>JAOPHQ010003996.1:0-257852 GCA_030340625.1 Merluccius polli
GCAGTTCGTGTCTCAGTTCTGGAAGGCCTTCTGCACCCCACAGTGAGCCACTGTCAGCCTGTCCTCTGGTCCACTCTCAGTCTAATGGACAGACTGAGAGACTCAATCAGGAGCTGGAGACGGGTCTTCGTTGCTCGTCTCCCAGAACCAGGCATCATGGAGCAAGCACCTCATTTGGGTGGAGTATGCGCACAACACACTCCCCAGTTGGATTCCAGTGTGCAGGATAGTTTGTGTAGAGTCTGAGGTGGAGATGGGGGTACCTTCTGCCCAAGCTCGTTGCTGCAGGAAGATCTGGAGTGGGGCCCATCACATACTGCTCGGAGCAAGAAAGCAGCAGATCGGCGCCGGACGGCAGCTCCTTCATATCAACCAGGAGGTCAGGTTTGGCTGTCGACTAGGAACCTGCCCCTGAGAGTGGAGAGCCATAAGCTGGCCCCTCGGTTTGTGGAACCTTCCCCGTCTCCAAGGTCATCAACCCTGCTGCAGTTCGCCTTCGGCTCCCCAGGTCCATGAGGGTCCATCCCACATTTCACGTCAGCCAACTGAAACCAGCTAAATGGAGTCCTCTGGTCCCAGCCTACAGACCCCCACCACATTGAAGGGGGCCTTGTTTACACGGTTAAATGGCTGCTGGCAATTTGGAAGAGGGGCCGGAGATATCAGTTCTTGGTGGACTGGGAGGGTTACGGCCCCGAGGAGTGGTCATGGGTGCCGGCCAGTTACATTGTCGACCCGACCCTCATCCAAGACTTCCACCGACGCCATCCGGATCTTCCTGGGACGTCCGGTGCCGTCCCTTGAGGGGGGGGGGGTACTGTTACAGTCAGCCCCTCCTCCACCTGCTCCAGTCTCCCAGTTTTCCCGTGGTGGCCCTGCCCCGAATCACACAGCTGTGTCTCATCACCTCATTTGCTCTGTATTTAAACCCTTTGTCCCTTTCCCCAGTGCCAGATTGTTAGTGTACCATGCGTCCTACTTTCCAGCATTTTTACAGTGTGCTTTTTGGTTTTGACCCTTGTTTTTTGGACTCTGCTTTTGCCTTACCCCTTTGGATTGTTTGCCTGCTTTACCTGACTGAACTCCCATGTACTGAACCTTGCCTGTGATTAAAAACTGGCTACCTCCTGTATCTGCCTCCAGAGTGCTGCATTTGAGTCCTGTATCCGTGCTGCGTAACATGATGTCCAAGAAAGATAGATAGATTGATAGTTTATTAATCCCATAGGGAATTTTTTGGCGTCCAGTAGCATTTACATATACTGTATACACACACATATATCACACACGTAGAAGGAACATAGAACAGGTACATAAAATAAAATTAAATGAAAAGTAAGGAGTACGGTGCGTGTGCGGTGTTGAGAGAATTAAAACAAAAGTAAACAGTAAACAGTGCAATGACAGTATTGTCTGTTGCTAATATGATTGAATATATATATTGTATTTTATTAGCCTTTATTTATACAGGTAAATCTCATTGAGACCCAGGGTCTCATTTACAAGAGAGACCTGTTCTGGGTAGGCAGCAGCAAAACACAAAGTTACAGACTAACTGAACGTACAGGAGACATAACACAGAACGCAAACATTAAAATAGTGTAGTGCTAACTACAAAGTGCAAGAAGATATGACTGGTTAAGTACATGTGCAGACCCCCACAGACTGTCTCATCAGCCTTCCTATAAGCAATTTGAAATCCCCTAAGGGAATAAAGCTGGACAGCTTCAGCCTCTGCTGCAGCATGTTCCAGGTGGCAGGCGCGGCATAGGAGAACGCCTTCTTGCCAAGTTCCGTACGGACTGACGGGATGGAAAACGAGATGAAGTCGAGGGACCGGAGGCTGCGATGGGACTGTCTCCGTATCAAATATGTGGACAAATAGGAGGAGCAGTCCGATGATGGATTTATAGATAAATAGATACCAGTGAGTGGTTCTGCGCATGGAAAGTGAAGACCAGTTTGTAAGAGAGTACAATGTACAGTGATGAGTAAGGGGTTTACAACCAGTTATGAATCTCAAGGCCCCATGATAACGGCATCCAGCAGTTGCAGGGAGTGAGCAGAGGCATTCATATATACAACATCACCAATAATCCAGGAGTGGCAAGAAAGTGGCCGCAACAATACGTTTTCTGGTTTTAAAAGAAAAACAGGCTCTATTTCTGAAGAAAAACCCCAGTTTTAACTTCAGTTTCTTCAGTAACTGGTCAACATGACATTTAAAAGAGAGGTTATCATCCACAGTGATGCCTAGATATTTGTAAGTGGTCACAGACTCAATGGGGGTACCCTGAGCAGACATTATACAGGGTAGAACAGCAGGCACCTTCTTTTTGTTTGAAAAGAACATAACCTTAGTTTTACCTGCATTTAAAACTAGCCTGAGTTGAGACAATTGCGCCTGAATAGTGTCAAATGCAGACTGCAGATCTATGAGCACCTGGGCAACAGAAGATGCACAACAATAAACAATGGTGTCATCAGCATAAAGATGTACAGATGCATTAATATTATGACCCACCTCATTCATATAGATAGTAAAGAGAGTGGGTCCTAAAACGACCCTTGCGGCACACCATTTACAGTGTTAAGGAACCCGGAGCAAAGGCCGTCGGACTGCACACACTGCTTACGGTTTGAAAGATAATTAAAAAACCAGCCAACTGCATGATCAGACATTCCAATGGTGGACAGCCGCTGACATAATATACTGTGATCGACTGTGTCAAATGCCTTAGAGAGATCGATAAAAAGAGCAGCGCAATATTTCTTGGCATCCATAGCTTCCAACATATCATTTATCACCTTAGTGGCAGCAGTTGCAGTACTATGCTGCTTCCTAAAACCAGATTGAAAAGGAGATAAAATGTTGTTTAGGCTCAGATAATCCTTAACCTGGTCATTCACCAGCCTTTCAAGAACTTTTGCTAAAATAGAAAGCTTAGAGATGGGTCTGTAATTATTCAATAAAGTGCGGTCACCCCCTTCAAGAGAGGGATCACATAGGCGGTTTTCCACACATCAGGAATAACATTGCACTGAATAGAAAGATTAAAGATGTGAGATACCGGCAGAGCTATAATCTGCGCGGCCAGACGTAAGAAGTAGGGGGGGGCTATCAGGACCTGCTGATTTTCGAGGATCTAGGTCTTTTAAGGCCGTAAGAACCTCTTTAACTGAGAAGGGGGTAAAAGAGAAAGAGAGATCCTTGTTGCCCGAGGTTGAGCTGACGGGGGACAGAGTGGGTGAGTTACCATCACAAGATGAATCAAACAAGGAGCTTGAGGCTATAAAATGTTTGTTAAAACAGTTTAGCATCTCAGATTTGTCTGAAATAGGGGTGGAGTCAACAACAATATTGGGGGGCAACTCTGAGGAGCAGGTATTGGCTGAAAGAGATTTTATAGTATGCCAAAATTTCCTAGGGTCGTTTAAGTTGTCTGTGGTCTGTGATAAATAGTATTCTCATTTGGCTTCCCTAATAGCACTAGTGCAGCTGTTACGTGCTTGCCGAAAAAGTAACCAGTCGGCCTCAAGCCCAGACTTCCTAGCATTGGCCCAGAGCAGATTTCTCTTGTGCAAGAGATCCGTCAGTTCAGCAGTGAACCAGGGGCTCTCTCGTCCCTTCACCCTGAACCGACGAAGAGGAGCATGTTTATCCATAAAATAACTAAAACTGTCATAAAAAATTCCCATGCAAGATTTAAATCATCAATAAGTAAAATACGATCCCAGTTAATATGAGAAATTTCATGAAGAAAAGCTTGTTCAACAAAGTGCTTAAGGGTTCTTTTAAGAACAATACAAGGCTTGGTGCGAGGGATTTTAGTGTCCCTAACAGCACCGATCACACAGTGGTCACTTAGATCATTGGCAAAAACTGCTGTAGCAGAAAATGTATGTGGCCTTCTTGGTAATTAAAAGATCAATAAGAGAAGATTTGGTTGGGCATTTGGGGTTAAGACGCGTGGGGCTTTCAATGATTTGCGTAAGGTTAAGAGCCAAGCACTGGGCCTTAAAAGGATCAGACACTGGTGAAGACCAGTCCCAATTAAAATCACCCACCACAACAATTTCTTTGAATTTCAGTTTTGATAACATCTGCATTAAAGAGGATAAGGTCTCTGCAGTGGCAGAGGGGGGCCTATAGCAACCAACAATAGTTAGGTGATGACCACCAGACAAAGCAATACTTAAAGCTAAGATTTCAAACTGATTACTAATAGAATTAGCAAGCAAGACTTGTGCAGCAAAACTGGATCTGACATAAATTGCCACTCCACCGGCCTTTTTAGGACGATCAGAGCGAAAAATATTAAAACCCTCAATTGCTACATCTTTGTCCAAAACAGATTTAGAAAGCCAGGTCTCAGAAATGACAATTACATCTGCATCGGTTGACTCGACCCAAATTTTCAGCATATCCAATTTCATATTAGAAAGCAGACTGTGAGCGTTTACATGTATGATATGCAGACCAGACATATTCTTAAAATCTGATGGCGTGATACATGTAACTGGGGGACCAGGATTGGGATGAATACCAGATAGCAGAAGGAGCATGATTACTAGACATTTCCGCTTAATGCTCAGACCACTAGAACCATTACAGGAATTAATAGAATTAGGCCTGCCTCGTATGGCACCTGTGTGGTTCCACAAGGAGAACGCATTGGGGAAACAGCAAACATCCAAACCGCCCAGACAAGAGAGAAAATCGGGTCGAGCAATGTTTACGTGCAGTAGCCAATCAGCTGGCTCAGGTCCAAGTGAGGAAGTTGCACCACTTGTGATGGTCAGCTGCAGGCAAAAAGAGTCTGAATTCCCAACCACAGGGCCGCCAAGATGCCAGGCCATGGCGAGGCAAAGAACGAGGGGCAAAATCACCATGACAGCAGCTAAGGGGCAGGTCAGATGACAAAAGTGCGGAGTGGTAAAAGCTCCGGCGTTAGCTCAGCCGGTGTGGACCGGGAACGGGGAGACCAGCAGCCCCCGGCGTCCAGCCCAGCAGCCCACGGTATCAGCAGCGGCGGCTCGCGGCGCTCGGCCCCCCGGATCCTGACGTCAGCGGCGGCGGCTCGCGGTGTTCGGCTCCTCGGGTTCCGGTGCCAGCAGCGGCGGCCCGCAGTCCGGCCCCTCGGGTCCCGGTGTCTGCGGCGGCGGCTCGCGGTGTTCGGCTCCTCGGGTCCCGATCTGCTGTCGGTGTCCAATTCTAGCCAAGGCCGCATACGCATACGCTCCACTTATGCTGAGAAGTTCAATTCTCTCTCTTCGCCTTTTGTGATGTGTTGAACATGTCTAAAGTTTAGACATATAAACAAATTAACATTATTAATTTATTTTCGATATTGTGGTATTTTCTCCACTTCTCATATTTGAAAGTGTTTTTTTAAAGCATTAATTTAACTACATAATTGTTGTATTGTATTAGTGTTAATTTTATCAGCCATTTTTAAATTTAGTCTCAGTTTTAGTCCAGTTTCAATTGCCCTTGTTAGTTTTTATCACATTTAGTCAACCTCATCCTGTTTTTTATTTATTCAAGTTTTAGTCGACTATAAGTCGAGCATTTTAGTCTTTATCTTAGTCCAAGAAAACATAATTTTATTCGTCTAATTTTAGTCAACAAAAACTGTCAACATTTTAGTCTAGTTTTAGTCAGGACAATTATTTTACCCTTTTACTTTTTTTGTCAGCAGATAATATAGAAATTTCCATCTAATCAAAGATTATTTACTAAAAGTAAGTCTTTGAGACGGGTTTCTCAAGCCAGGTGGCGCATTAGACCAGGGGCTCATCTCCTGTTTCCAAAATGCATCACAAACTGCTTGAGAAAGCGCTATCATTTTTGACGCGAGCCGTTGCTGAACCGCGTCAATTTCAACAGAGCAGACCGAGCCGGGCAGGAAGTGAAATAGTAAAAGCCATAGAGCATCCGGTCAATTTTCAAAATAAAAACACCCTCCCAATCGAACACGGCCACAAATCGTTGTTGTTTATAACTGACTTTGTCTATAGGCTACCAGCACAACACATTAGGACATAACAACAATAAACACTAAATTGTTGTTAAAAACAAAAGACGGACGATGGTAAAGAGAGAAGAGGCCGGTACAACGAAGGAGGTTTCACCTATGTGTCTGGATTTATTTAACAATTTAGTAGAATTACAAAGTACACCATCTGATCAAAATGAGCACAGAGTGTGAGTGGCACTTAGCCGTTTGGTACCAAAAGTTCAAAAAAAACTGAGACACCTCTGCATAGAGCCTGTCTCCGGAAAAGCGCGCGGAGGGGGGGACAGGGCCTTCTTCTTATAGCCAGGGGTCCACCCAGCCAGATTCAAGCCCCCCTCCCCCGGCTGGTTTCTGTCATGAGATGTATGTTCCCCATTGGCCCTCCAGAGAGTGGCCGTGGGAGTAGTTCCTTATGGCGAGGGTGCCGTTATCTTAAGCGCCGTCATGTCTCAGTTCTTGGTTTCTCGGGGTGATATAGAGTTCATGACAGTCTGGCCTCGGTCCTGGGTTTTCCAGGAGTGGATGTATAGGTCAGTGACAGTTCTCATTCATTGTTTAGCTTTCGGATCCATAGTCCTGGGTCATTCGGAGACAGTTATGTTGTACACATTGTGTGGCACAGTTTAGGTTGGGCATCCAACAGCCTTTCAGGGTCAGGGGTCAATCAGCAATGAACATCTGTTCACTTTGGGAGTACAGTCTGGGTTGTCAAAACAGCAGAGTACAGTCTGGGGTCGTCAGAACAACAACCTGTCAGGGGCGGGGTCAGTTTTTCAACAACAAAATACATAGACGCAATACAAGCATCGCGTGGTCTTGTAGTTCTTCTTGCGTGATCCCACGAATCCAGCCGGCCTTCGCAGCGCGTAATCGGCAGAGGACGCAGCCGTTCCGCGGTGCAGCGGCCCTTACCTTCCTTGTGGAAATCCGGTATAGACCCAGCTCTCCCAACCCAACTTTAAAAATAGACTTAACGGGGCGATATTTTTTTTATCGCTCAATAATAGTCCTCGCGTTATCGCCAGCACGTTAACGCCGGATAACGGCCCACCACTAATAATAACATAATATAATTTTCGTCTCGTCTTTGTTCGTGAACTAATATGTCCATAGATTTTAGCCCAGTCTTTTTTAATGAACTACATTTCGTCCTCGTCTTTATTAATCCACGAAAATTGCATACTGATTTAGGTCCCAGTTATTGTTTATTATTGGGGTGTTTCAGTCTCGGTCTAGTCTAAGTTTTTCGTCCGGTCAGAAAAGTGGTGCGTTGACGAGACATATTTTCGTTTAGTTTTTCGTTAACGAAATTGACACTATTAGACAACACAGCAAGATTACATACTTTTGATAGTTGGTGTAGTCTACTATTCTATTTGCCTCCCAGTTGTTGCCTTGGTTTGCCGCCAGTTAATGCTGTGATATAATCATGACGTTGACTGAAAGAATGAGTCTATAGACAAGTAGAAGGCGGTTGAAGAACTGGGGGGAGTTGAGGAACCAGGGGAAGTCATTAAAAATTGTTTCCAACCATGTTTACCGGCCTAGGGAGACTTTGCTGTAGAACTAACACAGTATGCAAAATACTGTAAGTTCTATAGAGCTATGGTTATTGTAAATAGAGCAAACGGCTATATCTTGAGAGGGAGATGAGGAACCAGGGGAAGTCGTTAAAAATACCTGGCCTAGGGCGGCTAGAAGGTGATTATCAAATCCACCTTAAAAGTGATTCTGAAAGGAAGAGTTGACGAGAATGGAGGAGATTATATTGAAAATGGAAAAACAGAGATTGGTGTGCAGGAATGGTGGTGGTCCCAAAACCAAATGGAAAAATCTGAATCCGTGTCGACCTTCCCAAACTCAAGGAGGGAGTATGCAGAGAGACATATTACCCTCAGTAGACCAGTCATTAGCTCAGTTGAATGGTGCAAGGGTCTTCACAAAGTTAGATGCACAGGAGCGTAGGGAACTCACAAACTTTGTCACACATTTTGGGCGGTTCTATTTCAGTGTCTTGCCCTTTGGCATCTACTATGGGTCCGACCACGTCCGAGTAGACGCATGCTCAGTGCGGTGGGAGGACAAAGGGGGTATTATGCAATGCGAACGATGTTCTATCTGTTGAGAAACACATGCATAGCACGACGAGAGGCTCACATTGGTACTTATGCAAAACCAGCAGGCCGGTCTTACACTGAACGAAAAGTGTACTGTTGCACAGCCTGAGGTTCTGTTAGTGGACATAAGGTCAGCGCAGCAGGCATAGGCCCTGCCCAGAGAAAATAAGATGCCATCACAGGGACATGCGATGGCCAGAACACAGCAGAGGTTAGGCAATTCTTGGGCATGGTTACATTTGTTGCAAAGTTTCTGCCTCATTTCACTGACATCCAGCCAAGTGAATTACACTTGAACGGTGACTTGCTGATGTAAAGGGCAATGCATTGTTATCCCAGAGACATTACAAAGTGAAATGCTGACCAGATCTGCATGAGGGGACACAGGGGGGATAACCAAATGCAGACTGAGGGTCCAACAGTCTGTTCGTGGCTAGTGGCTAAGTGCTCAGATCACCAAAACAGGTGGTGCAAAGTGAGGTATGTGCAAAACATCAGCCACAGCCAGAATGAAAAAAAATGTTTTTTTCTTTTCAAGAGCAATGGAGGGAGTGCTGGCTCCAGTTTGATCAGGGAAACCCAGTATGTGGTGCTCCGCCTGTAAAGCCAATAGCACGGGGAAAAGGGCTGAACATGCTGGAGGACGACATAGAAGAGAAAGATGAAGAGGTGCTGCTAGTGCAGTAATATAAAAAAAATGGTGTGGTGTGAAGCAGGGCATGAACAGGCAGCCGCCTGCAAGCAAGGAGATGGGACTGCTCAATGGGATTGACGCAGCTGTAAGAGGTGAGCATAATGGGCAAACTGGATTTTTGTAGGACGGGTCTTTTTGTCACACTCGGTGTCAGCTCATCAAGGAAATAAACTGTGTTTGCATGTCAGTGTCCTGTGTCCTTCCCGAACGCAAACAAGTAGCAATTTTGCTACAGTGGTATCCCAGATGGAACATCGTAGAAGGATATCAACAGGACCATGGTGACAGGGGAGTCCCTGCTGGCCAAAGCTCTTAGGAGGATCGTGACCCAGGAGAGCCAGGTCCAAGCCCACCGTCAGCAGACCCAAGCGATGCTGGCCCTTGCTACTCACCATGCAGACAGGCGTTTGCGTGATCCTGCAAAAGCTATGAGGGGCCGTATAGGCCATAATTCAAACTTACCTCTCACACACATTACTGAAAATTAAACCTCTCACACTCACTACTGAAAACCTCTCACACACACTACTGAAAACCTCTCACACACACTACTGAAAACCTCTCACACACACTACTGAAAATTAAACCTCTCACACACACTACTGAAAACCTCTCTCACACACACTACTGAAAACCTCTCACACATACTACTGAACACCTCTCACACACACTACTGAAAACCTCTCACACACACTACTGAAAATTAGACCCTCTCACACACACTACTGAAAACCTCTCACACACACTACTGAAAACCTCTCACACATACTACTGAAAACCTCTCACACATACTACTGAACACCTCTCACACACACTACTGAAAACCTCTCACACACACTACTGAAAACCTCTCACACATGCAACTGAAAATTAAACCTCTCACACACACTACTGAAAACCTCTCACACACCGCTACTGAAAATTAAACCTCTCACACACACTACTGAAAACCTTCCTCTGTGCTAGCCATTTATGCAGAAATGCAGATAATTCAGAAGTGTTCACAGACTGTAAATTAAATATTATATTATAACTGTTTTCTAATATAGTCTTCTAAGCCCTTCTAAATCATAAGGAATAATAATTAATTATAATATAAATCATCAAAACCATTGATAAAAGTATATACTGACACATAAATATTTGTATTATTTTATTATCTATTGCATATATAAACACACACATACAGAATCCCATTCACAAATATATACAAGTTTTAACAATACTTTGCTACACTTTTCTTGTTGAAGTTATTTATTTAGTTAAATTGATTATTGATGTTTTTTCTTTAAGTGCTTTTTTTTTTACATGACATACATTGCACATACTGTACCCCTGAAATCTTATATTATTTGATAGAGGCGATTGGTCTACAGATCAAATACGCTTGTGACGTAAGGTAGCATTTTCTGATAGGGTAGCATGATTTGATAGACTCTGCTATCGAGTCGCACTACGGTAGCAAAATTAGTAAATGACGGAAGTGCACTATTAAGTTGATACCTACTCATCTAGGTTTGTGTAAATGACACTTTACACGTGTTGAAAGATGTGTGACACATGACAGGATCCGTTTTGTGGCTTTTACTTGCGAACGTAACTCATTACATGCAACTTGGGTCAGGCCCGTCATTCAGTATTTCCTTCAGACTACGCGCATGCGCAGTGTGCCTTTTCAGGTGATGTACCGATCTGAACATTTGGAGAATAACATAAGATAACAATACAAATGTTCTACATCTCCTTTCCTTAGCTTATGGCTTGTGGTAAACAATAAACAAACCTGTTCTAATACATGTGTATTAACAAAGGTTAACAAATGATTACAATGCCATTTTCACAGACCTGAATTAATTCCAAACTCTAACTTAATCACAGGGAAGGTCAATAATACTGTTGGCATGTCACATGTTACAAAATCAAATCAAAATCAAAATCACAAGTCAGTGTTGTAACTTTTTTTTTTTTCTCTTTCAAACACAGTCTCTTAAGCCTATAGTGCTTACTGCACATACTTAGGATTTGGCTTGCAAGCCCTCCCAGAGCGTGTAATGTAGATATCGTTTGCTGTCCCCATGGGAGGATTGGACTGGGTCTTGGTTCATGGTTTGTGTGTGGTTGAGTGTTTGTTCATCTGTGTTTTGTACTGGTGTGTATGTACGCTGGTCAGGGTGTGACGTAGGCGACTGAACTGCAGGAGTGGAGTCATGGGGGTCTCTTTGTTGTGGTGGAGGTTCAGGGACTGGGAGGATATGCCTGCGGTTCCGTCTGTACTCGCCACCTTCCGATTGGACGATGTATGACCTGGGTTCCTTGCAGATTGCCTTGATGATCTAAGCGATCATGCCCATGAGGAGTTTGCATCCTTACTATCTCGCCTTGATGTAAGGGACGAAGGGGTCTGCTGGACTTGTCATAGCATTGCTTTTGTGATAGGCGTTTACGAATGAGTTCTGCCGTGACAACTGTGTTGTCCTTGGATTTTGGGACTAACAGTCTCTTACTCACAGGTAGAGTCGTTCGTGTCTGCCTGGACATCAGCCTTTCGGCTGGGGAGCCAAGTGTGTGGTCACGTGGCACATTGCGAAGATTGAGCAGGTTGAGAAAAATGTCTGTTCCATCTCTCTTCGATCTTTCCATTAGTTGCTTTGCACTACGAACGGCACGCTCAGCCAGCCCATTGGCCTGTGGGTATTCCGGGCTGCTCGTTATATGAGAGAAGTCCCAGGCTAGGGCAAAGTCTGTGAAGCGCTGGCTGGTGAACTGAGTGCCATTGTCTGACATGAGTTTGTGCGGGCTGCCATAGACAGAGAAGTGCCTTTTTAGTTTTGTGATCACAGTGTTGGCAGTTAGGTCACGAAGTAGGTCAATCTCAAACCAACCTGAGTAGGAGTCAACTAAAACTAAATAGTGTTTGCCATTCCACTCAAATATGTCGGTTGCGACTGTTGACCATGGTAGGTCAGGGACTTGGTGTAGCTTGAGTGGTTCCTTTTGTTGGTGCGATTTTGTACTGTTGCATACGGGACAAGCAATTCCGTCTCTCTCGATGTCCTCAGTGTGGGCCAGAACACGATTCCACGTGCTCTGCGTTTAGTGGATTCTGTGCCCGGGTGCCCTCTGTGGAGAATGGTGATGTAGTCCTTTTGCAATGACTTGGGAATTACTGTCTTTGGGCCCTTCATGATTACACCATCTTCAACAGCCAGTTCATCTCTGTAGGGGAAGTACTGGCGGATCTCTGGGGGTAGCTGAGTTTGTTTGAGAGGCCAACCCTTTGATATGACTCCGCTCAGTTTCTGCAGAGCTGGATCTGAAGCAGTGTGTTCCTTCAATTCAGTCAGTCTGGAGGATGAGATGTGTTGGACTGACATGATCTCATAGTCACCAGAGTCGTCACTGTGTTGCTCTGTTGTTTTCCTAGGGGCACGCGACAGGGTATCAGCGATGTACATCTGTGAGCCTTTCTTGTAGACGATCTTGAAGTCATACTTTTGTAGCCTCAGCATCATGCGTTGCAACCTGGCTGGAGCTGAGTGTATGGGCTTGTTGAGTATAGTGACTAAAGGCTGATGATCAGTCTCAATCTCAATCTGCTTTCCATAGATGTAATCATTAAATTTCGAGCATGCAAAAACAACTGCTAAAAGTTCCTTTTCGATTTGCGCATAGTGCATCTCAGTCTGTGTCAATGTTCGGGATGAGAAGGCGATTGGAGCACCTTCTTGAAGGCATGCTGCCCCGAGGCCATACTGTGAGGCGTCACAGGTTAGCGTGACTGATTTCTGGAGGTTGTAGTAGCGCAGAGTGGGTGGACTGGACAGGCACCGTTTCAAAGCGTCAAACGCCTCCTGATGTTTTGTCAACCAGCACCACTGAATGTCTTTGCATGTTAGCTCACGCAGAGGGGCTGAGATCTCACTGAAATTAGGAATGAACTTTCCTAGATAGTTAATCATCCCCAAGAAACGCTGAAGGGCTGTGACGTTTTCAGGTAGCGGCATCTCACTGATCGCTTTTGTCTTTGCAGGGTCTGGCTTCAATCCTTCACTTGTGAACACATGTCCGACGTAACTGACTTCTTTTAGCCGAAATTTGCATTTTGTGGGGTTGAACTTAAGGTTCACTGCCCTTGCACGATCAAGCACTTTTCTGAGGTTTTGTTCATGCTCTTCTTCGTCTTTCCCCGCCTATGATTATGTCATCCACTATGACAGCGCAGGGGTACCCAGCAAAGATCTGCTCCATTGCGCGCTGGAACACCTCGCTAGCTGAGTTGATTCCATATGGCATTCTTAGAAAGCGAAACCTGCCAAAAGGAGAGCTGAAAGTCGTCAGCATGGATGACTTGCGATCAAGTGATATCTGCCAGAATGAACTTTTCGCGTCGAGGACAGAGAAGACTGTGGAGTTTGCCATTTGTGCAGCTACTTCCTCTACGGTACGCATGGGATGATGCGGACGTTTCAGGGCTTTATTTAGATCCCTTGGGTCAATGCACTGTCTGATGTCATCGGAATTTTTCTTATGAGTTGTGACCATAGAAGAAACCCATTCAGTGGGGTCTGCGACAGGAGTGATTACGCCTAAGTCAACCATCCGGGTCAATTCCGCTTTGACTTTGTCTTGCATTGGCACTGGTATTTTGCGTGCAGGTTTTACAGCTGGCAGGACCTCAGGGTCTAGCTTCATGGAATAGGTGACAGGAAGCTTACCTAGCTCGTCTTTAAAGAGGTCTGCATACTCTGTAAACATCTGGTGTGAGAAATGTGTCTCTTTGCTGATGTCTACGTGATGAACTTCTTTGTTCAAGCTGATTAAGTCCAAGCGGAGACAGTCTGGTAGACCAAGCAGAGCTTGTACGTTTCGTTTCACTATGTAGAATTGTAGGGTGTATGCTCTGCCTGCAGAGTGACACGAAAGTAGAGCTGACCCAGCTGTGTGGATTTCTTCACCTCCATAAGCTACCAGTTTGGTACCTTTTGATGACTGGAGTCTCTGGGAATCAACAGCATCTACAGTTTCACTTGTAACACTAACTCCATCCACAAGGAACGGTTCATCATCGCTGCTAGAGGCCTGCACAGTTTGAATCTGATTCACAGATCTCCTTTTGTAGAATTGCGTTTGTGGTGATCTACAGCATTTCTGGAAATGGTTCCACTTTTTGCACGTGTGACATTGTTGACCATAAGCTGGGCATTTCTCTCTTTTCGCCTCATGGTTATTTCCACAATTATTGCAATTCATTATTGAACGTGTGGGACGCTGTTCTGAATGTGATTGAAATGCATACTGCTCTGATTTTGGCTTTGGTGTCTGTGGCTGTCTTTGTATGTTGCTCTGTTTGTTCATATATTTGACACATGTCCATGGCTTTGGTTAGAGTTAACTCGTTGTCACGCAGGAGTTGTTTTCTCATGCCGTCGCTAATTATGCCACACACCAATTTGTCTCTGATAAGCTCGTCTTTAAGTTCACCGAATCTGCAGCCCTTTGCTTTGTTTTTCAGGTCACTCACGTAAGCCTCAATTGTTTCATCCGGTCGTTGGTTTCTTGTATTAAACTTGTGTCTTTCCATTGTTATATTTGTCTGAGGGTTGCAGAGTTGGCGGAATTTCCGTTTCAGACATTCAGGATCTTCTCTCGATTCTGCTCTGGTCACTATACGTCTGTTCTCTCCCTCCCCCGCGTGAACAGCGGGTGCATAAACAAAAGCACGTTCCCTTTCAATAGCTTCCGAGCCGGCTAAATTTAAGAGTATGAAAGCTTGGGTTCGAGCTTCCTTATCAGAGTGAGCTGCTGCGATGAATATATCATATTCATCGCCAACACATGCCACCTTTCAGCGACGTTTCCATCAAATACCAGCGGTTCTGGTCTACGGAATCCTTCAGCCATGGTCGTTAGTAGATTAGCCTTTTGCCGCGATAGCTGTACAGAGCTAGCTGGCCGTTTGCTATGTCCTCAAAGCACTTGAGAAAACTTCGTCTTACCACGTTGTAGACAGTTCTTTCATTCACGACTAATCCTCAAACAATCCTCAACTTCTGACACCATGTTGAAAGATGTGTGACACATGACACAGGATCCGTTTTGTGGCTTTTACTTGCGAACGTAACGCATTACATGCAACTTGGGTCAGGCCCGTCATTCAGTATTTCCTTCAGACTACGCGCATGCGCAGTGTGTCTTTTCAGGTGATGTACCGATCTGAACATTTGGAGAATAACATAAGATAACAATACAAATGTTCTACAACACGGAACTCATGAACTCGTTTACAACGTGTGCTTACATTGTGTACATTAATGTTCCCTATCACAGCGTCCCGCTCCTATCACAGGAACCTAGAATCAATATGTTCGGGGGTTGTTAAACACAGAATATTGTGTTAATATAACATGTTCATGTTCATGCATATACAGGATATATGCATTATTGTAAAACTACTATGTTTTCCGCTGTGGACCAACGTAGTTACACTACATTTTGGTGTGAGACTGGGTTGACGGGATGTGGTTAGTTTTAGTTTTTGAGGAGGTCTGCTACAAAAATCGGAAAATTAGTATCCATAATACACGGCATTTACCCTTTGTTGCATTTGTTGTTTTGACGTATACATAACTAGAGGGTGCACTCTAAAACTCTTTAAATGTCGTTCAGTTCAGCACGAAAATAGCCTGAGAAACGCTCCCATTCAAAATGCATGGGTTTCCATTTCGTTCTGTGGAGCACGAAAAAAGTCGGACAATCGTGCTCAGAGACACGATTCAATGGATTCATTTTCGTGACTATGAGCACGAAATCGCGTGATACCGGGTTGATTTATTAATGCTGCAGCTTGACTGAGGCGGTCTTTTTCTTCCCGTGAAGCCATAATGCCGTTGGAGTCAGGGTTGCCGGGTCTGTGACAATGCCAGCCCAAACCAAATGGCCTTGTGTAATTAGATACAGTATATTATCATAAATAAAATATATGTGAACGTGAAGACCAATTTATATAATTTAATTATTGGATTTTTATTTATAGATGTTATTCAAAAAAATTAAACCCGCGGCAAGCCACACTTCAAAAGTAGCCCAATTTCACGGGAAAAACCGCAGGCCTGGCAACCCTGGAAATGAAGTGCCTTCCGTTACACTGAAATGCCTTCCGTTTCAGTGAAATGCCTTCCGTTTCAGTGAAATGCTCTCACACACACTACTGAAATACACTTACACATACATTACTGAGTTACACTCACATACACTACTGAGATACACTCACATACACTACTGAAATTTGGAGGTGGGTCTGGCTGCAGACCTCAGGCTTGCAGGCTTGTTTTTTCTAGAAGACCAAGTCAAACAACAAAGTTTGAAAGTATTTATTTTATGTTTCAGTATGTTATTTTATTAATGCCTTGATGATTTTGGTTATTATTAATTATCATTCCTTATGATTTAGATGGGCTTATTTATTCTAGAAGACTAAATAAAATTAAAATAAATAAATATAAATATTTATGTCAGTATATTCTTTTATCAATGGTTTTGATGATTTCTATCATAATTAATTATTATTCCTTATGATTTAGAAGGGCTTAGAAGACTATATAAGAAAACAGTTATTATATATATATATATATATATATATATATATATATATATATATATATATATATATATATATATATATATATAATTAATATTTCAGTCTTTGAACACTTCTGAATTATCTGCATTTCTGCTAAATGGCTAGCACAGAGGAAGGTTTTCAGTAGTGTGTGAGAGGTTTCATTTTCAGTAGTATGTGTGAGAGGTTTAATTTTCAGTAGTGTGTGTGAGAGGTTTTCAGTAGTGTGTGTGAGGTTTTCAGTAGTATGTGTGAGAGGTTTTCAGTAGTGTGTGTGAGGTTTTCAGTAGTATGTGTGAGAGGTTTTCAGTAGTGTGTGTTGTAGGGTGTTCTTTGAGGAAGAAGGCTACCGACAACAGGAAACGCTTTAACTCACTTTATTTGTTTAGCTTTAGTTATATTAATCTACCAAGCACATGTAGGGGTATTGTATAGTCATGCGCATGGAGCGACCCCCTAGCTGGACATCCGTCCCAATGCGCTGCCTGGGGGTTTCTGCCCCCCCCCCCCCGGATGTGTTGCCCGGTAGTAACCGGGCAGGCATGGCCTCTATGACGCATAATGGCTAGCGTTGAGCGCCCGCCCCCAGTGTATTATGTATGCCGCCACCTAGTGTTGAGGTGCAGTTAATACAACTTGTATATTTATTTCTACTCCTTTGTGGCTATGTGTAGATATTACAGCCTGCTGATACATATGTTATTATTTATTCTCAACAGTCCCTCCTTGGTCATCACTGATGACCATACTATAAATTACTAATGCAATGTATCATGTAAGGTCTAAAAATGGTGAGTATAAATTCAAGCGAAAAGAAAAAAACCCCACGGATTGGTTACCGTGGGTCAACATCAACATCACCAACCGACTTAGTTCGGGAAAACCCCCCACTATACAGGAGGAAAACCTGTCGCATCTCTAAAGTGGACGGCATTCACCTTGGTGTGTCTCAAAGAATACATGGGCCGTAGCCCACAAACAGTAGACAAATTATCATCACATCATACAATCAATATGTCATACCATCATCACAGTATCTTGAGGACACAAAGGCACAGTAATAAATGCATAGTAATTTCATCATATGAAATCCCTTCAAATACTTATGCACGTTGTAGCAGGCCCGTGGGTGTGGGGTTTCCACGCCACCAAGTCAATTCGAAAAGAACAAACACACACACAGTAATAGAATGTCCAGGGGTTTTTATTTACCCAAAGTGTTCCACAATCCATAATCAAAAACGTTCAGTCCAGGGTTCGGCTCCAGAAGGGTTCTCAATACAAACGGTTGGTACACAATAATCCAATTCAGTTCTCCTAATCACTTTCCAGAGCACACGGTGTTAGCCTCTTAGCGGCTAACTCTCCCCTTTTAACCCCCCCAGCCCTCTGGTTACTGGTCCTCAGGTTCCCTCGTTAATGGGAGGAAGTCCATTTATGGCTTGGGGGTGGAGCCAGCAGGCTGCCACATATCTCCCCTCAATCACCACCCCCCTCACTCCTCCCTGCAGTCTGCCACACACCCTCCCCCTCAGCTCCGACCGGGAGGGAGGGGCGGTCCAGCTCCCTAGAGCATCCCTCCTCGAAAGGGCATCTGCGTTCCCATGGGCTGCTCCTGACCTGTGAGTAACAGAGAAGGCAAATGGTTGTAGTGATAGAAACCAGCGGGTGACCCTGGCGTTACTGTCCTTATTCCTTGACATCCACACCAGTGGAGCATGATCCGTGACCAGGGTGAAGTGGCGGCCCAACAGGTAGTATTTCAGGGTCTCCAGGGCCCACTTGATGGCAAGACATTCCTTCTCTACCGTGGAATATTTTTGCTCTCGCGGCAACAACTTCCTGCTGATATATATGACTGGGTGTTCCTCACCTTCTTGTAGTTGTGACAAAACTGCCCCCACCCCGGTTTCCGACGCATCCGTCTGCACCACCATTGGTTTGGAGAAGTCCGGGGTTACCAGCACCGGTCCTGAACACAGCACTCTCTTAAGGTCCTGAAAGGCTCTCTCCGTCTCCTCGGTCCAGGCGACTTGGGCAGGAAGACGGTCCCTGGTCAGATCTGTCAGGGGGCTGGCTAGGGATGCAAAGTGGGGAATAAACCTCCGGTAGTAGCTGGTGAGCCCCACAAATGTGCGTACCTGTTTCTTGGTCAGGGGCCGTGGCCAGTCCTGTATTGCCTCCACCTTCTTCATCTGGGGTTTCACGCATCCCCTCCCAATGGTGTAGCCCAGATACTCTGCCTCCTGCAGACCGAGCTGACACTTCTTTGGGTTAGCCGTTAGCCCCGCCTCCCGTAAGCCCTGCAACACTGCACTCACCTGCTTCAAATGGGTGTCCCACTCACTCCCATGGATGACTATGTCATCAATATAGGCCGCCGCGTACGCCCGATGGGGACGAAGTACCCGGTCCATCAACCTCTGGAAGGTGGGCGGGGCCCCGTGCAATCCAAAGGGTAGCTTCTTGTAGTGGAACAGCCCGTCGGGAGTGGCGAAAGCGGTTTTCTCCCGTGCCTCGGGCGCTAAGGGTACCTGCCAATAGCCCTTTGTCAGGTCAAGCGTGCTGATATACCGGGCGGTCCCTAGCCGCTCTATCAGTTCATCTACTCGGGGCATGGGGTAGGCATCAAATTTCGATATTTCATTTAGCTTCCTAAAATCATTACAGAAGCGTATGGTGCCGTCGGGTTTCGGCACCAACACAATGGGGCTGCACCACTCACTGTTCGACTCCTCTATGACTCCCGCTTCCAACATAATCTTTACCTCTGTCCTGACGGCCTCTCTCCTGGCTTCCGGTATGCGGTAGGGTCTCAGTTTCACCTTTTTCCCAGGCTCTGTGATGATGTGGTGCTGTACCAGATCGGTGAGCCCTGGTTCACTGGAGAACACATCCTGATTCCGGTCGACCAACTCCATGAGCTCCTGCCTCTGTGCCGGGCCCAGCTGTTCTCCGAGGGGCACCTTGACCGGCCCGGTTTCGTTGGTCGCCTTCTTTGGAGAAACAGAGCAGAATACATCCCGGGCATTCCATTTCTTTAATAGGTTTACATGGTAAATTTGGGTCGGGCGCCTACGTCCTGGCTGTCTGACTTTATAGTTAACGTCTCCTACCTTCTCCAGTACTTCGTACGGCCCGTTCCATCTGGCCAGAAACTTACACTCTGTTGTGGGGACAAGTACTAACACTTTATCTCCGCACTGGAAGTCTCGTTGTTGGGCCCCTCTGTTGTATACCCTTGCTTGGGCCTCCTGGGCCTCCCGCATGTGTTCCCGCACCATGGGCCACAAGGTGGCCATCCGGTCCCTCATGTCCCCCACATGTTCCACCAGGGTTCGATGGGGTGACG
Organism: Merluccius polli; assembly: GCA_030340625.1. Taxonomy (NCBI): domain Eukaryota; kingdom Metazoa; phylum Chordata; class Actinopteri; order Gadiformes; family Merlucciidae; genus Merluccius; species Merluccius polli. The sequence goes on from JAOPHQ010003996.1 coordinate 19,802, forward strand.
GTTGCTGCTCCCAGGCCTCTTTGGCTATGTCCAGCAGCCCCCGGGGTCGTCTCCCATAAAGTAGTTCAAAGGGGGAGTAGCCAGTCGACGATTGGGGCACTTCTCGGATCGAGAACATGAGGTAGGGGAGTAGCTGGTCCCAGTTCCGTCCGTCCGCCTCCATCACCTTCTTAAGCATCTGCTTCAGGGTCCGGTTGAACCTCTCCACTAGTCCATCGGTCTGTGGGTGGTAAACTGAGGTGCGCAACTGCTTTATTTGCATTAATTTGCAGAGGTCTTTCATGATTCGTGACATGAAGGGAGTTCCCTGGTCTGTCAATATCTCCTCGGGGATACCTACCCGAGAGAACATCAGGACCAACTCACGTGCAATTCCTTTTGAGGCCATGGTGCGCAGTGGAATGGCTTCGGGGTATCTAGTGGCATAATCCAATATCACCAGGATGTATTGGTGCCCTCGACTGCTCTTGGGTAGGGGTCCCACCAGGTCCATGGCAATCCTGCTGAACTGAACTGAAATAATGGGGAGGGGAATTAAGGGACCATGAACGTGTGGCTTTGGCGCCACCTGCTGGCACTCCCGGGCAACTGCGGCAGTAATCCTCCACTGCCCTCTTTACCCCCCGGCCAGTGGAATCTTGCCTTGATCCGGTCCAAGGTCTTCTCCACCCCTAGATGAGCCCCAAGAAGGTGGGAGTGTGCCAGCTGCAGAACTGATTGAATAAAGGGACGGGGGCACCAACAGCAACTCTACACATTCGTCATTCCTCTTCACCACCTGATATAACAATTTGTTTTTAATGGCAAAATGAGGGTATGTAATCGGTCTTACCTCCTCTAGGGGCTTCCCGTCCACCACAGTCACCTGCTGGAGAGCACTGGTCAGGTTAGGATCCTCCAGTTGGGCCGTTCCGAACCGTCCCGATAGTGAGGCCGGCTCTGGAGTCGCCTCGTGGTCCATTGGGAATAGGTCGCCATTACTCGCCTCCCCCCCTTGCATCTCCGGAGTCACTCTCCGACAGAGGCTCGGTTGACCCCCTGGTGAAGGCCGCACATCCGGACATCCCGTCTATCGGCCCTCCCGCTTCTCCGGTGTCCTCTTTCCTTCGGGTTCCTTTGATTTCCCCCCTCTCCAGCCATACTGGCCCACAGTTGGCCGAACAGTGGGGAGTCCCTCCCAATAAGGACCGGCACCGGCAGGTTTGGGACGACTCCCACTGGTCCTGTGTATTGTCCCTTTGTGGTCTGTAGGTGAAGGAGGGTAGTTGGGTAGTTCTTAGTCTCACCGTGTATGCATGTTATTGCCACGGTGTCAGTCAAGCTCGGGGCCTGGGCGAAGTCAGTTCGGATCAGGGTCACCATACTCCCCGAGTCCACCATAGCTGTCGTGTCTCTTCCGTTGGCCTTTACCAGGGTGACTGGGGAAGGACCACTTTCCTCAGCCCAGCACGCTGTCAGCAACCTGCAGGGACGCCCGGCTGTTACCTCACTGGCTGATGCAGATGGCATCGAGACATCACGGCTCGGACAGGTCCAGGCGATGTGTCCCGGCTCGCCACACTCGTAGCACTTCCTGCCGTCTGGGTTCAGGAAGGGCCGTCGTCTCGGTGGGCTGGCTTTTGGTGTCTCTCTATCCCTGGCCGGGATCCCGCCGTGGTCCTCCGTCCTCATCCGCTCCTTTGGGGCGAGGGTTGGGTTCACCCCTCAGTGGACGTCCACTGCGCAGGACTTCCACAGCCGCCTGGTGCCCTTCCACCAACTCCACCAGCTGGTCCGCACTCTGCGGGTTGGCTTGGCTGGCTAACTTTTTAGCTTCAAATGGGAGAGATCGTAAAAACTTGTCCATGACCACTTTCTCTATGGCCGTCAGCGTCAGTGGGGCAGCCGTCAGCCAGCCTTTGGCAAGTCTAATAAGGTCATGCATCTGTGAGCGTGGAGATGCCGCCGCATCATATGTCCAATCATGGAATCTCTGTGACCTATTTATTAAGGTGTATCCATACCGGCGTAGTATTTCCTTTTTCAGGGCGTCGTAACTAGATGCCTGGTCATCCGTCAGGTCCTGATACGCCTTCTGTGCTGTGCCTGACAGGAACGGTGCGAGTAGGCTGGCCCATTGTTCTGGCTCCCATTTCTCCCGCACCGCCGTCCTCTCAAAGGTTTGGAGGTATGCCTCGATATCATCGGCCTCTGTCTGCTTCAAGATGAACCTGCTGGGGGCAGGACGGGAAACCGCAGCGCCTGCAGCCATACCAACCTGGCCGGCTGTCAGTGCTCCCATCAGCTCTCGATGCATAGCCTGCTGTGCAATGTTTGCTTCCACCAGCTGCTGCACCAGCGCTTCCATTGTCCTATGTCTATGTCTTGTTCTATCTCCTTGACTTGGTGTAGCTACAAGCACGCATTCTCCACCATATGTAGCAGGCCCGTGGGTGTGGGGTTTCCACGCCACCAAGTCAATTCGAAAAGAACAAACACACACACAGTAATAGAATGTCCAGGGGTTTTTATTTACCCAAGTGTTCCACAATCCATAATCAAAAACGTTCAGTCCAGGGTTCGGCTCCAGAAGGGTTCTCAATACAAACGGTTGGTACACAATAATCCAATTCAGTTCTCCTAATCACTTTCCAGAGCACACGGTGTTAGCCTCTTAGCGGCTAACTCTCCCCTTTTAACCCCCCAGCCCTCTGGTTACTGGTCCTCAGGTTCCCTCGTTAATGGGAGGAAGTCCATTTATGGCTTGGGGGTGGAGCCAGCAGGCTGCCACATATCTCCCCTCAATCACCACCCCCCTCACTCCTCCCTGCAGTCTGCCACAACGTATAACCACAATCGAATACCTCCAGGTATAAGGAACAGTAAACCTATATAGAACTAAAAAAAACGCCCCGTAGACATGCATGCAATGTCTCAGGTGGTTTCCATGCACGCAGGTTTCTCAAACATCATCAGTGTTATCACCCGTATCCGTGGCCGACCTCAGGTCGGACAGTTCACAAATTTAATGCCCATCTTGTGATCCATATGCAAGGCCCACACGCCAAGGTTACTAACACGTACCCATGTGTGCCATCCCCACGGATCCACTCATCACCAGTAGTCAGAACATATTCCAGTAGCATCAAAGAAATTCATCAGTCTCATTATTAAAGCAATCATGGGACAACAGCATAACACATCCGAATTTAAACAATGCCTTGTAATGACAACCATGACCCATACTGTGCATTTAATAATTCAACATTCAAGTAAATCAGGTGCAATGTCCTCCTAGACACAGGTGCCGAACTCCAGGAAATCAGGTACCAGTCTATGTAACCAAGCCTGATCAAGTCAGGGCGTTCCCCTGAACACTCTCAGGTACACCTAGTCACCTGTCTCCACCCTGGTTGGTGGTTCGTCCTTTGGCTCTGAAACTCTGTTTCTCAGAAATGTCAGTTTCTTGAATGTCCCATTCACTCTTTCCACCATTCCTTGTGACCTAACCGCTGTTTGATGGGTATCTGCTGCACCACCCGGTGTTGACGGTGTAGTTTTGACACGGCGGTGGAAAAAGCTAACAAGTTAAGGTATTAAACACAGCATAACAGCATTAGGCGTTGGCGTTTGCAAGGTAATTCCCAATTTTCTATGTCAATAAACTATCTAGCTTGTGCATTAGATCCTTTCCCAACAGATTGCTGAAGTATTTCCCAATGATTACTTTAACCAGGTCATTGCAAATGTTCAAAGAACATATGTCTGACTTATGCAAATTCGACAATTAAACAAATAAAACAAAAAATCAAAATCAAAATGCAAAAATATTCCCCCCTTGAAAATAAAATGCAAAAATATTCCCCCCTTGAAAATGAAATACACTACTTATTCCCCCCTTGAAAATAAAATACACTACTTATTCCCCCCTTGAAAATAAAATAAACTACTTATTCCCCCCTTGAAAATACACTCCATATTCCCCCCTCGTGACTTCGAAGAAGTCACGCAAAACTAACACAAAGTTAAGCATGTTGCATTCATTCTTCCCGCTTGTATTGACCTTTATATATTGATGATAACATAAAATATATGTATATGACAGTGATTCTGGGTCCTAGTTTATCAAGCTTTTTGGCACAACTATTTTAGTCTTCTAGCGTTACCTTTGAATCTTATGCCCACATTATTTTATTTACTTTTAGACTATGTAAACTTATTCAATTGTTCTAATAAGGCCAAATTCATGAGCTAGTCTCACCCCACCGGAAGAGCTCTTCCCAGTTACCCTTTCAGCAGCTGAAGAGAGGTCTTTCCAGGTCGGGTTACCATCATCCAGTCGAAAACCACCTCTAGGAGATGAAAAAAGAGTATCATGACGGTTTCCTAATCTGGAGAAGATCTCACCCCATCAGGATGAAGCACTTCTCTGCAATCCAATCACTGTCAATGCACAACAAATTATCATTACAGAGTGTTAACATCTTTCAACACCAATCACTTGTGAATAATCAATCATTAAAGGAATCAAAAAGTAGCTAGAGAATATAGTGTGTAAAAACACATCACATTCAGATAAGACTGTCAGCCATGTTGCCTCCTAATATGAAACTTATCAACCGCTGGTAACAGGAAGCAATGTTCCTGCTGTTCATTTTGTGTATGCAGTCCATTTCAATGTCCAGATATGAGTCTCTGAGTCCATTTAGGGCAGGAACCCCAGATCAACTGTCCTCTCTCTAATGGACCCCCCTCCATTGTCCTGAGGGGAAGAGAGACCAGAACCAACCAGTATCTTTGCAGAAAAACATCTAACACAATACAACAAACAATATGTAGACAGTTGTTTCTATTATGGAATTATAGATCAGGCGTGTCCAAATCCTAAATGATCTTAATGATCTTATATCGTTACTAATCTAAGTAGTTCAAACCATATGTGAAAGTTATATCAAAACAAACGTGCATACAAAGGTGAGTCAAACAATAGGTGAATATGATGAATGAAGCAACATAGTCATTGAATAGTCATTGAATAGTTTTGAGTACTTAAAATGGATATACCTCAAATAAACCAACCTCAATTTCCTCATTGTCATCGTCCAAGTCACCTCTAATAATCAAATGGCACCTGTGTTTGTCCCCCAGGTAAAAACACTCCGGCCCATCTAAGAATCATAGCCTTAGCAACGGTCAGCATCATTGAGCAAAAACAAAACATCTTACATACAAACAAGACAATGGGCACCACATTATGGAGGTAAACTGAGCAACCTACAAATGGACTTGTGTAATTGTTACACCCCAACACTGCGTATCAGGTTTTGACACTACCGCGCTCCCACAGCGTCGTTTAGGGCGGGTCCCCTTCTCAGTTTGGTGAGGGGGAATTTCCCTGGACCGTTAACAGTCCCCAGCGCTGGTTGACCCCTGGACTACTGTGGACGAGCGGTAGAGGAGATAACTTCTGATTTAAATGAATAGTATCCAACTTAAATGAGCTGTTGCTCTGCTAATTGTCCCACAAAACACTTAAACACTGTTACTGTTGTGAAAGGCGGTTTCAAAGCGATGATGATGGAAAAAAATGAAACCCCTACTCACGCGTGTTCGTTAATGAAGCGATAGAAGAAGTTGTTTAGCTTTAAGAAATAATCAGTTTTATTGTTAACACCAGTATAATGTGCAGAGTTTTTACAGATATATTTGGGTCCGACTACATTTCCCTGACCGAACAACAAAGTATGTGTGTGTCAGTTCGCGAAGTCTGAGCACACATCTCTCCATCTCAGGATGTTATATACACAAAACAATGCAACCGTCATCACAAAAGGCTGGCTGTCTACGTTTCCCCATGTCATCCTCGTATTATCTGACTCCCACTGTTCTTTACATGTTCAAAGACAGCCTGCCTGTTCTTTACTATCATATGTTTATCACCATGTATTCTGCACATGTCACCAACAATGTACTCGTCATGATCATGTGGAGTTGCTTTTATAATTATATGCCTCTGCTTATATCTCATGATTCTGTCTTACTTCAGCAGAAAGGCACCGAGGTTAGTGTGACCCAATTCATTGGTCATCTGATAGATCTAACATATAACCATACCTTCAATCCCTCTATTGGTCTCATCAAAACATGAGACCACAAAAATTACCGTAATCATGGGACCATAATGCCTCTTGCGGGGCATAACTCCATGGGTTATGCATCATCCCTTTTTATTCAGCGGCAGAAAATGTTAAATTCAAAAAAAAGTTAAAATTCAGAACCTTCCCCACACTTATTAGATTCATATAGCATCCTGGCAAGACTGTAGTTACGTTTTATCATTAAAATGTTTTTTAAGGGTCACAGGGTACTTTTATACATGTCTCTCATTCTTCCCCCCTTTTTTTTGGGACCTCCAAAGTCCCAAAAAACTACCAATTTAGTACCTTGTATCCCCTCGTGTTTATTCTAATTCGACTATATGCCGGACCGCTAGATGAACCTACAGCATCACATTTGGTTATCAGAAAAACCATTTCTTAATCAGGGCTTTCAACCCGTTAAGTTTGTCAGGGCTCTCCACCTGAAGGTCGTCAGGATTCTCAACCTGAACTTTTGACAGGGCTTTCAACCTGTAGAGATGTTAGGATAAAAAGATTACCAAATGTGAAATACTTTCTAAGTTTTGAACCCTCCCCTTCATGCATATCACATTAAAATGCATGCAGTAATCAAGCAAAACAAACATTACACAATATTAATCAACAAATATGAACTTAAAAAACTCCGTCCGGGCATGGATGTATGTCGAATGATGTGGAATGATCTTCATGTATTGGTGGGCTGCAAGCATGTGGGGGGTTTTGGGCAGTCGTTGTTGTTCCTGTTCGCCCGCCATTGTCGGGCCCTGCTTCCAACCCGCAGATTCGGTGTCAGGTTCACATGGAGCGTGCCCATCATGTGAGCCTTCTCAAGACCGGGTTCGACCCAGCACTCCCCCAAAGACGTGTGTTCGGGGTCCGGTTTGCATCGAGAGGTTTCTAGCACTTCATATGCAAACCGCCTCAGGACCGGGTCAGACCCAGGTGGGTCCAACCTTCCATCTGGACGGTTGTCGTTGCAGCCTCTGCTTGTCATGAGGCTGCTGCCCCACGGCTGGGCTGGGCCCGTGCTGGGGATGGTTGTTCTCTGCTGGGTACACCTGCTCCCAGCACTCTCTCTCCCAGGCTCGTTCCAGTTTCTGGAACTCTAGTGCCCCATAGAGTCTGCATGTGCGTGTGTGTGGTCTACTGGACCCAACATGTCAGCATCCCCGGAAGCTCTGGTCCTGGCGGATGCTCTGTTATGGTGTTTCCACATCACTGCAGGAGCTATGGCAATCAAAGCAAAACATACAACTACACCAAGCCACCCCATCTTGGTTTCTGGGGTGCACATAATTATTTATGATTATAATACGTATCAAGAAAAAATGATTATATATGAAAACATGTAAATGTACTAATGCTAAATAGCAACTTTCTTTAGTGGGGACTTTTTTCTTTCCCTGTAGCAAAGCTAATAAAGTAAAAATATATCACTCTTCTCCCTCCTACTCTTTTCGTCCCCTTCTGGCACCTCCCCGGGTTCTTGCCGGTGGGTCAGATGCACCGCACAGTGACCAATGATACCAGGTTTCACCTTTGCCGTCCAGCCGGACAGCGTGTGAGGTTCTCTCTGTCACCCGGTATGGTCCTGTCCACCTTGGCTCTGACCACTTTCTCTTGATGACTTTTAGCAACACCCACTCGGTGTCTTTCGGGGCTGGTGCCTGCTCTGCACCCCCCTGGATTTCTGTCACCTGTTTGGAAAATGCTGCAACTAGTGCCGTTAGTTGATCATAGTATGGCTTGTAGGTCAGAAATGGAGTGGGTGGGTCTGTTACCCCCCTTTCGATGTTTCTGGCTGTACCAATCCCCAGTAGATATCTGCCCACTGGTCACCAGCACCTGGTGTGTTGTCTTGGGCTAAGAGCATCTGTGAATGGGACCCGCACTGGCTCCCCGAGCAGTTAAAGGTCTGTCCATTTGGAAAAGTCACAATCAGAATGTCCGGTCCGCACAAAATGGATGCTCCGCTTTTCACCAGTAAATCCCTTCCCATAAGATTCACTGGACACTGAGGAGATACAATATATCGATGTTCAAAAGTCTGTCCTGCCACTGATGTGCGCAAGGGCGTAGTCAAAGGCAGATAATTGGGCTGTCCCGAGAAACCCGTCAATTCAACCGTGTCTGTAGTCAATTTGGGGCTCGGTACTCGGCAATTCAGAGTAGAGTACCGTGCCCCAGAGTCCACAAGAAAAGGCAAATTCTTCTCCAACACCCCCAGTGACAAATAGGGGTCCACCAACCCTATGTCAGAGGTTTCCGGGCCCCTTCATGAGTCTTGCTGATACAGGAAACCCTCTTCCCTCTCAGGCCCTGGTCATTCTGCTGTACCCTCTCTGTCTCTTCTCTGGGTTGCTGTAACATTTGGCTGCTTTGTTTTGACAGTTTTTTATCTCCATTTATCTGACGCCGCTCGTTCTCTAATTGTAATTTCAACAACTGGGTTGTACTGATAGCCAGATCAGACTCAAGGTCCCTCTGTTTTTCCTCTTTGAGAGACACAAAGTATGTTGAATGTTTTTCCCACCGGTCAGTGCTGCACTCTATTAGATCGGGATCCCCCCTATGTCTTGCACTGCTTTGGGCATACCATCTAAAATTGCCTTCCTGAATAATGATAGCTGTAATTCATCCTGGCTAGGGTGATTCCCCGCTATCTCAGTCCACTCCGTTGTGCTCCTCAATAGGAATGCTGGCACGCTTTCTCTCTCTGATACATGACTAATACTAATTTTAATGCCTGTTTAGATATTCTTTTCTTACATTTCTCAGAGATCTTATGGATCTCATTTTTACGTAGATAACAAACCCTACCCAAAATGTCCGCTGCTGTTAACGACATATTTATAAGTGTACTAACACTCTATTTTTAAGCAATATGTATTTCTGATTACTTTTCCTCTTACTTTATTAAACGATGTTTATTATTTTTTTTATTAACTTTATTCTTTACTTTAAATGGTGACATATTAGCCCTCTCCCTGCTCCCTGCTCGGTCAGGGTCAGACAGCTGGCTCTTAGTACCGTCGCTCTCGCGGGTTGTTATGGCTACGGGAGCGCCGGCGCCTGCGTTGTTGTTTTTGTCTTTTTTAGCTTCTAATGCTACACATGCTAATGCTACTGTACGCACTGACGCTCTCCCTCTTCTGCCTTATGCCTTTCTACTCTTTTAACACAGCCCTCTCGGCCTTCGCCAGATAGGGTGACAATCTGTCCTGTTCCTCGTCTCCTGGTATCTGTCCCTTCTCCTGGAGCCACATCCAGGTCACCTCGTAACCCTCCATTATCTTTCCCTGTGTATTCGGTGTACACCCACTACTCAATTGGATCCTGATTCGTTCCCATTGCTCTCCTATGGTGTCCCCGTCCATTTTTACCCACTGTCTTTAACCAGTACACACTAAATCAACAAAACAATTTTTATACACATACAGGGTCGGTGTGAATGACTCACGGTCCCTCTCTGCACGAAATATTGCCCAGTGAGACAAGCTTCTAGGCTGATAATATCAGTCCGGTCTCACCCGAGCTTCATGCAGAAACTTTTAGACACACTTTCCCCATATCCAACCACCTGTTTTCCCCACAGAAAAATATTTCCAAATTGTTTTTTTTTGTATATACCCCACAGAACAGGCGTTAGACGAGACTTATGAGAGTCTCACGAAAAGTCTAACCCCTGGAACCACCCACACAATACAATATTCCTAAATCATGATTTTCGGGCCGTCTCCAACAGACTCCGGGAAATGATACCCTTGGGCTACTCTGGCTACCCTCTCAGAGTTCCCTCTTCTGGTCTTGCAAGGAACCAGCTACCTTGGGGCCGAATACCCCTTTTTTCCTCCGCCAATTGATGTACTTATGGCAAGGACGGGGCGGAATTTAAACCGCTGGCTCTTGGTGGGGCTCTTCCTCCCCACTAGGGATTCCAACCCTTGGGCGGCTCTGCGCGTACGTTTTCACGGGCGGCCCCCTGTTTGGCTACGTCCCAATTCCTACAAAGGAGCGTCCCTGGCTCTTTGTGGGGCTCTTCCTCCCCAACAGGATTCCAACCCTCGGGCGGTCTCTGCGTTCGTTAAACGACAGGTCCCCTATGCTGCACACTATACTGGTTTAGACTATGTCTAGGACGGGTATCACAAGTGACTTCAAAACAGTTTTGGTAATGCCCAATCGCAGAATTTTGTTATAACAGGCTTCTGCTTACCTTTTTTATGTGGACGTCCGTAGTTCTGCTGTCACTCGGTCCTCTCGCCCACTGGGTCACTTCTTCGTCTTCATCGCGTCTCGGGGTCACCAATTGTTGTGAGAGGCGGTTTCAAAGCGATGATGATGGAAAAAAATGAAACCCCTACTCACGCGTGTTCGTTAATGAAGCGATAGAAGAAGTTGTTTAACTTTAAGAAATAATCAGTTTTATTGTTAACACCAGTATAATGTGCAGAGTTTTACAGATATATCTGGGTCCGACTACATTTCCCTGACCGAACAACAAAGTATGTGTGTGTCAGTTCGCGAAGTCTGAGCACACATCTCTCTATCTCAGGATGTTATATACACAAAACAATGCAACAGTCATCACAAAAGGCTGGCTGTCTACGTTTCCCCATGTCATCCTCGTATTATCTGACTCCCACTGTTCTTTACATGTTCAAAGACAGCCTGCCTGTTCTTTACTATCATATGTTTATCACCATGTATTCTGCACATGTCACCAACAATGTACTCGTCATGATCATGTGGAGTTGCTTTTATAATTATATGCCTCTGCTTATATCTCATGATTCTGTCTTACTTCAGCAGAAAGGCCCCGAGGTTAGTGTGACCCAATTCATTGGTCATCTGATAGATCTAACATATAACCATACCTTCAATATATATATATATATGTAAGGGATAATGCCCGACGAGGTGTCCATTATCAGAAGTTAATGGACGACGCGGAGGCGTGAACCGTTCGACGCGAAGCGGAGGACGGTTGCTTCCGCGAAGTCCATTAACTTCTGATAATGGACACCTCGAAGGGCATTATCCCGCTTATACCATGGTCACTTGCCAAAGAAAATAAATTAAGACCATTAATTAATATTTGCATGCGTTTTACAATCAAAATATAAAGTTGTTCACAAGCCATAATTTGGCTTCCCTAGTAACGCCTGAGGGTCTGACTAATACCTGGAACAATCATTACCCTCCCGTAAGGTTCTTATGCAACGGAAACGTTGTTCACTCCTCCAGTAAATAGGACGGACCTTAGATACGACTCGGCAACGGGAGGTATTCTAGTCCGCTCAGCTATGAGCCAGAGAGCTGACGTAATGCATTGTACATCGGGAATCGCGACGGCCTACTTTCAACATAAAGTGTACATATTTATAATTTGAAATATGTCCCAGCCTTTACACCACAGATACTATAGGGTCTATAGCATATAACCGTGTTTTCTGATTACAGTTTAATGCATTTTTCACAATTTACCAGCTGTCGTTTTGACGACTAATCACCGCGCCATTCGTTTCAATGGGAATCGCGACGGTGTATACTTTCAATAAAGTGTACATATTTATAATTTGAAATGTGTCCCAGCCTTTACACCACAGATACTATAGGGTCTATAGCATATAACCGCGTTTGCTGATTACAGTTTAATGCATTTTTCACAATTTACCAGCTGTCGTTTTGACGACTAATCACCGCGCCATTCGTTTCAATGGGAATCCGACGGTCTATAATTTCAACATAAAGTGTACATATTTATAATTTGAAATGTGTCCCAGCCGTTATACCACAGATACTATAGGGTCTATAGCATATAACCGCATTTTCTGATTACAGTTTAATGCATTTTTCACAATTTACCAGCTCTCGTTTTGAAGGCTGAACAGACAATTTGACTGGAAGTACTTAGTAGGAGTCCATATAGCCAGAGCTAGCTCTGCATATAGCAGGGATTAATGGCCAACCTACAGCAGCCAATCAGAATCGAGTATTCCCTCTCCGTTGCCATGGTTACCATCTAGCGTTTGAGCCAGCGCAGTAATCTAACTGTAATCAGGCAATTTGACCCGAACTTCTTTCCTAGGTGTACATTATCACTTTTTAACCTACACCTGCCAGCCAATCAGAATCGAGTATTCACGCCGACCATGATATATATATATATATATATATATATATATATATATATATATATATATATATATATATATATATATATATATATATATATAATATCCTATATGTGTATGTATATATATATATTATTACTGCTACTAATGTGTTAAAATATAATGTTTGAGAGAATGTGTTTTCAAAGGTATCCGGGAAATTTAGAGCACGACAATGGAGCACTGAGTCGACTAGTTTAGCCTCCAAGTATCACTGAGTGGCAAAGCAGACAAAACACATTTTTATTCATCTATCAATCTATTTTTTATTCATAGAAATGTGATGGGCGTAAACAAGCCTTGCTTTTAATTCGTGCACACACACAATACATACACAACACTGGTCTATTATTAAGAGGTATTGTGGCAACAAGACCTACAGAAGCAGAAGGAGATGTGGCAAGCGGCCATCTTTGAGCAAGAAGTCCCCACTGTTGTCCAAGGCCAAGCGGAGAGGGAACCAACCCAGCAGAGTGGGAGAGACTGAACTGTTGTCCGAAGTAGGCCAGAGTTGGGTTTGGTTTGCAATAACAGTATTTGTTCCTCTGTTATATGTATGTATATATATATGAACGTGGCCGCAGTAGATAGGCAGCAGTAGTTTAGTACATGTTGCAGACAAAAACAACAAACAATAACAAGCATGATATATATATATATATATATATATATATATATATATATATATATATATACATATATATACATATATATATACATATACATATATACATACATATACATATATACATATATATATATATATATATATATATATATATATATATATATATACACACACACATATACAGTATATATATACACACACATATACAGTATATACACATTAGTAGATTGGTCTGAGAGAAATGTTAGCATTTTTTTAAAAGGCGGGGTCAGGCAGTTCCTCTGATGCTCTTAGGTTTTGTTTTTTTTTTAATTTAATTTTGAATTACGTTTTTTTTTTAAGCTAGAAGTTTTCTTTGTTGAAGATAAACTTGACCCCGCCCTCAGAGTGGGACCGACACTGTCTCCCCAAGGCCTTCCCCAGCGCCGCCGGGCCACACAGGAACACGCCCACCTTAGTGCTGAGGAAACAATCGCAATGTTAAAATGATATGATAGTCAATATACTGTCAGTTATTACCGCTATACTTAAATATATGGTCCCCAGTTTGCCCAGTCCTACAGCGAGACACAATGTTTGTTTGGCACGGAAAACAAGTGGATGCACCAGGATATTTAGATTTTCAGCATTTTCATGATTTATGACTATTTACTATTTATCAGTGTCATTTAGCAGAAGCTTTTATCCAAAGTGACGTACAGTGATTTCAGATACATCATTCATGAAGGAGCAGGTGGCGGTTAGGGAATCTTGCTCAAGGATGCCTACAAGTGGACTGCAAACGTTGGGTATCGAACCCAGTACCTTTCAGCTGAGAGTCGAACATCCTAGCCACAACACTAAGATGTATTTCTGCTATATGATATTTACCCAGGATGTTTTGCTCCGATGGTGGTGAACTCATTGTCCCAGTTGGGTTTGCCATACAGGGTCTTCTGCTTGAGCCCTGTGATTGGGTCATTCTCAGCCTCATGGTGAACCCGGAAGTGTGCCGCCTGAGAGAGGGAGTGTGTGGGTACGAGTATGAGTATGAGTGTGAGTGAGCTTTTATCCAAAGCGAGTGACCCAAAAGTGAGGCTGAGAACAATCACAGCATACCATACAATATTGGAGTAACGGGAAAACGTATCAGCTCTAAACTCGTGATAACAACAACATTGTACAAATCAGTTGATTCAGATGAAACAAGTGAGGCTTGAGTTAGGCCAGAGATGGTGAAGGTAATGGATATAAGGATAGGCAGGGGAAATGCATTACTATGGGAATAAGCAGCATAAAAGTCCATATAAACATAACACAAGGGTGGATCCTGTGGAACATGTACACTATGTAATTACATTGTAATTACATTGTAATTGTTATAAGATAACAATGGAGTTGTTCAGCACCGGAGGCCATCGGCATGCCTTTCTCAGGACGGGTACAACCACACTGTCCTAGACCATCGCTTCACCTCCTTTATCAGCGGGATCCACAACGCTCATACCATACAGAGCCACAAATCAACAAACTAACTAACAAACACACCTCAGTCTCCTTCCAGCGGGTGAGGTAGATGTTGTAGCTCAAGAAGTCGGCGAGGCCCTTCTCCGTCATCTGGCCCTCCAGGGACTGCAGGAGGTCGGCGAACCACTCAAAGGCCTGTGTCTCGGGGCACAGCCAGTAGAAGTAGATCTTGACCGCAGGACCGAGACGTGGAGATGGTGGGAGGGTGAAGGAGAACGGAAACGGCGATGAGAACCAGATGTAGCGCGCTCATAGTTCGTATACGTTTCTCGACCGCCATAGCGTGTATTCGATGTTAATTGAATCAAACATAATTTAATCGGATCCGATTTAATGGACTTTAGATTCAATTGTATCTTTTGATCGGATCTGATCTAATCAAATCCAAGTACATCATATCATATTAAATCCTACTAATAATAATAATTAGAATTAGAATTCATATAATATAATATAAAGTATACAAAAGTTAATTTAAGGTGCTTGCACACTGCCTCGACCAACGCCACATCATGGTTGTTGGCTGATTTTTAGTTATTTGGTGGCTAACATGATGTATCTGCGTTGGTGGGACTTGTGTGCTTCAGCCAACATTATATAGTTGGGTGTTGGTGTTTGTTGGGGCAGTGTGCAAACGCCGTAATGTGTGAAACTAACCTAATAAATGACAGAAATACTGTACAAAATGTGAAAATCTAGAGTCTCTTAGGACCAACAAGAAAAATAACCCACTCCAAAAAGCTGAGTTGAACCCGCATGACCTTACGCCCCCCGGTGTTAATTTCTCACCTTCTTGGTGAACACATCATCGTTGCTCTGGGTGTGTTTGTACCACACCGACTTGAGGATGGAGGCGAAGGGGGTCACGCCGATGCCGGCGCCCACCAGCATCACCACCTCGTAGCGGAAGACGTCCTCGCTTGCTGTGCCGAATGGCCCGTCGATGGCCACCCTAGACACACACACACACACACACACACACACACACACACACACACTGTGTTATGTATGTGTGTTGTCTAATGCTATGTATCAATCCACACTCGTTATATTTGTATTATTTGTATTTAGCCTCTATATTTTGTTCTTACATTTTGATTACGTCGGCAACCATTAAAATAGGGGGGCCCAGTTTGAATAAAATCACATTTTATCATTAGTGATTACATATAGACGTGGGATTTGGAAGTTTGCTCAAATGTACTTACCTGACGTACCAAACTCTGATATTCATTATCATGTCATTTTCTCACAGGCGCTGGCAGTGAATGAAAGGCTTGTGGCCAGATAGCCTACAAATGATAACGTTACCCTCTGCGCTTCCAAGCAGCGACCTGTGCATCGCCAGTGAATTGGAAGTCACAGAGGACATGTTGGGTTCTGTACGTTCTTCACAGTGAGATAAAAGGTCCAAATCGTACCCCTCTTCCCTGGGGACCTTCCTTGGCCCACTTATCTTTTCATTTTCTTTTCAAAAAGACAACAAGCACAACAGTGTGTGGACCAATTGACAGCAATTTTCCGGCCAATTTCATTTAAGTGTTTAGCTGGTGTCAACCTTTCACTCGGACGTTCATTCACGGCGCACCAGATGGAGGGGACCTACGGCTGCGACCCCCTCAACCCCCTCTACAACATACTTCGGTAGTGTCCAGGCCTCCTGCGTCTCTGTTTTGTCGCCGCCGCACACCTCGTACAGCGCCTGGGTCCAGTCGCCGGCGATGCGGATGTGGGCGCTGAAGTGGTCCTCTTCGGGGGCCGAGGTCAGCGTGAACGGGTGCCACTCCAGATGGGAGATGGAGGGGCATTGGATGAAGACGTACTGGCCCACCTCCATGCGAAAGCCCTTCCGCTTCATCTGCAGCTCCAGGGTCTTGGAGGGGTGCATCACCACCTGTGGGACACCATGTTGTTTGAGTGATTGGGCTGAGGAGTCATGACGATAATAGTCGTTCAGACTACAGGATGAATCGTTTGGAGTATTTGTGGTAATAGTAGTGGGTCATTAAGAAAAGTAATGGTTTATCACTGATCCTTGATTTCAGTATGTATACATGAAGTCATTATCCAATTAACCAATCGACAAGTTGACAATTCACCAAATTCAGCACATTCTGGAAATATAGGCTACTAATTGATAAATTGACCAATACAAAAATGCACATTAACAAATTAGCCAACCAGCTCATCAATTAGGCTAATTGATTGATCGACAACTCACACTTTGCACCCCCCCCCCCAGAAACCCACCTTGGTGATGACCACTTTCTGCTGGCTGCGATAGAAGCGGACCATCCTCTCACACACGTACAGGATCATAGGGCCCACCACCCACTTCCACGTCTGCCCGAGAGGAACCAATAGAAAACATTAGTGACCATAAGGAATGCAAGAACTATTAAAGGAGAACCAAAACCCTTTCAAAAACGCTTTCAGGTTCTTCATGCTGGGACAGGGCTGCCGGTTCCCCTGTAAATGCCCCTTCAATTCAGTTTCAATAAGTGGAGGACAGGTGTGTGTCTTGCAGGTGATTGGATAACCACATCAGCCTAGAGAAGAGAGTCGTCTAATGCCATCCGATCTACAAGTAGTGCTGTGGCTCGGTTCTCCTTTAATATCTGTATTGGTATCAATATACAATTTACTACTATATATGATTCATTATTATAAAATATAAAAAGTTAAATTCAATAAATAGGACTTCAGCTGCTAGTTGTACTGAATGATTGTAATCATGAACGTATCCACAGAGCAGCATTTTCTCCTCCCACCTCACCATTGGCGGATTTCCAGCAAATTCCGGTTCTGGGCAATTGGTGCCATTCGTCCCCCAAGTCTCAAACCTGTCGGCGCACTCCAGCGGGTCGTGTACCTTCAGACTAGCCAGCGTTTGCCCTCGCACAATCCTCCTGTGGTCGGCAACAACAGGAGAAACATTCATGCAGAGCGGTGGTTTCCAAACTTTTCTGGGGCTAAGGCACAACATGATCCCCACCAGAACTTCACACACAGACACAACAACTTAAGAGTTGTATGGCATGATTATGAAAAATGCACATTATATATATATATATATATATATATATATATATATATATATATATATATATATATATATACTACGTTATTGCCGATTTTTGCAATATTTCACACATAGCAGACTGTCAAAAAAGCATAGAGAAAAGGCGGTATAGGCCAAAAACAAAGCATATATTCATGTGAGCAGCAGACTCTGGAGACCATAGGGGGTGATTATAGGCCTATATATTATATACATTATAATGGATTATAGATTATAATGGAACCTGAAGAGGGTTCCTCAGCTCTACCAGGAGCAGCTCATCTACCGACGTGCCTTGTTGTCGCTCTACTCAGAATGTGCTCATAATCCCTATTTAATTACAAAAATGAAATACTAAATCTAGTTCCAAGAACTGCGTACTCTATACTTGGTTGTAGCACTTAGAATATGGTTGTTATTGAAGTAGTCCCTCTTATAATGGAGTTAACTCATTGTAATGGGGTCAGGATAGTTGTGTGGATAGGCTAGTGTTTAGGGCAGGGGCGTCTCAAGGATTTTGACACATCCGGGGCTTAGCCCAGAAGAGTTAAGCAAAATTTTTAGACATAGAGACATTCATTCATCATGTACAATTAGGTCTCTGCATTAACTCTGACTCTACACCTACTGTCTTTGTTCATTTCTTGTTTTGGGTGAATGACGTGCGCCCTGGGGGTGTTAACCACTTGTGCGCCAAAGCCAAAGAAGTGGCTTTTAAAAAAATAATAATAATAATTAATTGTTACTCAAACCTGTCCAAAAACACTGTTTTATCGAAGCATCAACATAAGATGACCGTAGTTTAACCTTAACAAAAAAAAAAAATAATTGAAAATTAATATTCAGGGCTAATTAAAAAACATCCGGGGCTTTAACCCAGAATGTTTTAGCCTAGGGACGCCACTGGTTTAGGGTGTTTATATATAGTGTATTATTATTTATTACTATTACTCTCCCAAACCCAATATAGCCGTATATATGTCTATATGTATATATCTTGTATCTTATAGTTGTTATTTTGGTTTTTTGATTTGCACAGTTTCTTAATAAAGTGCTATCTTATCTCTTATCTTAAAGGCCCCAGCCAAAGGCTCATTTTCCCACTGTTAATCCTGTGGCCCTGTGCCAAATATATGTAAACAAATATTTTCTCTTCTTGTAAAACGGTTTCAAATGTTTGCTGACTTATCCTGCACTCAGGGGCGTTTACTAATTTTGCGTCCAATGAAAATGCTTCAGCTCCATCGCGGTCTGCAGCGGTGGAGAGAAGTCCTCTGCTGGCAATCTGGCGGCACATTCAGCGCTACTGTAAACGCCAATCAACATCCGAGACAAGCCCCTCCCTAACTTCGTGTTTTTACTGGAAACGCGTAAATATGCAGATCCAAATAGACTTCTGGGGCCTTTAACCAAATGTTTCTTGCTTTGAATTTCGCAAGCCTAAACCTGTAGTGTTGTGCAAGGATGCCCCTAACCAACCCCTCCACACCTGCAGCTATATGTTACATGTACACGGCGGCGGACCTACCCGAAGCCGTGGAACACCAGGCCGATGAAGAAGATGACGAAGAGGTGGTGGGTGTACCAGAAGACCTCGAAGTAGGACCTGCGGATGACCTCCATGGACGAGGTGATGATGAGGATGAGCGCCAGCGTGATGACTACGCCGGTCACCCCGGCGATGGTGGTGAACATCACGATGGTGGGGTTCTGGGTACCAAAAAGATGCATACGCCCGGTGTATCAGTCGGCAGCAACGGAGACGGCCCTTCCGCTTTTTCATCTCGGGACCCAAAAGACAAATTTCAGCACAGTTTGGGGCTCTGCGCGTTGTCAGGCTGCGCCGTTATAAGTGGCTCCTCTCCTGCACTCTCCCCATTTTTTTCATGTAGCACACAATTCAAGCGGCTCCAATGTTTATCATAGCCTACGCTGCCTTATGACTGTGTGTGTGACTATGATTGTTCTCAGCCTCACCTGGAAGTCACTTTGGACAAAATTGACATAATGCGACGTGATGACTTAAATGTTATAAATGTTATTCCATGTTTTGAATGAATAACCATTGAACTGCCATTTTTGTGGCAACAACTGCGCGGCCATTGGCACAACTTCCTGTTTGTGAGGTGTCACTCTTATACAAGTTCCCTGTCCTCGTGGCGGGTAATGCGGTGGAAGACTCTCCAGGCATGTAGACAGAGAGAGGTTACTGTAGTGACATGAAGATGGATGTAAAGGGGAAACTCTAATCTGTGGACACATACAGGGGGGTGTGATGAAAAACCCTGCCATGATGTTGACGTTTGTGGTTTGAAATAGGTGTGGGATGGAGGAAGTAACAGTTTATTAAGCTGCTATTGAGAGCTCAATGTTCTATGTCCATTGATGACTCATTCTGATAATGATAAGCAAATGTGACACAGTTTCGGTCATGTGAACATTTAATAGCGTATGAATAGCGCATAGGCCTACTAGATGTAGCCTACGCAACATCTTGGACGTGTACAAAATCTCTCGCACAGCCATTTAACTGACATTTATAGTGCACACTATATATGCTCTAGGCCCACATCTCGTATTTGCATTTTCATCACCCATCACTGTCATGGTTTTCTTTTCTTTTATGTAAAGTCAGTAGCAATCTAAAACACAATGATATGCTTATTCTACATAAACTATAAAAATGCTCTACATAAACTATAAAAACTATTAAAAAAAACATTCAATTAAATTATTAATTTCTTATTTCCTTTGGTATTTTTGTCATTTACAGATATGCAAAGATGATGGCTGAGTAATATGTATGTTGTTGTCCAATGTCAAGTATCTTTTTGATCAAGTGACGAGACAATACGATATAGTTAGGTGAAAAATCTGAACGTCAAGCTGAGCAAGCCGAGCCAGCAGTCGCTCCTTTCAAAAATAAAAGGAGCAGTAAGAAAAGACAAGAATAGGAGGAGAAAGTGGCTTAGCTCCCTAAATAAGGTTCCTTTGGCTTTTTTATGAACCAGCCCACGGACAACTCCTCTACTTGCATCAACGCAGCAGCTCAGCTGGCAAGGTAGATATAACGTTAGTCCTAAATAATCTTAATGTTAGGCTATTATTATTATTATTATTATTATTATTGTTATTAATAATAATAACAATAATTATAATGATGTGGATAATAATAATAATAATAATAATAATAACAATAATAACAACAATAATAATAATAATGATAATGATGGGGATAATAATGATAATAATAATAATAATAATAATAATAATAATAATAATAATAATAATAATACTAATAATAATAATAACAATAATAATAATACCCAGAATCACAACAAACCAGGAAATATTTCATGTGTACCCGCGACCCACCCTGCTCCGATAAGCAACTAAAACTCACATCCGGACACTCACAGTGGTGTTGGTCCTGATCGGGTTCAGGTAAGAGGCGTTGTCACCGGTGCCTATCTCTGACAGCACGAAGGTCAGCAGGCTGCTGTTGCGGTTGAGCTGGCCGTCCATGAACCACTCAAAGTTAAACAGGTGGGCCAGGATGTGGACAGCTACCAGGAAAATCAAAAAATGTCAACAAAAAAAAAGAAGTAAATAATCACATCACATGAAATATAATGTTTTTAATCGTTAATGTCAATTGAAGCAATTGTAAGTCATCTGTAATCACATTGTGATATCTGGAAAATACTGTGAAATCTGTAATCACATTCAAAGTAACTACAATTGATATATAGATCTTAATAATACTATTTGTCATGATCTGGTAATAGGTTATCTCACTAAGGATTTGAAGTGATCGATCAATTATCAGATTACAGATACTCTGAAAGGGGGCGGACCTATCCGTGTGATTTCAGCACTAAAGTGCACGTTTGCACATAGACTTTGCTGTTGCAACCATTTTGCGTCACATGATGAAATGACCATAACCTTGCTGTGTGTGTGTGTGTGTGT
Organism: Merluccius polli; assembly: GCA_030340625.1. Classification (NCBI taxonomy): domain Eukaryota; kingdom Metazoa; phylum Chordata; class Actinopteri; order Gadiformes; family Merlucciidae; genus Merluccius; species Merluccius polli. The sequence goes on from JAOPHQ010003996.1 coordinate 41,264, forward strand.
GTGTGTGTGTGTGTGTGTGTGTGTGTGCGCGTGCAAGCCTGTGTGTGGATACATTTGTAAAACTCAAAAAGACTTAAATGTGCACACATGAATATTGATTGAAATAATTAATATAATTAATACTCTATATCGTATATCTTTGACTCTTTTGAGAGTCTTTCGCTACTCAGAGTAAACTCAGATACATCAGTCTGTCGTTTTGGGGGTAAGCTGCAGTGCAGACATTAGGGATCGAACCCAGAACCTTTCGGCTGGGACCCTAGCCACTACACTGCCTTGACATCGACACTAGAACCACTGGGCTTGTGTTTGCATGTGTCATTTCCCAATGGCCAGTAATAGACAAAGCAGCACATCGGTTGAGCGTGACAGCTCCCTCAGCCAATGAGCAGGGGCATACCGGTGTGGAAAGCGATCATGTAGGCCACCAGCTTGTGAAAGGTGATGTTGCTGTCCAGCTGCCGGGCCGCAGTTCTGCTGCAACACTGCAGCGGTTGGTAAAGTGGGGGGGGGGGGGGGGGGGGGGGGGGGGGGGGGGGGGGAATAGTGTTGAGCACATCAGGACAGTTTTTTTTACAAACATGAAAATAACTATTTGAATTGACTTTTTCAACCTACCTAATAAATAATAGTATGTGACTAGTATGTCTTATATAATAATATAACACATAGGCCTACAGTCCTTTGGTGTTCATCTATCTATCTATCTATCTATCTATCTATCTATCTATCTATATATATATATATATATCTATATATATATATATCTATATCTATATCTATATCTATATATATATATATATATATATATATATATATATATATCTATCTATATCTATATATATATATATATATATATATATATATATATATATATATCTATATCTATATATATATATATATATATATATTGATATATTGATATATTGATATATATTGTTATGAAGATGATGTGTATAAATGAAGAGGAGGTCTTTATTTAGTGGGGATGAAGGTTACCTGGATGGTGCCGCGCAGGATGGACAGGAGGTTCCTGCACACGGGCAGGAGAATCAGCATGCAGTTGAAGTTGAGACAGGCAGCCGGCGCCCTGGCCCAAGGCAGAGCTTGCTGGGTGAACGGATGGACATGTTTACTAAGCAGTCGTTTAGCAGACGCCGTTATCCAAAGTGACTCACGGTGAATTGAGATGCGGGTCTTTAAGGACCTTAGGGATCGAACCCAGTGACTCTCAGCAGGGAGTTGAACACCCTAGAGTCTAGACACTACATTATTATGATGGATTAGATGGATGGATGGATGGATGGATTGAAGAAAGACCGATTGACGGAAAGAGAGAGAGAGAGAGAGAGAGAGAGAGAGAGAGAGAGAGAGAGAGAGAGAGAGGGAGAGAGATGGTGACAGAGAGAGAGAGAGAGAGAGAGAGAGAGAGAGAGAGAGAGATAGACGATGACAAAGACGGAGAGAGAGAGAGAGAGAGAGAGAGAGAGAGAGAGAGAGAGAGAGAGAGAGATGGTGACAAAGACGGAGAGAGAGAGAGAGAGATGGTGACAGAGAGAGAGAGAGAGAGAGAGATAGACGATGACAAAGACGGAGAGAGAGAGAGAGAGAGATGGTGACAAAGACGGAGAGAGAGAGAGAGAGAGAGAGATGGTGACAGAGAGAGAGAGAGAGAGAGAGAGAGAGAGAGAGAGGTTAGACAATCTCAAGCATGTGGACCTTGATTGAACCCAATACCTCTGAGCTGGGAGTGGACCACTATAGTTACTACATTGTTATGATAGATGGATGGCCAGATGGATAGAACGAGAGAGTGAAAGACAGAGAGACCGTTAGTCTTACTTCCTCTAGCAAAGCACCTGCATAGCCAAAACGTCATCCATCCGTTGAATCACCAAGCCAGCTGTTAGCTCACAACAAAACCACAGAACCTGCCCTTTCCACGCTGTTCAGGTACACACACACCCATGAGTATACACATACGTACATACACACACACCCGTACCCAAGTGTAGATACAAGGTGGAGGTGGCGTGTGATAAGTTGAGTTCTGATAAGCGTTGGGAATTTTGGGCACCAGAACTTCCTGTAGATGGTTTTGACATGGGCAGTGAAGTTGTGTCAAGTTGACCACAAGGGTCGTTCTGAAGTGAGGAGTCGTCTTGAGTACTGAGTACTATGATAGTGGTCCCCGGGTACAACTGAGGTACAGTCTGTCACTCTATGGGACAGTTCCGGGAAATAGTTGGACTAACGTACAGCTATGTATATGTATGTATTTACTCTACTGCTGAATTTCCCATCAGGGGATCATTACAGTGCTATCTTATCTTATACAAATCAATTGAAGTTCTGTTAAATTGTGTTAAATTTCAATGGGATGCTGATTGTACGATCACATATGTGATTGTGAGGATGAATTGGAATGTGGTTGTGATGGTGCATCTGAATGTGATTAGATTTTTCGGATTCTAATGCAATGAGTGCAGTGCAGTTGTGATTCTGGCAATGCATAGGAATGGAATTCGATTACAAATATGAATACGCTGGTGATTGTGATTGTGAATCAGAATCAAAATTGAAATTGCAAATTTGAATTTGATTGTGATGCTGACTCTGACTCGGAATGGAATTCTAATTGAAAATTTGAATTTGATTGTGATTCTGATTTGAATATGGTTGTGATTGTTTGTGACGGTGAATCAGAATGGAATTTTGATTGCAAATTTGTATTTGATTGTGACTCTGACTCAGTGAATCAGAATGGGATTCTGAATGTGACACTCTCAATGTGAATCTGGGTGTAAGATTCGGACGGTGAATCCGATTATGAGCATGTAATACAATCTGAATTGCACAACGTACAAATGCTGGGCTTACACCAAAAGATTTTCACAGTCCCAGACTAAAAACTGAAAGTCTTTAGTAAATCTCAGAGTTTTACTGGAGTTTCAGATCAGTCTTTTCCTAGTCTTGGGCTTACGATAATATCAAACGTGTTTGATATTATCGCAAGTCGCAGTGACGTAACACAATCAACAACCAATAGATGAGCTCTGACAAAAGCGGAAAAAGGAAACCTGACAGTTTCTACCAAGGGCATGATGGGAACAAATTGCATGGTGGGAAAAAAGAATAACATAATCTAGTTGTAGTCTTGTAAATAGTGACCCTGCAAGATTCGCAGTCTTTGTAAAATCTCAGTCTGAGACTCGGCTGTGACTAAAAACTCTAAACACTTGTCTTTAGATGTGAGCAGGTGTGAGCTGATAGTTTTCCAAGAGTCTTTTCCAAAACTTTTCAAAGTCTTCTGATGTGTGGGTAGCATAAGACAGACTCACCCCAAGTAGCACTCTGGTGTACAACCATCTGTCCGTGAGGAAGGCCATGTAGAAATGGACAAACAGGAAGGCATTGATGCCCAGCCACACCAGCTACAAAATTAAACCCACATTTTTATGTTGTTAACTATTTATTTGATTAGACAAATTATGGATGGTGACGCAACTGCAAATTGTTTTATTTTATGATACCAGCATGATTGTTCTCGTCATCTCTGCCTGAAAGTCTGATTCATGTGTCACAGTATTATTAATGTGTCCCATTATTATTGTGTCACCAAACAGTTGCCTGATACTAATCAGTTGACTGACGCATACTGAGGCAAAAGGTAAGTCATTAATAGAGCGTGGAGATATGTCATGACATTTTAAATGATTCTCTGATGTATTTTTTTTTCAACACTGCTGGCTAAACATAATTCGTTTTCAATGGATAGTAATTTTTCATGTGATGTCACCTGTTGTTTCTGAGATAAAGCTAGAAGAAAATATCCGGCCTGGGTTTGGACCGTACCTTTCTATTCAATCCATATTTAATTCTATTCTATTCTACAATCACTTCAAACAAACAGAAATGTCATAGACAACAATAACTCAACTGTGAAATTCAGGCATCTGTTCATATTAATATTAGTAACATTATTAACTCAAATGTTTTGTGTGTGATGAAAATACAATAATATGGAATACACCAAAATATTCACATAAGGTAACCTGACCCATCAACAACTGAAAAATCAATGACTGAATCTGAATCAATAACTAACTTACTCGTAATAAAACATGTGCTGCATTCATATTTGATATTACATATGAGAATCAATTCATGAGTTGTGAGTCCCACTTTATCCCCCCCCCCCAAAAAAAAGATAAATACAAAAACTAAATAAAATAAATCCATCTGTAGTCAAATAATATGTCGACAATAACATGAAATAAAACAAATTAATAATACTCACGATGACAAAGATAGACAGACCCTCATTTGCAGCAAAGTTCCCCATGGCGTCCTGTGTGTGTGTGTGTCTATGTGTGTGTTGGAGATCGTCACAGTGCGTAGGCCTGCTGATGTTAGAGTGGTGGTGGCTTAAGGAGGAAGCAAGAAAAGGTGTGAAGAGAGAAAAGTTTGCAATATGACGTAACCATTGTATAAGGAAGTGCAGTATTCATGGCAACCAAGGGACCACCACCGTTTCTGGTTAACTGAAACCCCAACACTGTTTCAGATCACCATACCTGAGCCATTACATAAATAAGCCATTTTATATTTATCTTTGAGTTGTTGTTGTTGTTTTTTTTAAATGCATGAGAAGAGTTATTCATTATTTATTCTGTTATTTAGAAGTAAATTGTAGAATTGTAACTGGATTTTTAGTCAGTGTGTGTGTATGTGAGAGAGAGAGAGAGAGAGAGAGAGAGAGAGAGAGAGAGAGAGAGAGAGAGAGAGAGAGGGTGGTGCTATATACATAAACTTACCATGCCTTTAATAGTGACGTATGTTTTCTTTCAAAGATACATTTTTCATTTTTCATACATTTTCTTTCCTGGATTACTCATCAGCACAATATAAACATCACCATAATTTTCAGGTTACCACAACTGTTCCTTTCACGGTATAATTACACAAATTATAATGCTATTGTTATCTCCGTTATTTCACACACATCACTGCAATTTTCACATGTAAAGCATATGCGTCCTATGCCTTCTATCTTTCTTTTTGATATCCCTTACAGTTATTGAGATATGAATATTTTACTGGAATACATTTTTGACATTATGGCCGTCTATGGGACAGCACATATATTCATTAATATCTCAAAAACTATGCGTGCTACAGTAATCATACTTGGTACACAGGCGCCCCATGGAGATGTGCTAAACCTATTAAAGCATGTCGTCAATAGCGCCACCATGTGGTCGGTTATTAAGCATTTTACGTTTTGGCTAATAACTCATGATCCGTGAGGCCTAGAAGAAAACTTTTTGTGATGTGGGTTCCCTGGATGAAGCTGATTAGACTGATGCAGGCCACGCCCATTTGCGCCTATACTTTTTTTTCCGCCATTTTGGATTTTGTGGGAAACACTTTTTTTTTGCTTGTTTTGCCGCATATTTCGTCGAATCTTCACTAAATTCGTTACATAAGATAATTAGACGACCCCGAACAAAACGGCCCGGCTCGTTTTTTGATATATCTTACCGTTTGTCTGGAATTGGTTATCAAACTTTTAAAGGCGCGCCCCGATGCACTTCTTGGGCCGTAAGTCTTCAATGCAAATGTTGTACATACAGCCGCAAGGCACACGTGTGTAATGTTTGATACGATTCTACCCATAGGGGCCGCTACAGTAACATTACAACATAAAATGTTATCAAATAAAACCTGGTACATGAGTTCTCCATGAGCATACGTACACGACATATTGCAAGCATGGCGCCAATCGCCCCTCCTTGCGGCCAGTTATAAAACACTTTGCGTCTCGGTCAATAACTCATGAACTGCGATACCAATATTTGGTAGACATGTCCGCCATAGGAGTGTTATCAACACATTGAAATGTGGTGTTGATGGTGCCACCATGTGGTCAGTTATGAAACACTTTGTTTTTTGCTCATGAACCATGAGGCACAGGTCACCAATATTTATTCTTGGTTGTCAGGTTTTTTTGCGAGCATGTGCATGACATATTGAAGCATGACACCAATAGCTCGGTGTCTGGGTAGTACAGCACTTTGTGTTTTGGCCAATAACTCATGAAACGTGATGCACAGACAAAACATATTTGTTAAAAATGTCCGTCCTGGGTGTGTACTCAACACTTAGAAAAGTGGTGCCGACACTGCTTCCATATAATAATAATAATAATAATAATAATAATAATAATAATAATAATCTAATCATAGAAGTTCCTCTTATTCAAGACACTAGAACCAAAACAAAATGAAACAAATAACTCGGTTTTCAGGGGAAGTTTTTCGATGTCGGTCTGTTTCACTAGGAGGAAACAGTGGTTTTCCAAAAACTGAAGTAAAACACAGGGTAGTTATACGCTTCCTCCTTCAACCACCCACATGAAACATAATTAAAATAAAATAAAATAAAAAATAAATAAAATAATACCAAACACACGTTCTCCACATATGTGCTGTATTTATATTTTACATTTAGGGCATTTAGCAGATGCTTTTGTCCAAAGCGACTTACAGTACATTTATTTGTCAGAAGAAAGTGCAACACAATATATCGCTGTCGGTACAGTAAGGATGTCGATACAACACGTTTAAAGCACTCATAATTGCTAAGTTAACCCACTGCTAGTTCACAACAGAGATAGCTTAGGGTAAGATGCTAAGTGCTAAGATACTAAGTGCTAAGATACTAAGTAAGGGCCAGGACATACGAACACATACAACAAGTGCTTAAAGGTACAGTGTGTCAAATTTAGTGACCCCCTTTAGTGACCCACTGGGGGTCACTAACGTCCCATGTGACGCTCCCAGTGTCACATGGGAGGACTTTGTTGGGGTTGAACGCGAGGCGTGCTGCAGCGTTCTAGGCAGGGAGTCCAGCCAGGAGCGAGTTGCAGTAGAGTCGAGGCGGGATGATGACGAGCGCTCGGACCAAGAGCTGCCATGCTTCCCTGGCGAGGAAGGGCCGGATCCGGCGGATGCTGCGCAGCGGATCCAGTCCAGTACCACGGTCGAGGTTCCTCACGTGGTTTGGTGAAGGACATACTGCAACGTCCTCAACAGTGACCTGCAAGTCCATGTGAGGGCAGTCTTTCCCCGGCATGAAGAGGAGCTCAGTGTTGTCAAGGTTGAGCTTCAGGTGATGCGCAGTCATACAAGTGCTGATGTCTGCCAGACATTGAGACGCAAGTTGCAATCAGGCCGTCAGAGGAGGAGACAGAGAGGAATAGTTTAGTGTCGTCTGCGTAGCAGTTATGTAACGGCGCAGCAGTTATATAATTTATATTGGCATAAGCCCTCATGTTAGATAGGCCTACTTTAAGACCTGATCATTTGCAAACATCGATGGCTTTTGGTGGCACGCTTAAGTCAAGCTATAGGGTTATTTTGTTGCTAATTAACTCGATTAGGTGTTGATCTATTTTGTGCCGGTGGCTGTGTGTGTTCGTGTCAAGCGCTAACCTCTAAGTGTGCTGAACATGTGTGCGTGTGTGTGCTGTGTGTGTCCAATGATCCCTGTGTGTGTGTGTGTGTGTATGTGTGTCCAATGATCCCTGTGTGTGTGTGTGTGTGTGTGTGTGTGTGTGTGTGTGTGTGTGTGTGTGTGTGTGTGTGTGTGTGTGTGTGTGTGTGTGTGTGTGTGAGTCCAATGATCCCTGTGTGCTCATTCTGTCAAACCATTTAAGGCTTATTCCTTTATGTAAGTTTATGTCTTTAGCCTTTAGCCCTCATTGTAAATTGCACATGTACACACACACACACACACACACACACACAGGCCCTGTTCCCACCTGGTATTGACGTGTGGCTCCACATGCGTCTCTGAGATCGGCTCTCACTTCGCCCTATATGAAAAAAGACAATACTATAATAATATACGACATTTGGTGGTGACAAAATGCACTCATTCAATGAAGAAGAAGAAGAAGAAGAAGAAGAAGAAGAAGAAGAAGAAGAAGAAGAAGAAGAAGAAGAAGAAGAAGAAGAAGGCCGTCCTTCAACGTCCTTCACATTAGCATTCACACTGCTAAGAGGATGTGGATATATGATGAAGAGGATGTGAATATAAGAAGAGGAGGATGTGGATAGGCCTATATGATGAAGAGGATGTGGATATACAGTATGATTAAGGGAATGTGGATATAGGATTAAGAGGATGTGGACATATGTGGCCCAGACCACCTCCGAAGGTGGTCTGGTAGAATCAGATCTCAATGTGTCTTGGGTGCATTCACACCTCTACTACTTAGAGCTGTCCACTTGTGATCGGATCACCCAGGACGCATGTTAATGCCAGGTGTGAACAGGGTCACACACACACACACACGTACGCACGTAGCCTATTTGAATCTAAAGAAAAGACACTTTCTTCTTTTCTTCATGAAGTGGACCTTGAGCATTTTGGAGTATTTCATCCTCCTCGTGTTAATTCGCTTCATGTCCGGATTCAGATTCAGCCGGTCCACCACCGTGATGTGTCTAATGAGTCTGGACGGAGCTCTCCGGCTGGTTTTCCATTAATCAGAAGTGCTGTTGAAATGTCAGCAGCCAGGAATCACAGATGCGGACCCGAGACGGAGTGGAGAATGGAGATGGCTGCGTTAGCGGAGATGAAAGTGTGGACGTTTAAGCAGCTTAATCCCCAACAAAGAGAGAAAATATATTGGAGATTGGAAATTCCAGTCAGATCCTACCAGAGTTGAGTTGAGCTAATTAGGGCATGGATTAAAAAAAACAAAAGGTTGATATGCGCATTGTCAAGTTCAATGGAGTTATCCAGTGTCTGGATATCCATTGTATTTTTGGAAAACCTTTTCACAAGAGCTGTGCAGTGTTGTTGCATTTTTAAAGGTATTGATTTCAATATCAATATTGGATAGATGATATATTCATCTATCCAATATTGATATATCTTTACCCTTGTATCTCTTCCAATACTTGCTATACATATGGCAAAGTATGAAGCACTATGCCAGACCAAACTCTAAAAATTTAAAATGGTTTAATTAGTCAAAAGGTCGTCTCCCTATTTCCATTTCTAATCTGTAGATCAGATTAGATTTGTTGCGTCGCAACGACGATAACTTCAGCAACCACTCATTTCTCACACACACACACACACACACACACAAAAACACTCACATGTGTGTGCGTGTGCGTCTTGGGCTGGCAGACAGACTAGACTAGAGGATATCCTTGGTTTCCTGAGAGTTATTATGTGCGCTTCCTGACGAAAGAAATACCAGATTATTCTCATGAACTTATCTCTTATAGGGCTACTTCTGTTCCCTCAAAAAGGAGCATCACGTTTCCTCTTCCTTGCAAATAAATCAACCAAAAAACAAAAACATCTTGGTGCGCACCAAGACGCATCTGAAATGCATGCAGTAAACCTGACCTGGGAAGAAAGCTGTGTGTAGCTGTGCATTGCAAACCAGCAGGTTCCATACATAAATAGGCTCCATAAAGTACACTATTCACGCAATCAGTATAAAGCGCCCATTACGCCTCCTACATACTGGTTGAGCTCAAGTCCAACCACAATAGCGGAAAACAAATAAGACTAATGCTTAATCGCCTCGTCCTCAGAGCATTGGCTATAGCCTATCATTTGAGTGTTAATTATGGATGAGTTAAATTCAGAAAGCCTTTCATTAAACCAATGGGGTAGGTTGTATACACGTGCTTTGTGGTTGGTTTTCATGAAATGTCTCATAATTACACGAGTGAATACATTTCTTCATTTTACTAACTGCATGTAAAAAAAAATACAGGCTAGACTAGAGAGGATGTCCTTGGTTTCCTGGTAGTTGTTATGGCCCTTTCTCACGAAACATTCGCGTATTCTCCTGATAACCTCTTCTCCCTTTCCACTAGTTTGCTCAAAAAGGAGCTACCATTTGTAATGTATTAACTAATACATTTAAACTGTGGAACTAGTCCAGAACCTGGGATCATGTCAGAATTGGTTGTAGTGCTGTCCGAAATGTGAGTGTACATATCTGGTTCCCTACATAGTGCACTACTGAATATCCATAATGCACCATAAAAGCAGTGTCAATTTATTTCTGCAATATGTCCCATGATGCATAGCGGTCACTGGCGTAACGACGTGATGGGCCCCGGTGCAAATAATATTTTAGGGCCCCCGCGATTGTTGACGGGGGGGAGGGGCGGTGCTGCGCGATTGTTGACGGGGGGGGGGGGGGGGGGGGGGGGGGGGGGCGGTGCTGCGCGATTGTTGACGGGGGGGTGCTGCGCGGTTGTTGATGGGGTAGGCCCCCCCCCCGGCGTCTTTCGTGCCTCATATTATGTTAAATAGTGTACTATATGGGGATGAGGGGATCAGTATGCAGCAGACAGTTGCCTGCTACTGATGAATGGGTTAATGAGTGGTCTTACTGTGACCAGACGTTAATAACCTCGATATTTTATATATTGTATAATATATAATAGTGATGTCGGATTTATGTGCATGTGATGCCTAACCCCTTGCTCCTTAATGTAGGCCTATCAGAATCTGTTATACTGCAAGTTGCTTTGGATAAAAGCATCTGCTAAATGTCTAAATATTAAAAAAGTACACATTTGTTTGTACTTGTCTCCTTTATGAGGAAGTCTTCTTGAGGCTAAAGGCCTGATCAGATGGGTACAAGAAATTCATTACAAATATATTGAGTATTGTAATGTTTGCCTTTTTAGAAAATGGAGTAAGATTTAAGACATTTCTTTGACAGCATAGACAGGACAGTGGTAACTAACCATGATGCAAAACCAATCTGCTAAGTAATTCTGAGAAATTATCAGAAAGCACCTGGGATTAAGGATTTGAATTGAAAGCCTCTTTTGGAAATTAGTTTATAATCTAATCGTCTATAAACCTGTGTGTATTCGAGCCTAAGTAAAAACCTTAGAAAATCCACTGAACTCTGAACCACAAGTTTTCCAATATTCCTCAGAGATGACTCAACACAAGACATGAACAAAAGTAAAACTTCATAAGTCATTATTGTATGTGTTATCAAAGCCCTGCAATAATAATAATAATAATAATCATCTCTGTAAAATCCATCCCATATTTGATCTCATGGTGTCATTCATGAAACATTTAAAAAATAAAATAAACATGTTGATTTTGTTTTGTGCAAAATGTTTGTATTGAATTGATCCTATACCAAGTGGTTCCCATCCTTTTGTGACCTGTGACCCCATTTTGAGGTGAAAACATTTTTGCGACCCCAACTTCTTCTTCTTGGTGCTTGTCATTTTAACTCAATCTGCCCATAATATCAATGTCCTTGTGAACCTTGCAAATCGCAAGGTTAATTGAGTAGTCGTCGTTCGCTCTTGGCTATGACTCATTAGGTATGTTCACATATACAGGATATTTTTTACGAGAACCTTTAAATTTTTTACATTTTTGTTGGATAATCAGAAATGGCAAATCTCCAGTGTGCTTTTCAGACGACCCTAAGATTGAGAAACGCTGTTCTATAATGTTACTGTTAGTAGGACTACTACTCCTACTATTTGTAGTACTGCTGAGCTGTTTCTGCTGCTATTATAAGGATCCGCTATAATAAAACACATTATTTTTCATCACAAGCATGATAATATAACTTTTTGAAGAACGAATATAGGTTACCGGTAATTACACTTGCACTATGTATACTGTGTATCTTAAGTAGAAAATGATATGGCTATAACTGTAGCTACAACTCGAGCCACTAGAGGCTGCTAATGGGAAAACCGACCTAGTGCAGGTTTAATATTTAATGTACAGTATACCACATTAGCTGCATTATTGGAGAAGTGCCACTTTGTCATTGGCAAACATGGCACAGTGCATTGTAAGGTATATTTCATCATAGCATAATTGTAGGAGTGTTTGTGTCATATTTTGGTGAATATTTTCTTCTGCAGATGTTTTTCTACAGACATAGATTGTGCCGTGGCAAGGTTTTGGGTTATTATAACATTTGAATGGTTTGTACATTGAGTTTTCCCCCGGTCAGTCTGTATTCTTGAACTCGTAACAAAAACAACATTTTCTTTCATATAGACCACATGCTGTTGCTTTGATGCCATTTTTGTTCACAAGATTGACCCGCCACAAATGACACCAGCTGTGCTTATCATTAGATATGTTTGAGGTAATGCCTTTTTTATGTTTTGAAAGAGTGGCAATGCAATAGCTTTCAGTCTTTTCATTGCCAACAGTCGCTTGCAATTCCGTTACTATTTAGGAGACACTTTTTTTTTACAAAACAACGTATGCAATGACGATGGAGAAATGTTATAAGATGCAGGTGGGGATTAGGGTTTACCTATTCTCGTATAGCCAGCCCTATCGCCACACTTGGTTTTAGCGCTGTGCTGGAGAAAGGTCTGGCTCTACTCACATTCTGCCATAGGGGAAAAAACCGCTCCATCTTGTTTGTATTTCTTTAACCAATCACAATCGTCTTGGGCGGCGCTAAGCCCAGGATGCAGCGACGGTGGCAGATGGCGGAAGGGGGAGGAGTGTAAGGTATAAGCCCGCCCAGAGCCTCCCATTGGGCGACTCCTACGGTTGCCCAATGGGAGGCTTCGGCGGGGTTATGCCAACAACCTACATCCTGTAAGCCAGGTTTAGCTACAGGTAGGCTGAGGATATTGGGGATCAAACCCAAAGCCTTTAGGAGTCGGTTATATGGATCTACATTGATCTGAAAGGTTTTGGTGTTTCTCTTAACTTATATATTACACATTTTTATACAAAAATATATATTTTACAACATGTTTTGGCAAATTGGCAAACAGCTATTAGTACTTTTACATAATCTTTTAAAAGAAAACGAATATTTGGCCGAATAACATGTAGTCTATTGACGATAGCAAGTCTGATGGCTGCCGAAGGGCATACTGACTGGATGATGTCATGGGAGCTAAAGCATATTACTGTCAAAATGAAGCACTGTTCTCTGTCTAAATGCATACACAGGGAGACATAAACCTTTTTATTCAAAGTTCTGCTGATCGCTATAGTAGATTAGATTTCTTATATAATCTAGGGCAGAATGTGCGTTAATTCTGTACATTTTAAAGGACCAATAAAAAGGTTTCTTTGTGAAGGGTTATCTATTATGAATTATATAACTCCTCTTTATGAATGTACTTAATTTATTAACTTATAATTAGGCTATTTAAGGGCTTTTTAAGCGTTGAGTGTTCCATGACTGAGTGACCTCCGGCCTCTGGTTCAGTTTAGTGGGTGGTGAGGAACCTGTATCGCAGGGGTGTCAAACTGCAGGGTGGTTCAATCCGGCCTGCGGGGCAATATGATAAAATATGAAAACATAAAAAACAGGTCAGTACATTTCAGTGAAAAAAGGCAACGTACAACAATCATCATCGGAGTAGGCCTACAAAAATCAGAAGGAAAAACGCGTATATGAAATTGATAAAGTATTTGTTAGGTACCAAGTGTGGCATGTTAGTCGCTAGATGCCACACTAGGCAACTAGGCCCCTAATAATTCTGAAGAAGATTAAATAACTATCTTCAACTTGCAAGTTGATCCGTCAAAGAGAAGAAAGGTTGATACAGAACAAATAATTTTTCAAGATGTTGGGAAGAATAAAACCTTATTCACTGAATGGAAACCTAAGGTGCCAAGCAAGGTATGACAAATACACGGGTCAACTACGTGAAGAATTTTATGCGTGAAGAATTTTATATTTTCAAGTGTATCACAAGTGTTTTCTTTTCTGTCCATTATGGCCCGCAACCTCAAATGAGTTTGACACCCCTGCTCTTTCATGCGTGGGTGAAGGAACTCGACAGAAGCTGATGGGAGGGAAACAAATGGGTTGACACATTCAAATATGATCCTAGCATTTAGTCAATAACATATTTATTTAGTTCATGAATACTACACTGCCCCACTACCCATCCTTACTTAAGATGTGCAAGTAAAATACATTTATTTGCATGTTACAAAAATATATAATCATATATTTAATGATATCTATCATGATATTGATGCAATGATATCATGACATATTATATTTATATCACAATATTATGATATTGACAATATCATGATATTTATATCATGGTATCATGATATTGATATCAATATGATGATGATGATGATGATGATGATGATGATGATGATGATGATGATGATGATGATGATCCCAGACTCACACTGGAACCATTTTGTGCAGCATTTACACTTTATACACATGTAGTGGTCTGCTGCCTATTAAGTGAGGGCAGGGTAAACAATTATACAACGACAATTATTATACAACAATTATGTAAAAAAAAACTTGAAGCCTCTTGAATAGCGCTTAAGTTTTCCGCTACCATTGGCCTATTTTATATTACTTGTTTATTTCATTTAATTTTCTTGGCGGGCGTCAGGTTATCTATTCAGTGGCAGGTGCACCCTTGGGAACACATTGAAATATTCAAATCCATTCAGTTAGCACAGAAGGCTGTGTCAGACACAGCCTGGCACACGGGCTGCGCCTGTTAAGACCAGGCCGCAAAACAAAAAGGGAGCCCATGCATGCCCAAAACTAAATCAAATGGTTTTATTTAAACAAAAGAGTATGTCACCACCAAAGCATCCTATAAAGTGTGTAGGTCTGTAGCATCGGTAGTGGAGTGTGGTGTGTGGATGTATGGAACTTGTATGGTGGGAGTGTTGTATGGTGTGGCACCAGATAACCCAAATATTAGTGGCAGCCAGACCGCCAGATAGCCGGAGGTTGCTGAACTTGTATAGCTCCAGGCCCAGCCTGCCGAGGTGAACCACATCACCTGACGACCCTCTCAGCTCCACCCACCAGTCTCTTCCACCCACAGGTAACCAAAGGCAGAGACCATTTAAAAAATAAATATAAGCAGAATTTGAATGTGTCATCTTATGTTTTCTTATGTTAACCATAAATGGATGCTAGGCCTATATCATTTTCTAATACAAAAATAAATGTCACATAAAATACAACAAATAAATGCAAAAATATTCAGATTTATTTGTGTTGAACTTGAAGAAGAAAAACTTTGAAGAAAAATTGTTGACAGTTGAATGACGGTTGATTGAAATGATTGATTAACAATGGGAGGTGTGATTAAAATCCCCAACCGGTTACGCTGAATGTTCTTTGTAGTTTTAACTTTCCATCCATCAGGGATTTTTTCCATTTTCTGGAACACATTTTTCAGCTATATCTGCCATGCTATCTTCTTCACATTCACAGAAGACAGAAAGTCAGACAAACAGAGAAACACACAATGAGAGATGACTTTGTTCTTAGCACCTTATTGCATTCGAGCATTTTATATGGTTAAGGCAATTAACCATAATGACACACAAAGGCACACACACACACACACACACACACACACACACACACACACACACACACACACACACACACACACATGTGGTTGTCACAAGGCAGGCCAAGACTTCACTGCAGACTCATTGAAGTCAACAAAGGTTAAAAATGATCTTGTAAAACTGTATTTTGTATATATATATATATATATATATATATATATATATATATATATATATATATATATATATACAGTATATATGAATGCATAATAATGAGCAAATTAACACAATCAACACTTTTTCAGGCATATAAAACACAATTGGTCAGACTGCAATTTATGTAGCCTGCTAATCACACCAACAATTTCAGCAACCTGTACATACATTTGATTTGTATTAGTTGTTTAGTTTAAGGTTGTGTGATGCATGGAAAACGGACATTGCAAGTGTCTCTCCTCTATTTCCCCATCCTACTTAGCGGGTTGCATGGAGTTGGTAGGGTGGGACCGTGGGACAACTAATGTCTTATGATTGGTCAGCCGTGAGTCTATCCTATTGGTTGAACAATAGGAAAGTCTGTGGTATTATCAAGCGTTAGAGTATTTCACTTGAATCAATTCAGGGTAAAACACACAGAAATAACAGGCACACTAAAACGCACACATGTAGGCACGGACTTTGTTGTCGCACAGAAGTGGAGACGGGGTTTAATAATGGCATTCAGAGGGTGTCGTACTTCCACAATATGGCGTCTTTGTTCTTGACAAGTCGTAGGAGGAAAGTCATTGCTGGCCCGTCTCTCTGCAGGGTGATTGAGCTTCATTGTTTAAGGCGGTATTAAATTGGCTTTATTCACCTAGTGGCAACCTTGGTTCTGAACACTAGCTGGGATATGCGTCATTCTGCATTCAGTTCCCCCACCCAGTTAGCGTTTAGTATCAGGATGGCCGCTAGCTGAAAAGGGCCCATAGACCCCCCGAAGACGAATGGCAATTTCTGAATTCTCCAAAACCCGTGTCTGTGTTATGCCTAATTATGATCGATTAATGATCCTGGGAGGCTGTAATCTAAATGTGTGTTGCCCTGCCAAATTGCTTTTAACTGATTTCCTAGATTTTATTGACTCCTACTTATATTTTATTTGTTGCACTCTTATCACTCACGATAAGGGACATATTGTGGACGACATCGTACCGTTAGTTTCTCCTGACTCAGGGACTGTGGATGTCTGTATGTATATCTTGTTTTTTATGTAGGGCCTATACCTATTTCCAAGGTTATCTGGGGCAATTTGCTCTAGGAGGTCTTTTATTTTAGGAGCAAACTGAAAAAGAAATCGGTTCAATTATAGGTGTGTTTTGCAGCTTTCTTAAATAAAGCCATTCCTGACGTCTAACGACATGGGAAAAGTGATTCATGCTTTTATTTCTCCGGGCCTTGACTCTTATGTTATAACTCCCTTTATTTCCTGAATCACTCAGAAGCAAATATCACACCTTTTAGTCGGTCAAATTCTCCACGATTCTGCTACTAGACTGCTCCTAATGAATCGGGAAAAAAATGTGAGCACATCACTTCAGCGGGAGCATCTCTACAACCCAGTACTTGCTTCACCGATACATTTCATCCCCACATGCATCACCGTCATTAGCGCGCCGTTGGTCCTGTGAGGTGCTCCTCTGCGGAGCTGGCCGCACGGACAACCGTACCGTGTGCCTGAGGATGTCATTCACCGGTGCACCTGAGCGAAGGGGACGCTTGAGGGACCAATCAGGGCTTTGAAAACGGGCGATAAGGCTTTGGTTGGTCGATGTCGAGGGTCAGCCCGACCACATCTCCGTGGATATTAGTAGGCCTGCTTAAAATAAGTGAGCATTTATAAATACGAAGTGCGTGTGATTGGAAGCCAGGTAGTAGGTTGTTGGCATAAACCCGCCCAAGCCTGCCATTGGCGCTTAAAACGAACTGTGGCGATAGGGCTGGCTAATGCGAGGCTAGAAGCCCGGTAGTCTGGCCAGGGGCGCCATAAGGGGGGGGGGAAAGTTAGGACGATTCCAAGGGCTCAGCACTGACAGGGGCCCGTCGGTCGTAGGTCCGGGGGTGTGTTACGATCGCGCGCACCCCCCATCGACAATCGCGTGTACCCCACCCGTCGACAATCGCGCGCCCCCCCCCCCCCCCCCCCCCCCCCCCCCCGTCAACAATCGCCCCCCCCCCCCCCCTCCCCCGTCGACAATCGTGCACATCCCCCCCCCCCCGTCGGTCGTCGTTCCTGTGGTGGGCCAGTCCAGAGTAGAAAATTGCCAGGGCCCAATGTGATATCTTTTCATGGGGCCCCAAAATGCCTGGCAGCGCCCCTGAGTCTGGCATAGCCGGCCCTATCTCCACACTTGGTTTTAGCGCTGTGCCAGCGCTGGGGAAAGGTCCGGCTCTACTCACTATCATTCTGCCATAGGGGGGAAAAAAACATCCGTCTTGTTTATACGTTTGTACGTCTTTAACCAATCACAATCGTCTTGGGCGGCGCTAAGCCCAGGATGCGGCGACGGTGGCAGATTGCTGAAGGGGGAGGAGTGTAAGGTATAAGTAGGGTTAGGGTTAGGGTTAGGGGTTAGGGTTTGGGTTAGGGTTAGGGTTTGGGTTAGGGTTAGGGTTAGGGGTTAGGGTTAGGGTTAGGGTTAGGGTTAGGGGTTAGGGTTAGCGACTGCTACGGTCGCCCAATGGCAAGGCTCTGGGCGGGCTTATGCCAACAACCTACATCCGGTAAGCCAAGACTTAGAAGCCAGCTGACACCCAGCTGGGAAGACGCGTTGCCGAGTCCCATGGCGGACAGTTAAGGGAGCACACTGAATATAAAAGGTAAGGCTGAGATGTATACGGGGAGGAGACGCTACGTGGTTGTGAATTGACGAGCCACGACATGAAGGAGCATGGTTGCGAATGAACATGACTCATGGAAACCAAAGGTTAACCCCTTTTCTCCATATGAGCCCTTTGAGCAGCGCAAGGACGTCACCCGTGCAGTGTTGCCCACGCCATTCCTACGTACCGTGCGGTCATTCAATATTTAAATACGGCCTATAAGCGAAAGGCTGAACGGTTTGTTATCTGTGCGTAACTCTTAGCTCTCTCTTGGAAAACAGGGAATCATCTGATTCAGGGGCGGAGCCAGACTTTGTGTACATCTGGGGCTTAGCCCAAAGAGGGGTATGGGGTTTTTCCCCGAGAAAATTTTGAATTTCTAAGATGCGATTTCCTGCATTCTAGTCCATTTTAGGGTGACCTGCTGGACATTGGCAAATCCTAAATCCCTTCTAATTCATAGCCTACATTTTCAGTTGCAGGGCCTGCTCGAGACAATACTATTTAATGGAAAGAAACAATAACCAGAAAATCTACTAGAGATGTTTATGTAAACTACAATGGCAAAATTGAGACTTATACATTTGAGACTAACTTTCAGTAGATTCAAAGTAGGATTGCAGATAGATTGTTTGTTTGTTTGCTCTTTTATATGTATTTTAAAAGTGGTATGCCCATTGTGCTTATAACTTCAAAAGCTTAAAAAAGATCCGGGACTTTTGAAGTGAGATTCGGGGCTTCAGCCCCGAAAGCCACCCCCTCGCTCGGCCCCTGATCTGATTTAAGAGTGCATGTTTAATTGCACTCAATCAAAAAATGGTTTCACACCTCCATTACTCCATTGAAATACATAAATCACACACGTGTCGTGTTGCCAATTTAAAACGTCACACCTAATATAGTGACCCTTCTTCTTCTTCTTCTTCTTCTTCTTCTTCTTCTTCTTCTTCTTCTTCTTCTTCTTCTTCTTCTTCTTCTTCTTCTTCTTCCTCAGCTCACAGCAGGGAGGAGGACGGAGCTCGGCGCGGTGACGCGCAGTCAGGTGGGGCTAAAGGCGGTGGGGAAAAGCTCCGTGGACGTGAACCGCCGCCGCCAGTGTGTTGTTCACGCGAGCCTCGCCTCGCATCACAAGGCGCCCGGCTTTCCGCGCGTGCGTGGCGGACTTTCCACGCACCACCACCACCACCACCACCACTGCCGTCATCCCGGTGACCGGTGACGGTAAAGCGGGAGAGGGTGCGCGCGGTCTGCCCGATGTGCGCACGCGGAGCCCGGTTTTTCCCCAAGAAGCGGCGCGAGCACCAGCGCTCCTCCGGGCGGAACTTCTGAGCGGCGCGTGCTTCTCTCCTCCTCGCGGAAGGTACGTCTCGCGCTCTCTCCCGCCTGTCTTCGTGTCGCGCGAAATCCCGAACTTTTTTCCCACCTTTTTTATTTTGTGTTTCTACTGTTGTTGTTGTTGTTGTTGCTGCTGCTGCTGTTATTGTTGTTGTTGTTGTTGTTGTTATTGTTGTTGTTGTTGTTGTTGTTTTTAACGCACGACAGCACGTAGGCGCAATTTGAAATGGAAAGCAATTTCGTTATATGTGTGTTTTTTCCGAGTTTGAACAAAATGTCAACGTAGTTTAGTAGCCGGGGTAAAAGCAATCCAGGTGCGTTTTTTTGGGGGGGGGGGGGGCAGCAGCAGCTCGAGATGAAATGTGGCGCCCTTTACCCCCCCCCCCCCACACACACACACACACACACACACACACTTCACATTTGACATTCTGCAGCAAAATTGTCTAAAAACATGTTTTACATCTATTAGTTTTACTAATTATCAGTGTATGTAATTGTCAATGTGTTGTGTTCAAATTTGTTTATTAGGATAAAACCCCTTGAGATGTACCATCTCGTTTTCGAGGGGGTCCCAACATGTATCACAATAACAACATAAAGGTGTGACAAAGATAAAAAAAATTAATTAAAAAAAACAAACTACAATTATGTACAAGGTACATCCAACAAAAAAACGAAACAGACAAAAAAACAAAAACAAAAAAACTAAACAAAACAAACAAAAAAAACAAGACGAGCACAAACACAAAGACAAACCAAATACATTTAGTATTCAAAACATTACAAACACTAAGTGGCCAAAATGGCCAAACACATACAGTAGAGTGTGAGTGGATCATCAAATATAATCAGGTATAGATATAAGATATAGAGGCAGGTAATGGGCAAAAGAAAAACCTTGCTTTCTATTTCTTTGCTGTAGTAAACCCCCTCCCTCATTGTCTGGGGCGGCATTAAAGTACGCCCTAATCCACTCTGTTGTGTCAGAAAAACACCACCAGTGTCTTAATGGCCATTGCAATTCTACCCTGATAACGTGTTGATAAAACAGGCCTATCACCGCTGCAAGTGATGACGCAGCCCTATCGCATGTGATAACGTATCGTCCAGAAACATATCTAAATGAGACTTTTACATCAATTAATACTCAATATGTTTGGCTGTTTCCACATCCCCGGAACAGGGATGTGGAGTTTGCCAGCCCGGGAGTTAAAAAAGTTAGTAAAAGACTTGATTAATAAACTATTGAAAAACACACACGGCCACTGTTGCTCTGTCTGGAGGCTATTGTTTCTCAGCCCGACTCAAAAGCTTCAACAGGTTAAACAAGGACAGTTGTATCACCACTAGGTTATACAACTGTCAACAGGCTTTAAGTAGAATATTGAGTGCAATAACTGACTAACACTTACTGTACTCAATAACACAATTATAATTGTTAATTTAATTTTAAATCTTTTTATATTAATCACATTGAGACCGAGGTCCCTTTTTCGAGTGAGTGTAATACAACACTGTAGACCAATTATTACAATGATACAAATATCAAATATATTTAAAAAAAAAGGTTAAAAACAAATAATGTCTCACAATGACAAAACACCACACAGGACTGAACAGTGTGTTGGGGAATACGTTACATATTTATGACATCATGTATCTGTACATGTCCATGTTTATCTGTTATCCACACCATGGGTAATTAGCCGCATTCTCTTGTTATCTCATGGGGTTTCTGTACTCTGGTGTGCATGTGCGTACGTGTGTGCGTGTGCTTAGACCTTTAACCACATTGTGTGTGTGTTTCCAGGAGGGCACGTGTATACGCAAGGGTTTTGTGTGCCTGTGATGGCATTTATGGCATTTATGTAAGTGTCAATGTCAATTGTGTGTGAGTCTGTGTGGCTGTTTTCTTATATAAGAGAGTACTGCTTCAAATTGTGGTCTGCAACGTCAACTCTGGATCACTGATGTAATGTGTCCTATTTGGGCCAATGGAGAACACTAATACCCGACCAATGACGTCAATGATCCAACTTTTCCGCAATTTTATGGCGAAAAAGAGTTGATTTTGCAGGCTGCGTATGTATGAAGCAGTAGGCCTACTCTCTTATATTAGAAAATAGCCATGTCTGATGGTAGGGCTGGGGGATATGGCCAATTTTAAACCCATTTTTGCACACACACTGTAGGCACATTTTAAATTAAACATGCTTTAAAAGCTTACACGACTGGGATGTAACTATTCATAGGTGTCATTCAGTGTATTGTGTTGCTCCTTTAGTATTCTGTATGAATACAAACTTCTTTATACTCACAAACAAGTTTTGTCTTCAGTTGGTAAATAGTGTTGCCACGGTTGTTAATGAGCACAGCACTCCAAACATAGCCGGACTCCCATTGAAACAACCATAAAAATAGAAGGAGAAAAAAAACTGAGGAGCGCCACAAGAACTGGATTCAAAAGTTTGCTTCACAGCGTATCAACAAAGTAGCACTGTCAGTACATGTATCAGTATCATTATAAAAAAAAGAGATAAATAAATATATACATATTTACATTTAAATAATGTGGCAGTTGCCCCTGCCACACGCCACCTTAGGGGCTTTGCTGGGCTCCTCCGACAGAGGACACAGGTAGATGTTGTAAAGCCAGTTTATTGGAGATGGCAAGATGGTACAGCCGGAGCAGATTTAAACATGCTGTCATGACAGAGCTCTCTCTTGAGTGTGTGTGTGGTGATAGCTGGTTTATCCTGGGTGCCATGATTGTTCATGCACCACAGGTGTGCAGCCCCACCCAGCCCCAGAGTCTAACCAGTCAGACTCAGGCCAGACGAGGCTGCTTAACAAGCTATCAACCACACACACCACATTGAGGCTGGGGAGAATACAGAGTCCGCCCCCCCCCCCCAATCCAAGCAAAAACAGAAAAAAAAAACTAACCCCCCTCCCCCTCTGTCCCGGACACCGGAGGCCTGGGGTGGCGGGGGTATCTCTGGGTTTGGCCTTTGCAGGGGCTGTCTGGACGGCTCGACAGCTGGGCCTGGTGGTAGCTTCTCGGAGGCCCCAGAACAGCCTTCTGTAGGGCCACACCCTCCACCAGGGCGACAAGGCAATATCCCCCATCTCCATTCCGGAGCGTGGGGCCTTGGGCTGCTGTGCTGGCTGACAGAGGTGCAGCTGGACCTGGGCTGCGCCAGGCTGGTTCCAGGGGCTGCTAGCAGCAGTCAGCTGCTTGTGGCGGTTGCTGCGCTGCCTCCGCTGTCCTCCACTGGGCACCGCCCTAGTTCATCTCTAACGTCGGGAAAGGGCTGGTGTTGGGAGGTGGCTGTCCATCGACGTGGCTCAAGGGTGTCTTCGGGCAGCCCTTCTGTGTCCTGTCAGAGAGGCCCCACATTGGGCGCCAGTGTGGCAGTAGACTCTACCACACGCTACCTAAGTGGCTAAGACAGTTTATTGGAGATGGCAAGATGGTACAGCCAGAGCAGGTGGTAAATGCTGTTATAACAGAGCTCTCCCCCGGGTGTGTGTGTTGATAGCTGGTTTATCCTCGGTGCCTTAACCCACAGGTGTGCAGCCTCACACAGCCCCAGAGTCTAATCAGTCTGACTAGGGCCAGGTCACGCACATTTCTCCGCGAAAGCAACGATCAACCCTTTGGAAATAAGAAAGAAAGAAGCATGTTCACCGAGGAGGTGAAGTGAAATTGGCATCATTTTATTTGGGAACAGGCAAAAGCTATTATGTAATGATGTGCATTGCATAGCAACACCATAGTTTAAGTATTAAGGATTTGCACAAATAAGTATGGGGGTGGAGGGGGGAGTAGAAGAAAACATGAGGAGGAAAACCATGAGTTTATTCAAATTATTTAGTTTCTAATAATAAGAGACATGAAAGCAGATACAAATGATTTAGTATGTGTTGAGAAAAGCGAACTGGGTTGGTTGACTGACTGGATCCGCCTGGCGAGTCGCGACATGAGATTTATTCAGGTAGTATACTCAAAAACGAAGCATACGCAGATGCAAAACGAAGCATACGCAGATATAAGTAGTGTCATCAGATTGGCTTTACTTCGGTTGTTCCACCGTCCGCCATTTCCACTATTGGTGATAGCTACAGATAGCTACCGGGTAAACAAAAAAGCTATTGATCCTGGTTTGGTTGCACGCGCAATGGTTGACGCGTTTTCTTTGTGCCGTAAAGTGAGCCTTCATGTTTCCCGGGAGATCGTATCGTATAAGCGAGGCTTATAGGGAAGCTAAGGGAACCAATCTAAACGCTGATGGTGTCATTATTCTGTAGCTATTACACTGTGCCATCAACATTTACTTCACATTTATACATTAAAGCAAAAAAGTTGTCTACAGGACATTTAAACCTTTTGTTGATAAGAAAGATGTGTTTGCTGTACTTCCAACAGGATTTGGATAGAAGTTACAATTACGTCGGTTGTAGTCTATCCATATGCGTCCAGAGGCATTTTGGTCTGCGCCCATTGATAACGCCCCTTGGAAATTGAAAATTAACCGAGAGGTTTGAGACTAATATGCATTTGCGAATTGGTCTGGCGATGCCAGGCTAACTGGCAGCATGCGCTATAGGAAAAATGGATTTGGCAAAAGAACATGTCTGTCTGTTCTACCTGTCTGTTTGTTTGCCTCACATCATCCACATTTCTGGGGCAGTCAAATAAGGCTCTGTCAAATAAATTGTAATAAAATGTAATAGTAATTATTACATTATTATAACTTTTATTTTTTGTATTATTATTAAATTAGATAAGTTTATTTTTGTAGGTATTTAAGGAAAAAATACCACAAGTCCTTTTGTAAATGGATCTGTAGCTTCAAAAGCAGAGTGTATTTAACTTAAATTGAACTTATTGAACTTAATCCCTACCTTAATTCCTTTGCGTGAGTACCCACAATGCAATTGTGTGTAACATGCGAGGGCAAAGGGATTGGAAGGCTCAGCCCTTCCAAAGGACCATCACATGATCTTGGCTAAAGTTCATCGCAGGCTACTTCTTTCTCCAGTGTCTCTATCCGGACCACATCTCTCGTCCCTTTTTTTCAAGTCTGTTACTAAGCATGGGTTCTTTGATGTGTGTGTGTGTGTGTGTGTGTGTAGATCAGGGGTTCTTAAACAAAACTCATTTAAATGGGTCATGATTCAGTTGGAGGTAGATTGTGATCCAGTTTGAGGTAGATTGTTATCCAGTTGGAGGACGTGATCCAGGTGGAGGTGAGTCACGACCTGACAATGCAGAATTGTTGATGCTTCATTAAAACGAACGGATCACCAATTCCAATTGTAAGGCCCATGTGCAGTTAGTCGGGCCTCGGACCAGTGGCGGTTCTAGGGGGGGGCCAGCAGGGGCCAGTGCCCCCGTAACTCTGAGTCCGGACCCCCCTGTGGCCCCCCCGAACGAGGAGTCTGCATCAATAATAAAATGACGGTGTGCCCCTCTAACACAAAAGCCGGCCCCAACCTGGCCCCCCCATTAAAACTGGTCTAGAACCGCCACTGCCTCGAACACACTGAAATTGTCTTTTGGGTCCCGAGAAGAAAACGTTTAGGAACCCCTGGTATAGCTGTTCCATTGTGTCGCATCTACACACAAACACACACACTGCTGAGCAGAAGCACAGCAAGCAATTAATTATCTGGCTCCTCCAATGCATGTACATTTTGCATGTGAGCCTAATTATGACTAACAAATAACTTGGTAGAACTATATAAAATAAATTACCAGCTAATTATCAACTGCTTATTGAGAAATAGAATATGATTATCTAATTATTTGGTTGTAATTTCCAAGAAATTTCAAATGCGTTACTTTCTAATTATCACCTACTTACAATGAAATTTGCGGACCTGTAAAATGAAGTGTTACCCAACAAACAAATGATTATAACCCTAAAGGGGTGGGGGGTGGGTAATGCGCTGAGATCGATCAAATCTTCCGTCATGTGATGTGACCGGTTGTGACCTTTTCAGTAGGCTACCTCTTGTTGTTATTATGACTGATCCAAACAGAGGATGGTGGAGAAAAGGGGCCTTTGATGGATGTAAAATCAGGTTATCTGCAAAGATGATAATTATCGATGATTATTATAGTGAACCTCAGGGGTTTCTCACAAGAAGGAAAAAAAAAGTATTGTAAGTTGTGATTATTGATCTGTTATTTGTATGGGTGTTTAATGTCAAAATACCAAACAAAATGGATGATTAGAAGTAGAAATTAACTAACTATAACTGTGTATAATCTGTAATTTGCAAATC
Source organism: Merluccius polli (assembly GCA_030340625.1). Lineage (NCBI taxonomy): Eukaryota > Metazoa > Chordata > Actinopteri > Gadiformes > Merlucciidae > Merluccius > Merluccius polli. Next base: position 67,127 of record JAOPHQ010003996.1, read on the forward strand.
CAGATTTTATTTTTAAAGATCATACGGCAATCATACGTTATCGATGCATTATCACTGATCAATGTTATCACAATTTATCTCATTTGTGATTGTAATTGAATTAATTGTAAATCATTTCTTAAATAGGATGATGAGCAGTGTGCTTGCCAGAAACAATGGAGGTAATTGAAAAAAAAAACCATGTTTTTCCGCCCAAAGCATTGACACAATTATATTATAAAACAATCTCGCCAAAAGATAATGGAGTGAGTTTTACTATAGAATAGTTTTTCAAAATAAAGTGAGCTTTTTCTCAATAAAGTGTTTCAAATGTGTTTTTTTAATATATTTTTTCATACCTTCATACCTTCCTGAAATGTATACCGAGGTATTCGGTATATGATGGTATTTGTGTAAAAAAGCTTAAAGGTGAGCTGCTGGTGGTGCATGTATGACATTGTCTAGCCTACAATGATGTGTGTCTAATATGCAATTAGTCTACTTAGACAAGTCTTACTGGGTTTAAATTAGGGGTGCAAACGCGTACTCGAGTAAACAAGTAGGTCTACTTGTTAAGCAAACCATAAATGATTACAAAAATACTGTAATCAAAAATCCCTTTGTACACATACACATTTTCCGACATCTTATATTTTATATTATGTTGATATGTATTTTGGCAAAGTTTTGAAGCAGGATATAGAATTAAATAGGCCTAGTCCAAAATAAACTATTCGCCGTTGCATATTGTTGAGAGTAAAATAGGTTTGTTCGACTACGTTTAGTGGCCTGGCCCGGATAGGTGGAGTTCCCCCACGTTCTACAAGTTTTACAATAATGTCCGCCCGCTGGGAACATCCCGACATCAAAACTGAAAGTGCAATTTATAGCAGCATAGCGCTACTGTGGTGATGTATTAAAACACATCTCAATAGCAGTTTATGTAGTTTGGAAATCTTTTTTTTTTTACGTTAGAAAGAAATTGGATATTCAACAGATATTCATGCTCCGAATTACAGCAATCTGATGCAGGGAACTAAAGATGCGATCACCGGTATGAGTCCCGTCTATACCTGCAGAGGAGAAAGGGCTTTCAAGGGAAGCCGTTGGGCAGCAGCACTCCTCTCTATAAAGCCTTCATTTGGTCAATATTTCTACACAAAAGGCGAATTACAAAGTACCCTGCACAATTTCAAAATGTTTCCAATGGATATAACATTATAATGTCATATCGCTGTTTAGAAGTGTGTCCTGCTAGCTCTAGGCTACAACAGTAAAAAGCAGGTAATGTGAATGTAACGCAAATAGACTGTATAAAATACAGATTAAAATGACTTTTGATGTGTATTTTTGGGGGAATTTCTGGCATCCCTAGTTTAAATACGTAGGGCCCATAGAATAATTAATAGATAAGAAATAAGCGCCCTTCCATATATTCTTGCTGGAGGAACCCATGGACGTGGTGGACGTGGATTTGACTATACTACTACGACTATACTATATCACCGGGCTGAACCCGAAGGGTTACTGATCCTCTAGATGTTTTGTAAGACTGGGTGGACAACAACACCAGACACTGAGAGGATTAAGGCAAGGGGCGGGGGGGGGGGGGGGGGGGGGACAGGTGGACATACCTTTGGTTGTGTGTATCCTGTTCAGGCTTCTCCCCAAAGAATGTAATAGTACTGCTGCGCCACCATGCTCCCTTCCCTTTACAGCAGAGCTTTGATATAAGTTCCAATTAAGGCAGGGCTTCGGAAATATGGGAGCACTTCAAATTGTCATAAAATAAAAATGTGGTATGTACATTGTGCAAAGTTTCAATGAAATTGCACAGCAGCTCTAGCGAGCATGCAAAGAAAAAACACATGCACTATTCTGGATGAAGGATCGCCAGAAAGGAAAAAAACAACATTGTAGCTTTGACCTAATTACCAACCTGTTACCATGAGCAGGTAGAGGTTTTTTTTTTACATATTGAGCCTAGCGTAGCTTAGCGTTGCGGAGTGCCATCATGTAAAGAAATCCTGGGGAGAACCCTGCTGTTGCACACTCACATGCATTGGAGTGCGAGGTGCCAACAATGCAATAGTGTCGATTTGAATGTCAGTCAATGTCAGGTGTGAAAATGTCAGTCGATGGTGTGTGTCGGTTTGAATGTGTTTGCTCATGCGATTTCTTGAGTGGCGTTCAATTTTTATAGCGTTGTATTGACTTCCTGACTGTGATTGTCTGCTGTCTGAGGTTGTCACTTGTCGGTTGGTTGGTTTTGTTTTATTGTTTTTTTGGCTCTTTTTTTGGCTTTTTCTTTTGGCTTCTTAGGATTGTTTATGGGCGGAGGATTTAACCTAAAGACGAGTTCCTCTTAATCCTTTTACCCTGGAAGATGAGAGAGAGAGATTATCCACTCTGTGATTGCTCTGTGCAAACGCAAAGGCGAACATATATTTATTTTGTATTTTCATTGTGGTAGGAGGGGTGCTTTCATCTCGTTAGTGCTTAATGCTGATTAAGGACAAACAGCGTGGGTAGGTAGAAAATGTATTAATCCCATTCATTAGATTTAATTTACAATTCACCCATATCTCAAATATCATATAACGTCAAGGATTCGCATTTATTTATTTTGGAACTGGTATGTCTTCTTGATGACGGACATCCTCTTGGGTTGGGTTGAGGTTTGTTGTGGTGGCTGCTGTAGGCCTAATCCACAGACTGCCGAAACTGGGACTCTAGTGAGCATGCAAGTAAGGCACTGGGCTAAACGTTTTAGCAACATAATGAGCTTTAGCTAGCGCCGCGGCTATAGTGCTGAGCTAGATGTGGTCAAACCATTGTGGTTGAAGCATTAACAACTGCTGGTTGTGACTGTAGCTAGCAAGGAAACACAAACCTCAGCAGTGTTGGAGACAAGGCACTGGCTGGTTGGTTGGGGGTGGGGGGGGGGGGTGATTTATTGAAAATGTAAAGAGTTAAATTCAGAGGCAAAAAAATCAGATATGTTATTTCAATGCATCAATATTCAGTGTTCAATGTTTTTTTATTTTCAAAACCCGATGGCACAGATTTACTTCCATACCAGAGCCGCTGAAGCTAACATTAACACGATGCCTGTGTGTTTCGTACCGAGATGTGGTCACACGAGCAAAGTGGGAAGCGAAAGAGCAATCTTTTGCTTCCCAGCTGATAAAAGGACCAGGAGTTGCTGTATAAAACACAGTAAGATACATGTTGCTGTAGGTCACATATATTGTGTGAGACGAGAGATGTAGTGGACTGAGCAGTTTCACTCGAAATGGATACTCTCACAGCGCATTTCACTCACTAATAGCTGATGGCTATGGTAGATTACACTCAAATTATAGCTCTTAGTTAGTTCGCCTTTATTGTCCGGGGGGAAATTATTTTCCACAAAACTGTACCGGAGAAATGTACTGGAGAACCAACAATATACTTTATACACATCATCACAACAATAACAGGCAGTAACTGTACATCACAAGGAGAATCAACAATATGCCTTACACACATCATCACGCAACAATACCGGACACTAACAATACATAACAAAAGTATAACACTGCAGCACACAATAGTGACAGGCAAGAAACAAGACTCATAGTTCCCTCAGCGAGTCACCCTTCTTAGGGCTGCTATGGCTGCAGGTATCAGGCTTTTGCCAAAGCGAGCCCTTCTGCAACTCAGGGTCCTGTACCTGCGCCCAGGGGGCAGTACAGTGACTCTTAAATCTTACCTACAGCACCTTTTTTTTATTTTGAAAATTAACATTTTAATGACATTAACATTTTTTTAACATGTGTAAGAATCAGACATTCCTTCTCACTACTGGCCCCTTAAGTGAACTGCAGCCTGCTCAAGCTCGTGCAGTCAGAGCATTGAAATGTGATTCTGTCCCTGTGGGTTGAGACAATAACAATCATAAACTAATGTTAGTGAGAATCATAAATAAACCCCTCTGTTGAACTTGGCACAATGACATGATTCTGTCGCTCATTTGAGCACATGAATGTTTTTCCTGCCTGTGTATCCTACAATGTCACATGACGCATGAATTGACAATTATCTCCAGAGGGAGAGGGAGGGAAATGGGAAATGAATGGGGAGTGTGTGTTGGCGGTGTGGGTGTGTGTGTGTGTGTGGGGGGGGGGGGGGGGGGGGGGGGCACCTTGTGATCTATCAGACATGAGGTGGATGGATGCTTTCTTCCATCATGATGCCGCCACTGGCAAACAAACTAACCACCGTTAAGGAGTGTCAAACTGTATAAACTATGACCGTCATAGTTTGGTCCTATTCTTGCAGTCGCTGGCAGTAGTCTGGTACTTCAGGGAGGCTTAAAACAAAACGTTAAAGATCTCATGTTTGACAGTTGGTTTTTGTTTTCAATAAATGAAATGTTTTTCAAAATGTTTAAGTTTGTTTACAAGAGACACTTACTATTGTGGGTTTGCCTTCATTCAAAATAATACATTTTGAAAGCATTGAATTTTAAAAGCATGCCCTTTTCAACGCTACTGATGTTTTGTATTATATTTGCATGTGTGTCTATGTGTTCACGTGTGTGTGTGTGTGTGTTTGCAGGCTGGCAGGAGGCTGTAAGATGCAGTGGCTGCTGGCTTGCCTCATCCACCTGGCGGGTGTAGCCTGCAGTCGGCTCGAGCCACAGGTCGGCTCCAACACAAATGCACAGGTGCCAGGTGAGTCAGTGCGCGGGGGGAGAGGAGAGAGAGAGAGGAGGAGGGGGGGGGGGAGAGAGAGAGAGAGAGAGGAGGACCTTGGGGTTCGAACCGAGAAACCTTCGGCTTGGAGTCTTACACCCTAGTAACCACTAGAGTCAGACTATCCTGCCAGGAACGGCACAGATTGATCAGATGTCCGTTTGCTCGCTACAAAATCCAGACAGAGCATGGTCTACGTCATGACACCGTTACCATAGCGATGTGGCTTTATTCGACGCTACGTGATTTCATGTTATGTGTGACCTCATTATTTTCGCCCCGTCCTTTGCCACAGATTTAGCATTCGTGCTAGTGCATGTTGTTGGAGCCCCCCACACACAGTATACATGCTTATACTTTTAGAGTATGCGTTCATATGTCTGGGGCTGGACAGCATTGTGTTGACATTGCTGCTGCCCTTCTCTTCCGCTTGATTTACTTCATCCCCTCTGGCCAAAGGTTTTACATATGTGTAAATATTAATGCTGAGCATTATTTCATTAGTTCATTATCATGTCCAAGGAACCGTTTTTTTAATGTTGTGAAAATCTGCATTTAAGTACATGTGTTTGATTTAACTAAAAGTACATGTTTCTGGCTAATACAATTATGCTGTGAATTAACATATGTTTCAGTGGTAAGTCTAACGTGAAAAAGCACATACTATTTATAACTTATAAATGAGCACAAATGAACTATTATGTATGTATATTTTTTATTTATTATCAGCTAATTAACATTGGATAGTATTTAATATCATTATTGCTAAATCCGTTTTTAAAATTGTGTCCATTTAGTTATGGATTCATAACTTTATTCAGCAATTAAAATGTGCCTATTTTTAATACTAAATTGCCTTTTCTTATTACCAAATTGAAAACTGAATTATTTAAACAAGAGGAAAATCAATGTCCTCTTCTCTTCTGGTTGAATGTGCTCACATGGATGCCCCCCCAGGGTGAGTCTACAACACACATGTCTATAAACAGTCTCCTTCAATAAAACGTTACATAAGTTTATTTTAGTTTATGTTGATGGAGAGGGGGGAGGGCATAGAAATCGAAACCAAACCTAACCACTATTATTTCCATCTGATGCTTTGATGTCAAAGTTGCAGTGTAATAGGCATGGTCGTTTTATCATGCCTCAGTTACTGTGCAGGCATGCACGCACACACACACACACACACACACACACACATCGACCCACACACGTGCATGCACACACACACACACACACACACACACATCGACCCACACACACATACACACACACACACACACACACATGTATGTACGCATGCGCGCAACCCATGCTCACTAACACACACACACACACATGGACCCACACACACTCTGAAGTAGAGATAAACACTGTCTGCTGATGCCATTTCCATGAAATTTCCTACTGACGTCAAAGCCAAATGACCGTTAGAAGACATCCCAGAATACAACCCCTCCCACCCCCCTACCTCCGAACTTATCAAACAAACAAAGCCCCCACTGTCTGGCCGCCAAACCACAAGACGTACCAATCAATTTGAGGAACAGATCACGTCTTTATGGTTGGAGAAGATAATTTGTACGGTAACTGAACTTTCATGACTGGTACTTCCAGGGCTTCAAGGGGGGGGGGGGGGGGGGAGTCGGGGCAGATGAAACAAACACATGGCCGTCACATGGCCCAAGTTTTATAATTGTTTTCATTGTGGTTTATTTTTGCCATGCTTTGTGTGTCTGTACACACTTTTATTTTGGCAGCCAAGGGGAAGTGGAGAGGTATCGCCACAGTGAAGAACCCCTGGTATTATTAAAAATGGCTTTGTGTGGATGACATAGGTTTGAGCGGGCAAGAGATTTGTGTTTTATTAAAGCCTTGGAGAAAGAGCAATTTAACAGTGGTCAAGTCCCAAGTATTTCTTATAAGCAGCTTATATATAAGGAATTTACAAAGTAATTAATAATACTAATTCTTACCCTCAAATGTTTTCTTCAAGTAAAAACAACCCTGTAAAACATAAAAGATTAGATTAGTTATACAACACAAGTTCTAGTTCTTGACCAAATAACTCGGCTATGCAGAGACAGTAAACAGAGACCAAAAACATTTTGTACAAATGTTATGTACAAAACTTAAAAAATGTTTGATTATAAAAATTAAAACAAATAAAAATAAAAATACCAGTATGGAAGTCTTTCCCATGGGGCCCACAACACCACACAGACCCCCCTACCCCGGCATCCAACCGGGTTCGGTCACGGTCAAAAAATTGTCCCAATTAGCTTTGCCCCGAGAATCCAGCACAACAACTGTTGTTGTTCGCCTGGACTCGTCAGGTGGAACATGCATTCCTTCATGGATTGACAAGTCTGTGTTAAACCTCCATATTTAGCTCTCATAAGCAGTTTGAGTATTATTTATGATGTATTCATTTATTTATTCATTCTTTTTTTGGGTATATATGTGTATATATCTTTTTTTTAACGAAAAATAATTGAAATATAGGTTGAAACATTGTGCTAGGCGACTTGTTTGAAAGCCACATCTTCCTGTGTTTCCCGATTGGTGTTTTTTTTATTATAAGTATTATATGGATGCGTGAGCAGCGCATGTGCATTGCGTTACCTCTCTGCTGTGGCTCGCACGCCTGTGTTGTCCACACAGGCAGCGTTTCTGATGCAGCGCTGCTGCGTGGCTCTGCCAGCCAGCCCTATCTTTCTACATTGAGTTAATGTCCTTAAATAATACAATGTTTCATTTGATTTCATTATAAATGTAATTTATATTCATTCTCGACCGGAAAAGTTTATGAAGCTTATAAAAAATAACTAACAATAATAATAACTTGACAGAGCGCTTAATTTGAAACAGGAAGGGTTTTAAATAATTATATTTTATTCATGTCTGTTACATATTCTACAGATATAGACATTGAAACTGTGGGGGAAAAAAATAGGTTAGACTCTGAATCCCTGGAAGGAGGGATCCCCCACTCTGCGTGCCTTCTCAAGATTTCCTCCAAATCACTTCAAAATCGAATCAAAGTTTATTTATCATATGCACAGCAGACAGATGTATACCGTACAGAGAAATGCTTGGTTGCGAGGTCCACTCAACAAAAGGAAGAAAGAGATGAAAGGTTAGAGGGATAGTGCACACAAGTAAGCAAGTATCAAATAAATTTAACTTAACTTATAAATTATAAAATATATACAATACAATATAATATATATATTAACATTTTTTTTTAATGTTTTTTGTGTTTGAATGGTGCAAGAGTCTTGTTTCAGTTCAAAAGTCTGTTTCGGAGTCTGTTAGTGAGTAGTGTACAAGAGTACAAGAGGGGGCTGAGTATGCAGCCCTGGGGGGCCCCGGTGTTGAGAGTCACTGTGGAGGAGGTGTTGGTGTGAATCCTCACCACCTGGGGTCTACCCGTCAGGAAGTCCAGGATCCAGTTGCATATAGAGCTGTTCAGACCCAGGTGTCTGAGCTTGATGACGAGCTTAGAGGGCACTATGGTAAAGGATCCAGTGTCAGGAAGTGATGCGTTGATGTCGGTCTTGACTAGACGCTCAAAGCACTTCATAATGACGGAGGTTAGTGCAACGGGCGATAGTCATTTAGACAGGTTGCCTTGGATTTCTTGAGGACGGGAATGATGGTTGTCATATTGAAGCAGGTGGGGATTACAGCCTGGAGCAGGGAGAGGTTGAATATTGTCTGTAAATACGGCTACCAGCTGGACACGGCCAGGGGATGCCATCAGGACCGGGTGCTTTGTGAGAGTTAACCCTTTTCTCGTCACATCAGCCACTAACAGCACACTGTCATCCTGGGCCATGGGCATCCTCGTAGCAGGAACAATGTTTGTGGCCTCAAAGAGAGCATAAAAAGTGTTCAGCTTATCTGGGAGAGAGGCACACGTCTACATGACACAGTTGGACTTCCCTGGTTTATAGTCTGTGATGTTCTGTATAAGGTGTTTTTTTCTTGCCCTTTGGGGGGCCGGGGTTAGGGGCTGTTGTAAATGTGTGACCTGTGAAGCCCTTTGAGACTGTAACTGTGATTAAGGGCTATCCAAATAAAATTGACTTGACTTGAATCTATAGATAAGCGGCCTGTGTGACTGCTCTAACCTGTTAACATGGGCTGCTCTAACCTGTTAACATGGGCTGCTCTAACCTGTTAACATCGGCGCCGAAATGAAAAGCAAGAGATAACACCACGCACATGCGCTGCTCACGCAGGCAGTCTGTCCCAGGCATTAGTCATAGCTAGGTTGTAATATGTTTTACAATTAACTTTACGCAGTACTTGACACGCCTTCCGTACCCCATAACTCGATTTATAAAAAGTTCACATGGCTTATCTGACACGCATGTTTTTCCCTGGCAAGTGAATACATTCACTATAGGTAGGGGCTATAGGGGCTTTAATTGTTTTGCATATGTCATGTAATGTCTTGATGACTTCAGTAAAGGGGAACCGCCACGCTCGCTATTTTGTAATTTAAGAGAGTACTGCTTCATATGCGTGTTGTGAAAAAATCACAAAATCAACTCAGAAACAAATTTGATGTTGCAGACCACAATTTTCACAACACGCACTACTACTGAAGCACTACTCTTGCTTATTGGAAAATAGCCAAGCGTGACAGTTCCCCTTTAATGCTGAGTTCATGTGTTTACTGGGTTTAATCTCTTGTCTTATCTTTCAGTATCCAAATCCTAGTTGAGTTCCTCGTGGAATTTCCCCCCCCCCCCTTTTCCCTGTACTTAGAAAAACTGTTTCATTGTACACAAGATTACCATTACTTAACCCTAGGCGGCTGATAAGTAGCCCTTGTGGGGCTTGCTAATTACAGTGATTCAATTTGCACGAGCGTGTGTGTGTGCAGTGTTTCCATGCGATTTTATTATAAGCGTGCAGCTGAAAAAAAAACGTATAAAAAAACGAATAAAAGGAGATTAATTTTCTGTAAGATCATTGGAAAGAAGAGCCGAGTGCATTCCTGCATTTCTACAACAGCAACTCTTGGACTTGAATAACAAAGTATTTTAGCGAACAGTATCAATGGTGGTTACATATGCATTTGCTTACAATGTTCACTCAGAATGTGTGCACTCACTGTATTGTAAGACGCCAATGATAACGGCGTCCACCAAATGGTGTATATGTTATTTATTTTTATTGATTTTCAAGTATTTTCACATTTTTTCAACATGACATTGGCAATGAGCTGGCAGTGACCTTATAGGATAGTTGCTAGAACAATATACTGCATATGTACATAAGCTTCATTAAAAAAAGGTAATAATGACAAAAGCGTTAACGTCAACCAGCAATAACAATGGCAAGTTAAAAACCTGAATCATTACATCGTCAATCTCACTGGATCATACCAGTGAGATTGACGATGTAATGATTCGGGTGTAGGAGCAACTGACCAATGTGTTTCATTTTCTGATTATAATTTTTATAATCGTCTTCTTTTTTTTTACAGGGGAAGTAGCCATGGCAACGACTCCTCACATTTACCACTGCCGGTCCCCGAACATGGAGTACTTTACGTGCTGGTGGCATCCAGTGGGGAACATCTCGGATGGAGAGGAGATCACCTACAGGCTCAACTACAACAAAGAGTATGTACTTTTGTAACAGTGTAACGCTGTATCAGGCCACACACGACTGATTAGGTCTTGGGGTCTTTCTAAAAGATCATTGAAAAGAAGAGCCAAGTGCAAAATTAATCTACATTTGTACATCAGCAACTCTGTGAAATTGTTAATTGATTGTTTATTTACTAGTGTAGGGAATTGATGGCTCACGGGTTAAAAATAACCGTAATGTTAGGTTTGAACTTAACTAGACCGGAAGGTTCATTTAGTGTCCTTGTCTTGTTAGTGCACACTTGTTAAAAAAAAGGAAGGATACAATTATATTGCAGATGTTTGTCCTCAAAAGGGCAGTCGTAGATATACTAGTGGTAGGTGTGCTTCTGGTTGAGTCAGCACTCGGAAGAATCGATGCGTTCTGAAGCTGTCAAATAAGACAAAACTTTCATTTCATTTCACTTGAATTTAGCCTTCAAACACCCATGGTGTCGTATATGTATTCGTTTTTTTCATCGCAGTAAGGGGCCCGTGCACGAATGTCCCGACTACATGTCCGGCGGTGCTAACAGCTGCCACTTCGACAGCAGTCACACGTCCATCTGGAAGGTCTACTGCATGATGGTGACCGCCGTCACGGCAAGCTGGAACTCCACCTCCAAGCCGTACTGCGTGGACGTGGCCGACATCGGTGAGACACGACGAGACCCAATTGCACCACCCACCACCACCATCCATACTACGTGGCTTTAGGTCCTATTATTGCATACCCAGGAGAAGTCTTTGGACCCTCGGTAGTGTGTTTGCAAGCCCCTTCTTTGCTATAGTGACTCATGGCTTGTAATTAGTCTCTGCCCACACTGTTTTACCGTATATGAATACATGAAACCTCTGACATATGACATGCCTCATCTGATCAATTAGATAAAGCCTGGTAGAGGGCCGAGTTGAGTGGTTGTGGGCTGCCTTCGTCCAGAAATAGATTCTTGTTTCTATCTGCGAATACTGTACCAATTTTATACACTTTTATCTATCCACCTAGAGCATCCAGGCAATCATGTTCGGTGGAGGGCCATGTTCATGCAGGGTTTCATTCCAACCCAACACTACAGCAGCTGATTTAACAGATTAGCACACATTGAAAGAGACGGTAGGCTAGTACCGCATGCTCGCGGTGGACTTCTATCAAGAACAAATCAACTGAATGGAAATGGAAATGACTACCACAACTACAAACTACAAAGTTGGTACAGGAGGAGGAATGATCCTCTCCCGGCACAGAGGGGAGTCATTGTAGGTGGCTATTACGATTGGGCAGGAATTACGTCGCTGCAGTGAGGGCTAAAGACACTCAGGCACAGAGCCAGCCTTCTTTATCAGTTTGTTGAGTTTGCTGCTGCCCCCAACAGATGGCTGTAGAGAAATTGCACTTGCCACAACAGACTGATAAGAGATATGCAACATCCTGCTACACACATTGCAGAAAAAAAGAAAAAAAAAACATACCACGGTATTATATATAATAAAACATTTTTAGCCTAGACATTGATAATATGACAAATTACTGTTACTATTTATAATAAGTATTTTTGAATTCAGTCTTTACACATAATTGTGAAGCTACAACGCCCCCCCCCCCCCCCCTCTAATAAAAAAAACAAAAAAACTTTGCAATCATTCTGTGTTTGTAGGTCCAAAAGCGTCTGCTAAATGCCCTAAATGTAAATGTAAAGTCAGCCATGAGTCCAGCATGCTAATAACAGTGTTACCTTATCTCATACATGGGGGTGGCCCAATGGGGCACCTCCCCACCCCCCCACACACACATGTACACCTCCCGAAGGACATTGTTGCAGGACGCCTTAACCATAACCGTGACATTTCTACAATTCCCTGTTATCCAGTTGTCTTCCTTCTCTCCCGACTACAACTGTGTTGTTATAACTGTCAAACACCAGCAGAGTTTATTCAAGCAAGGTTTTCTCATGTTTCTCACAATGCACTACCAGCAGGGCCATTTTAAGTTCAATGACCCACATGACCCCTTCCCATTCCTTGAAGAACACACAATGGACATTGTGCAAAATGGAGAACATTTTAGCCTAGTTCAAGTTAGTTTACGGAAAACAAAGATTTGTTTTATTTGAAACATAACAAGTTTATAAGCATTCAAGAGCACTTTTGCGGCAAGCTCTGTTAATTTCTGACCCTGCCTCTGTCATGCTGCTGGCGCGCTTTCCCTTTCCTCCCCTTTGTGGCGCTAACCACCCCCCCTGATATTGCCTACTGCTCATAGTCATCATGCTAATATGGTAAGAGGGAAAGCACTCTGCGTGCAGTTTCACTCATCTGTCAGAGCATTGTTCATGACAGAGAAACAGAAACACTGTTCAACCAGGGCTTTGTTGCTAGGTAAATTTGCAAATGCAGGTGTGTAAATCAGCTTCGCTGATTTACACACAGTGTCTGTGTCACAGTGTCTGTAATATATATATATATATATATATATATATATATATATATATATATACAGGTATATATATATATATACAGGCGCGCTGGAACCTGTTTCATGTGAGGGGGGGCTGGGGGCTACGACGGGGGGGGGGGGGGGGGGATGCGCGATCGTCGACGGGGGGGGCTGGGTGCGCGATTTACGACCGACTGAGGCAATATGAGGGGGGCTGCAGCCCCCGCAGCCCCCCACCTTCCCGCGCTAGTGTATATATATATATATATATATATATATATATATATATGCATAAAATCAAGTGGCATGTGGATACAAAAATGAACAATAAATGAGTGTCAGTTGCTAAATCATGTCAGATGAGGGTTTTATGTATGTTTTATGTAATTTGATTAATAATTTGTTGAAATGGCTGTCTGTAAATATGTGAATGATAAAAATGAATATATATGTGTGTGTGTGTGTGTGTGTGTATAAATAATGAAATGCAGAGATGAATGGCAGCTGATGGACAGGGAGTGTTATGCATAGGAGTGAGAGTGGCAACATGTAACGGTTGTACGTGTTCAACGTGTTCCCTATACACAGTACAGACGGAGGCACCTGTCAACGTGTCCTACGCGTTGCGGGAGGCCGGTGGGGACGAGATGGGCCACAGCGCCTTGCTGTCCTGGAGCTACCCGGTGCCGGAGGACCTGCAGTATGGCTGGATCACCCTAGTGTATGAGCTGCAGTACCGCCGCGTCACGGAGCCTGACGACTGGAAGGTGTGCAAAACGGCGACCGGCTCGTTAGTTAGGAAATTAGTGTATCTTGAGTGTTGGTTACTTTTGAGGTCAGGAACGATATTTGAAATGACCAAATTTGAAGGGCCCAAATATTCCTAAGAAGACGTAAAATTATGTTTTTGAATGAAGCGAAGAGTACAGCCATGCTACCTTTGGGAGCGTGTCTATGTTCCCCGGGTCCTATGTTCCCCTCTTTGTATGAGACTGGGGAACATAGGACCCTTTTTTTATAAAAGGGTCCTATGTTCCCCGCTTTTCCCAAAAAGGGTCCTATGTTTCCCTCTTTGTATGTGACCGGGGAACATAGGACCCTTTTTCAAAAAAGGGGTCCTTTGTTCCCCGAGAGGGTAACATAGGACCCAGGGAACATAGGACCCTTTTTCAAAAAAAGGGTCCTATGTTCCCCAGTCTGTTACTTTTTCCATCATTACTGCAACGGTAGGCCTGCTGGCCATGCTGAGAGTCTACCGTAAAGATTGATAGATTGCGGGGAACATAGGACCCTTTTTGGGAAAAACGGGGAACATAGGACCCTTTTTTACTAAAAAAGGGTCCTATGTTCCCCGAGCGGGGAACAAAGGACCCGGGGAACATAGCGATGACCCCCTACCTTTGCGCTCTGTGTGTGAGAAAGAGATTGTTTGTTCTTCAATTTGAAATTGAAATGACCAAACTCATTTTTTTCAAATTTGAAATTGAAATGACCAAACTCATTTTTTTCCCACCCACCAGGTGAAGCAGCCTCAGCGGGAGTCTAAGTTGGAGCTCATGGGCCTGCCGGTGGGGGAGTACCTGGTCCGCGTGCGCTGCCGCTCCCACAACTACGGCCTGTGGAGCAAGTGGAGCTCCCCAATACGGATGGCCATCCCAGCCCGGCCGCCGGCAGGTAAACAAGGCTAACACCAGCCAGTAAAGACTGCCGACTTTTCTAAGGTTGGCAAACGCTGGCTAACATTGACTACTCCTGGTCTATGTTGGCTAGCATTGCCTGAGTTGGCTAAAGACGGTTATGTAGTTTAGTTCCCCACCATGCATTTCCTAGAAAAAGTTGTTGACAAACTTGAATATAGTAGTCTAACAATCTGCCACATTAGCTAACTGTATATCTGAGTAGAGGGTTAACCCTAACCCTAACTCAGAATTGATAAGAAATAAAAATTATGGTGACTAGTTTTTTTTTGTTTTTTTGTTTTTACTATTGCATTTAATTCAGTGTTGACAATAACATTATGGAAGTTATGAGCATATGTGGTGTGAAGCATCACTGGATCAAATACGAAGTTTGGTCCAAGGTGGACTAATCACAACCGACACATCCCATAACATTATATAACTGTCGAAGATTACGATCTCAGTAATGTCACTATGATTATTGTAACCTCCCATTGTAATGATGCAATAAATGCTCAGATTAAACTGTTTGTGCTCTGGTAATGACCGGGTTCTACTAAAGTCAATGAAATCAATTGCAGTAGTAGTAGTAGTTGACGTAGCATGTATGCACTGCACTTGTTACGGTGTTACTATGCACACAATACTATGCTGTGAGAAACCTCCTCAGTCGGCACCGTCAAAAGGCATGAATCAGGGTTGTCATGCACCGTTTTTGTTGCCCTGGGCATGACAACAAGAGACAAACGACGTGACAATCACAACAGAGCAACAGAGATGACAACCTCTTATGAGGTGAAGGGGTTTAATGCCGTTCAATGCGTACATTTCAGCTCAATGTTCTTTACCTCTGACCAGGCTGAACAAACACCTGACTGAGAGCATAGGTCGAACCCATTATTGCAGAAGAATCAAATCTAACTCGCAAAAGGTGTTGAGATTTAACTGTGATTTGTCGCCCTCCTCCTATCGCAGGCAAGATGCTGGTCCTGATCCTGGTGGTGGGAATTGGGGTTGCGACGCTATTGGTTATCGGCTTCGGAGTCCTTCCACAAGGGAAGAGGTGAGGTGCAACCAGCTCACCCTCAGAGAGAGTATTTAGTAAACCTTTGCATGCGTTTTCCCATAACTTTTGTGTTTTTACATGTTTAAGAATATCAAAATGAATATTGATATGGCAATATCATATTTTGTCAAATCTCCTCATATTTTTGTGTGTGTGTGCATGTGCATGTTGTGTGTGTGTGTTTTTTCTAACCTCTTTCAGGATCAAAGCCCATTTATTTCCACCAATTCCTAAGCCTCGTATTGGAGGTATCGATCCACTGCTTTTGAAGGTAAAAGCACTCACAATGTGCACACACATAATGTACTCCCTTACACATCTCTCCCTACCACTAAAACAATGGTTTCCGCCTCGACCCAAAACAGGGGCCTCAGTCTACACAACGTTCCTCATGTTCCGTTATATTATCCTTGTTCCTCTAAAGCCCAAAGCATACAAGAGCGCAAATTTCGCCTCATATTTGTAGCGCGACACAAACAACAACTAGAATCATATTGTTTTAACCGAGCAAAAGCATACAGAGCAGCATTGCTGTATTTTTCTCTACTCGTCTTTGATGCAAAAATGTAAAAAACATTATTTTGCGTCTGGCCCAATACAGGGTGTGTGTGCTTTGGGCTTAATTTAGGGTCCCGCGAGGTATCAAAGAAGCTGTAGGTCAGATTTAAGAGCTATTATTTGAGTGTAAATTGTTAGAAAAGCCATGAAATGCGCTGAGAATATCCGTTTCGTCTCGACTGCGCCTGCCTGGAGGTTTGCGACATATAGTGCATTCAATTGCATTTTAAGAGGGATTAACAAGGTCTTAAAAAGGTCTTACATTTAACTTGTTGAAATCTGCAAATACCCTGTACATAACCGACTACATTTCCATTTCCCCATCTCCCACCCCCTCCCTCAGAAGGGGAAGCTGGACGAGATCGACCACCACTTCCGCACCTTCCACAGCTACAGCCACCCCATCCTAGGCGAGGAGGTGTGGAACTACATCAGTGCAGAGGACGGCTTCACTGCCGCCCCGCCCAGCTGTGCCCTCTGGCCCGAGCACGTGCCCAGCGGCCAATGGGACAAGCCGGCCAATCCGGACGGCGAGGCCACGCGGTCGGTAATGCTCCAGGACCACCCCGCCGGCGCTCCCCTCCAGTCGGCCATGCCAGCGATCACGCAGTCGTCTCTAAACGCAACATCATACTGCGGCCTCCCGCCACCCAAGTGCCTGGATGACGCGTATGCTCGGCCCGGCATGGCAGGGGAGTGGGCATGGCCTACGGCGGTGGTGGTGGCGGTGCCCGTGTCAGACTACAGCCAGCTGGTGGCGCAGCCCTCTGCCCCCCAGAACCCGGAGGACGTTGCGGTTCACCATCCTGTCCCTCCGCCGCTGCAGGACTTTTACACCTGCGTGCAGCTACTGAGCGACACCGGGGAGGTAAACCTGGTGCCCTGTCTGACCCCGGCGCCACGGCCGCAGGCCTCCGGCCACGAGGACATGGAGGAGGAGGTGAAGAGGAGACAGCTGGCAGATTACCTGGCCCAGAAGAGCAAGTCCAGTGATTCCTAACTGAACCGTATTGGCGGTCGTGGGGCGGAGGGCAGACGGCAACCGGTGAGGCATGGAAGTGTGTCTCGCCTCTACATGGATACTGGCACACAAACACAGGTGCTGGAAAATCCAGGTGCTGGATCCGGTAACTTTGGTTCAACAATGGAACATGCATTTACGTCAAGCAGTAGTGTCAACTGCAAAAGGTACCATCTTACGTTGTATGTTTAATCATTTCAAATTTGAACTCGTAAGCCAGATTTGCTGTTCCACTGGATATCACAAAGCTACACATTGTGTGTGACACTCAGGAATATGTAGCACAATAAAGCATGTTTTTTATTTATACAGTATATAAATTATAAATCACGGCATAACACAAAGAGTTATGCTACATTTGTAATAATTTGCTGAAATGTTCAAGTGAGGTGAAACAACAGTACTGGATCTGTATTTTTGGGATTATGGTTTGTAAGAAGGAAAATGAATGCACTTAATATAACAGAGGTAGGCCTCATGTACAATTGGCTCTAATCGAAACTAAGATGGTCTAAGATGACCTATGTATTTTTTAGCCATTTTGTTAGCTGTTTGTGACGAATAATTGTACGTTTAAGTGTTATATGTTATAAACTGGGACTAATAATGAATTGTGAATTATTGTTCCAATTGTGTGATTTTGGGTGGCCACAAAAACTAAATGTTAACCTTCGATGAAAAGATCTCCTGAGTAGATGACACAAATTTTTTTGTGATTTGCCTTATTTTTACAAAGGATATAGAGAGACTATATTTAATATGTTCATACCTTTTTATAAGGAACCTTTTTTTTAATGCTGTCGTTTCCTTGACGGATCAGCATAACAAAATGTATTCACAGAAATCGGCACAATGATCCGACGACCTCTCTCCTCCCGAACACATGCACACAAATTCAGGAAACTTAAGTGTCCTCTCCCACTTTCAGTGATGTATTCTTCTGTTGTCTGCCATTGATGTCTGTCTGAATATAAAGTAAAGTAAACTGTGGTTTCTTCTACTTTTTTGACCAATTTCTGCTGCTGTTGTTCTTTATTGCTTGGTCCTTCGTGGCGTCGTCATTTCATTCTCCTTTCGAATAAATCCTAAGAAATTTTAAAGGACCTAAAAAGACTCAATATCTGTAAATGTTAAAATGTTTGTCAGTCAATCAGTTGTGGTTCAAGAAAGGAAGTGTGTGTGTGTGTGTGTGTGTGTGTGTGTGTGTGTGTGTGTGTGTGTGTGTGTGTGTGTGTGTGTGTGTGAAGTTGTACACAGCGATATATAATAAAATGCATTTGATGCTATTCAGATTGTTTAAAATCTAACCATGTACACACCAAACCAAATAGGTATTAAAATGAAATGCCTGTTTTTTGTTTGTAATTTGTTTTGTCAATGTAGCGATCACTATATAATAACAAAATATCAGCTCGACTCACAGTTCAAATTACACAGTGACACAACCTTCAACTTGTTGGCATTGCAAATCACTTCATTTCCAACCAGTCTGTGAAAGACTGAGTGACTAATACACTACTAGGTAACCATGGACAAAATGCATTACAAAAATAGAATGCTGCGTACCGTCCAGATTATTATTATTATTATTATTATTATTATTATTATGTAATTACACAGCAGGTAGTACGGACACATCATCGATGCTGGTGATCTGATAGCGGAAAGTACATAATGATAGTCATTACAGATATTCCCATTAGACCAATATTGTACAAAATATGTATTGTCTTTCTGAGATTCAGAGCTACATTTTCATTGGACAAAATCACAAATTTGGGGTAATTTCCAGGTCAAATTCAACAACATATTTTAACCGTAAAAACATCCTCTACAATCAGAGTAGATAATGAAATGCCAGAAAAGGGAATATGACAAAGCATCATTCTTTCCAGCCGAAATTGTCATGGCTGATTTGCAATGAATTAATATCTTCCCGAAAAAGGTTGATTGTTAAATAATTATGTAATTATGTAAACTTTTCTTTGGCTCTCCTAAGAACAATTTCAAGTAATGACATTTTTTATGGCTCTGTCAACTGAAAAGGTTCCCGAACCCTATTAAGACGCTACAAATGTTGATTTAAGTGAGAGGGAATGGCAGCAACCTTATACTTCCACTACAACCCTCTTGTAGTTGTCTTCGGTAAGGATTCACTGGAAGATGTGTGGAGTCACATTGGTCTAAATGATTGACAAATCCCTCAATCAAGATCCCTAAATGTATAACCGTTGGAAAAAATGCGTTCACACATTTTTTTCTGATGCACCACACAAACCTGTGTCAAAAATTCATTGTCATCTAATATGAATATAGAATATATATATATATATATATATATATATATATATATATATATTAATTAATTTAAAAAAAATCTCTCTCTCTCTCTCTCTCTCTCTCTCTCTATATATATATATATATATATATATATATATATATATATATATATTAGAGATGGGCATAGATTAAAATCTTTAATCTAGATTAATCTAATGGTA
Organism: Merluccius polli; assembly: GCA_030340625.1. Taxonomy (NCBI): domain Eukaryota; kingdom Metazoa; phylum Chordata; class Actinopteri; order Gadiformes; family Merlucciidae; genus Merluccius; species Merluccius polli. The sequence goes on from JAOPHQ010003996.1 coordinate 86,752, forward strand.
ATCTTGAAATGAATCTAGGTTAATCTAGATTAAGGTGGCTCCTTTGAATGATGTCGAAGGTGTCCATAATATGTATTTGCTGCATAAATAATGACTTATTTAGTGCTACCAGAGCTTTTTCTTCAACGGCGGGTGCTACCGGAGCCTTTAGTTGCCCGATTGTTGAGCGGGGGGGTGGGGGGTGGGGGGGGGGGTGCTACCAGAGGATTTCGGTTCGCGATAAAAATATTATCGCCGATAAAAGTTTTGCGTTATCGCAGCGCGGTAACGCCGATAACGGCCCATCACTAATATATATATATATATAGATAGATATAGATATAGATATATAGATATAGATATAGATATAGATAGATATATACATATAATTAAGGGTTAGAGTTGCATTTTAGGACCTAAATTCACATATATACATATTAGTTTACAGTTACAGTTACATGTGTGTGTGTTTACAACAGAAGCTATTGTAAACACAAGCTTTTGCGTGACATGCATTGTGAAACAATTAATTTACAATTTCATTGATTTGCCCACTTAGTGTCCTCTCAAGTCCCCCTCATTATTGAGGACAGTCCCCACATTGCTGTGGTTATCAGTTGAATCAGTGTGTTGAATGTTACTTAGTTGAATGGTCATGAGGTGTTACTGAGACAATGTTGATATATATATGTTGATATATATGGATACTAGATACCAAGCAGACGACGCAGACCACCGATGGACTCTTGCCTACCATTGGTGGGCACTTACCATTGCTTTGTCTGCATTCTCACATTGTACAAGATCAGGGTCCTTATACAAAATCAATTTTGTACTGTGATATTTCCAAGAGAGGAGCTATTTCAAGGTAGGACTCCTTTGGTGCAAATGAAAGAACATAAACATTGGCATGGCAACACAATTACAAGGTGAAGACTATGACAAACAGTTATCAGACATCCACAAAACAAATCAGGGGGGGATCCTTGAAGACCAATGTTTCAAATAAAATAAAATAAAAAGCCACAGGGCGATGGGATTTTGTCAAAATGGCAGGGCTTGGGTCATTATGCACTATAAAGGCCCTGGCATAGTGAGAGGGTTTATTTTATTTATTTATTTGTATTTAATTCAAACAACCTTAACAATAAAAAGGTCAAATCAACATAAAAAACACCAAGGCAGTTGCAACAGGTGCATCATTTTTTTTTAAAATAATGTACAAAAATGTAAGCCGTCTAGTTTAGGAATAGCTTTTTCAACGGCAGATATGCATACTTATGAAATATCAGTTAATCATAATTGTCATTCCTCTCACAGCAGCCACCAATGTACACAGAGAGACAGAGAGGGAGAGAGAAAGACGCCCCCCCCCCCGCCATGTCCCCTCACCCCTCCAGCAGTGACATGGTGGGTTTGGGGGGGTGGGGGGTTGTAAGGTGTGAAGGGAGGGGTTTCCAGAATCCAGCGCAGAGTGTTGACAGGGGGTGGGGGAGAATGACAGCACAGAGACTGACCTCACCCCCCCCCCCCCACCCACCCAGAGGGGCTAACTTTAGGTCCTCAGTCTAGTCAGTCAGACCAAGAGCCACTATAGTGACTACAGGCGATCGCTGACGGTCTCCGACCCCAGTGGAGGTAAGAAGTTTAAAAATACTGTTTTTACTCTGTGTGTATGTGTGTGTGTGTGTGTGTTTGAGTGTGTGTGTAGTGAAAGTGAAGGCCCGTCGTCTGCTTTTATGGTTTAATTTTGTCGTTTGAGTATTTAAAAAACAAGTACGCTGTCCTCCAGGGTGTGTTTGTGGCGTCGCAGTCCATTTGCTCCACTGAGCCTCTTTGGGGTCAGCTGTCGCTCAGGCTAAATATAGGCTGGCTCACAGGCCTGATATCACTCCTACTGAGAGACACACACGCACACACACATATGTCACAGATATTTGGTATTTTATTTCTCCTGCTCTCTTATTTCTCTCTATTCTCTTCAACGTACTTATTTCTTTGCCGTTGAAGCTCAAATGCTTTGATCTAGCATTACGGCTGAAGAAATGACAGCTTATGTGCCTTGCCGCCACCATAGCAGCCGCCATTCTTCAAGCCAGCGTAGGTAAAAAGGCACAAAAGAGAGAAAACAGGCAAATTGTAAACCACCGCACAGCGCTTGTTTCCATGCGTCAGAGTGTGGCAGTAAAGGGCAACGAAAGTGTATGAGTGTGACGCTTTTGTGATGGATTAACAAAATTATAACCCACACCAATCCACACTATTCTGTGTGGATTGGTGGCTGCTGTAAAAGGTTGGAACTGATATTTCATAAATGTGTATCTGGCATTGAAAAAGCTAAAAGCCTTACATTTTTGTACATTATTATTATTATTATTATTATTATTATTATTATTATTATTATTATTATTATTATTATTATTCAGTTCATGCTATGCTCAGTACTGTTCCATCAAAAAAAACTAAGACATGAATGCACTTGTTGCACCTGCTTTGTTGGATTTTTTATGTTGGGTTGTCATTTTCTAATGTTAAGATTGTTGACATTTACCATTAAATAAACCAAGCTATAGATAATGAAACCTTTCAAAATCTGCATTTGCGCATCCCTTTCACATGATCTTTGCAGGATCATGAGAAATAAACACCGTAGTACTTGATATGACAACACAGTGCATTATGTCCGTGTTTATCTAGAGTATAAGCAGCAGTTTATTGGTCATTTTTTTGATCTGGGAGCATTTAAAATGCGTTTCAAGTTGTCATGGTTTCTCCAAAGATCTGAAATGTTCCCCACCCAACTAACCAATACGGCTGCTAGGTGAATGTCTGGGGCAACAGAGAGCTCCATGCTCCTATCATTTCAAATAACGCTAATTGAGTTCTTTGTTTCCTTCAACAACGAAGACATCTGCAAGACAGCCCCTTCTGCGAGGCAAAACATTCCTACAGGAAAAAGAGGGATCGCGGTTGCCATGGCGTCGGAGAGGGAGAGCGAGGGTCACGTCACCCTGCAGTCAGGTGATGCAGACAGAGACGAGGAGGCCGGCGACGTCACGAGCATCCAGTCGCACTACCTCCGCTCTCCGTCCCCCAGCAAGTAAGGCCGCTGGAGTAGCCACTGTCTGTCTGTGTGTCTACCTATGTATGTATGTATGTATGTATGTATGTATGTATGTATGTATGTATGTATCTGTCTGTCTGTCTGTCTGTCACTCTATCTCTATCTATTTACATGTCGATTTACTGTATACTGTGTATATACTGTACTGTATCTAGTCTCTCTCTTTTAAGATTCAACATTCAAAGGGCTTTATTGGAATGGAAAACGTACATTTACATTGCCAAAGCACAACAAGTACAATGAGACACAAAACTTACGATACGAGATTGTCTCTCCATCTCTCTCTCCTCCTCTCTTGTCTCTCTCCATCTCTCTCTGAGTCCCTCTCACTCATTCTCCATCCCCCCTCGTTGTCTCTCTCTTTGTGTGTCTCTCCCTCATCTCGCTCCCTCGCCTTTATCTATGTGCTTCCTTTCTGCCTCTCTCTCTCTCCATTTCCCCCCTGCATGTGCCACCCGTCGACAAGTGGATAGATGATCTCCAATGGAGAATTGTACACAGGGATCTTATTGCTATGAACAGACATGCAGCCCGCCTGGATCCAAGTAGAGGGGAGGGGAGTCTTTTCTGTGACGGTTTAGGAGTGGTGTTTTTCTTCATCTTTTTGTTTTCGGACCAAGATACACCGTCAGGCAGAAGTCAACGATTGTCCTGATGAACTATTTATCGGGAGTAGCCAGGTTGGCCTTTTGGAAAACCAGGAAAAATAGGACTTGGACACTTTTAGGATGACATGGGGCATTGGGGAGGTGTTGTGTTCCATCGTTTTCTATTATTTTTGTGTCTGGATATGTAACTGTCAATCCATAACTGTAAATAAACGTGACCCTTCAAATAAAAAATAATTTCTCTCTCTCTGTCTCTCTCTCTATCTCTCTTTAGTTTCTCCATGGTGTCAGAGTCCAGGTTCTCCATGATCTCGGGTTCCGATGCAGAGAGTATCTTCATGGAGCCCATACACCTGTCCTCCGCCATCGCCGCCAAACAGATCATCAACGAGGGTGAGGTGAACTTGTCTCGCGTCGTGAGACTGTCAGTTTTGAAAGTTGGTTCTGACGGCAGTGAGGCCACACTGATCTTCAGAGAGAAACTGAAATGAGACAAACACGATAACAAAAAAAATAATGTAACCCTTTATTTAGTCCCCTAATAACCTGGTATTTACTAGGAAACTAGATGTTAACAAAATATAGTTATTAGGAAATACCCAAAGAACTGGCTAGTACGTACAAAGTTATTACTTAGTAAGTTATTACATAGTAAGTACCTGGAAACCTACCAGGAAACTAGATGGTAAAAAAACAGCTACTAAGAACACAAACACAACACAAATAACTTGATAGTAAGTACTAGTACATGAAAACCTATCAGGAAACTAGATGGTAATACAATATAGGTATTAGTATAGCATGGTACTATACTAATACTTTCTTAATAATCATAGATCTTAATAAACATATATGGACACAATTAGTACCAATAAGAAAAAAAGAGTCAGTACTGTTATTAGTAAATAATAGTCAGTAAGTTATTATAAATTATTAATGATTAATTATTATTATTAATAAGGAAGCCTACTAAAACTAGATGGTAAAAAGATGGGTATTAAGTTAAAGTAAGTTAAGTACCCAAATAAATGGTTAGTAAATACTTAGTTATTACCCAGTAGGTTCATATTACTTACTAAGAAACACCCAGAACAAGAACACTGACCTGAAGACCTGAAGAAAGAAAACGCTGAACTAAAAGCAAGCGCACTCGAAGTAAGTGGTGCAAGCGCTGCTGGAATTTAAGACTCAAGAAGGAACAAGAGGGAGAAAATTGATGAGCTTCTTGAAGATGTCAAAGAAACTGTTTCATAACTCAAAGAAATATATGCTACAGAAAATGTATTAATACGTGATGATTGGGACATGGTTTTGAATGAATGGATTAACAGCAAATCTACAGACCCTCATCCTAACACTGTAACACTGTAACACTGTTAACACTGTAACCCCTGCAACACGTTATGCCTTCATGACCCGTGGAGAGAAAAAAAGTCAAAATAAGTGTTCTTGGTTCAAACCAGATGCCGCAATCAAATCTAGAATAGATTATTGGTTAGTGGTAGAACCAAGGCTTTGTCAAATATTAAAATATGAAATATGTGAAATATCCCCTCCACCACAAATAAACTATTTTCCTTGCGTTCCAAATTTGATAGAACTCAAAAGCTTGAGGGCATTGCTCAGGTCAAGATCTAAGTAGAACGAAGAAGAGAAAACTGTGTACATCTGTAGACTGGAAAAAAAACATCAGGATAGGTAATCTATCAAATTAACATTCATTGCAAATTAAATAAGTGCATTCTATCAAAATATGTACAGCTCATCCTTTTCTGTATCAGATTCTGACTTTTTCTTGGACAAAATTTAGGATTTTGTTCCTCAAATTGACAGTGACTACAGGGAAGAATGTGATGAGGATTTTACTATAGAGTAAGTCATGTGCTTAAAATTAGATAAATCTCCTGGCCCTGATGGTCTGGGTCTCGCTTAGAAATCTCTTTTCTTTAGAGAAGCTACAGCAAATTTCTCACTACCAATTAGCATGAAACAAGACGTGATTATACTCACACTAAAGCCAGGCAAAGACAGTAACATTTTAGATAACTATCCCCCAATTTCACGGTTATAAATTACTAACCTACATTTACACTAATGGATTAAAGGGGCTATAGACCAGTGGTTCCCAAAGTGGGGGTCGCGACCCCCCAGGGGGTCGCGGGACGCCGAGGGGTGGGTCGCGAAATGATTTTCATAAATCACATACATTTTGAAAAAAAAAAAGAAAAGAAAATCAGCCATAGTTGTAAAAATTATATAACATGGTAGTTCAAATTATAATTAGGGCCGGGACTTTAACACGTTAATTAAGATTAATTCATTACACAAAAATGAACGGGTTAAAACAATTGACGCATTTTAATGGCATCATCGGACGGCTCCGGAACAACATGACTGGATAAGATCGCCATTCACTGTAACCACTGCAAGTCATCTGTCAGCCGGCATGGAGGACGCACTGGTTGAGCTGTCGTGTGACCGCACTTTAAAGACACATTTTAATTCGAAGACGCTTGCTGAGTTCTGGATTTCAGTCGAGAGGGAATATCCACAGCTGTCCAAGGCCGCGATGGACGTACTGACGCCGTTTGGCTCCACATACCTGTGCGAAAAAGCTTTCTCTGCACTGACGTATATTAAAAATAAATACAGATCACGTCTAAATGTGGAGGATGATCTCCGTGTGGCCGTCTCCGCAATTAAACCGAGAATTGACCTGCTGTGTTCCGCGCATAGCGCGCATCCATCTCATTAGCTGAAATTTAGTTGCCAGCAACAATGTACATAATGTTTACAACAGTTTGTGGATATTACCCAGAGATATTCTTCTGTTCAATTGGAAATGAAAGTTATGTTATAGTAAAGTTAAGGTAAAGTTAATGTTAGGGATGGGCATAATTAATCGATGATCGATCATTGATCGTTAAGAAATGTGTCGATCAATTTATATTAATGTTATCGATCAAAAGGACGTTAGTTTGTGTTGCATACTGTGAGTCTTGAAGCGGTGCGGTGATCGCGGCTTTAGTTCCCCGTGTCTGATCACTGTAATTCGGAGCGTGAATATCGGTTGAATATCTAATATCTTTCTAACTTTAAAAAACACTTTAGTATTTTTAAGACGATAGTCGCACATCCCTCGTAACTACGCCGTGAAGGTGAACCCTCCCGGACTCCGCTATTAACATGAACCGCTCCGCCGGAGGAGCCGCACATCCACACGCACCGGACATCACAATACAAACACACATGTTTTACATTTGATTTTAAATAAAGTTGTGTGCAGTTATACGGTGAATACGATTATTGATTAATAACCGATCACGTACTGCGGTCAAGACAGCCGTCTCTCGGTTTCGCGTGGTCAAGCCAGCCGCTCCAACATTTTCAATATTTCCATAACTGACATTTTAGCAAAACGTTCAGCCTCATATATGTTTTCTGACTAAGGTATTTCTTTTAGATAGTTCATGCAATTGTTTCTAAATGTGTGGCTCATCTTTTTGTTGCGAGCCTTTTCCGAGCGCTGGCCGCATATTGTATGGGCATATGTCGGCCTTTTACCTTTTATTCAAAACAGTTATACAGTTTAAGGCCCACTTTTACTGCCTTGTTTGATTATTGTTGGCCGATAAGTAGGCTACTTATTGTGATTGGAATACAGATGTAGTCTTGTTGGATCGTTTCCAAACCTTTAAGAGCGCATGTAGGCGCATATGTTCGGCTTTTACGAGCGCCGCATAGGCCTATAACCAGGGACGGGCTGCCATAGGGAGGTTCGCCGGACGATTTCAGGCCGATTATTTTGTATTTTTTATTTTGTGTATTATTATTTTTGGGCCGGTCCAGATTATTGGGCCGGTCCAGGACTGTCAGAATACGTCGGTCGTAGGTCCGGGGTGCGCTACAAACGCGCACCCCCCCCCCCCCCCCCCCCCAACGTCAACAATCCCGCCCGCCCCCCATCAACAATCGCGCACATAATAGTTTGACAGTAATACTATGCCCTCCTGTGTACATGGATCTTATTTTCACTGACGTATTCTGCTTTTATCAAACAGTAAATTTCTATATGTAAAATCATAACAGGCTGCTCTGTTCTTTTGTGTTGTCGTTAAGCCCGTGTTTGGATGAGCCTAGTGCGTATGGCCTGTGCGCACTTTTTTTTTTTTTTCAGTCACATCCGGGATGGTGGGGGTCGCCAGTCTCTGGCACCGTTATTTTGGGGGTCGCGGGTTGAAAAGTTTGGGAACCACTGCTATAGACGATATATTCAGCCACAAGATGTCGCACTAGAGCACCAGCATCTCAAACCACAACAATTGGGAGTGTTCTTTACCTTCTTAACTCATCTCATGCACGGCGCGTGCGTTATCATGGCCGGCCCGGCTACCAAACAAAGAAACTATAAGCTCAGATTACAACACACACAGAGGGAGGGTGCGTTCATTCTCTGGTCAGGACGCCATTACTCCACTATATCTCTACATAGCCAATAGTTGTTTGCTGCTATATTAATGTTCAGGATATCGTCTATAGCCCCTTTAAAAAGACAACTGGACCAAATAATTAGCAAAACACAACCAAGATTTGTAAGTGACAGATCCATACATAACAATATAAGACTAGTGCAAGACTTTTTAGAATATAGGCATCTGATCCAGGATATGGGTTCATTTTATTCCCGCCTCTACAAGGCATTTGATATGTTAGAAAATGAATTCCTGTTTTAAGTCTTACATATTGGACCTAAATTCTGCAACATAATAGAATCCTTTTATAAATGGCACAACTAGTTCAGTAGCTCTCCCCCAGGGTACATCCCCTCGTTTCACTATCAATAGAGGGGTTAAACAAGGATGCAACATTTACCCAGTCTTATTTATTGTTTGGCAGCAGTAATGTTGGCAATTCTGATATTGTCAAACTGAATGTTTTTGGATTAACAGATTAATTATAAGTCAACTGGTAGATGACATCACCATCTTCTAAAAAAATGTACAACAAATCCCTAAAGTCTTTGAGTTAATTAATGTGTTTTCTAAAGTATCAGGGGCAAAACTTTGCAATATATAACCAAAGACGCAAGAATCTGTGAAGTAGTTGTTGTGTGTGCGCATGTGTGTGTGTGTGTGTGTTTGTGCGTGCATGCATGCGCGCTTGTGTGTGCAGGTGTGCGTGTGTGCATCAGACAAAAAAATACGACTAAAACTAAAACTAGCATTGAAAAAATAATGATTAAAAAAATAATAATAAAGTACAATGAACAATACAACACAAACTAAAACAAAATAGAATTGTTAGTTTAGTTAGTTAGTTTTCACCTTCCTTACCAAGCTCTGCTGTGGGTCGAGCAATGGTTAATGGTTCATGGTGTACAAGAATACAATGGTTTTGCACAATATGGGACCTTTAATAAACAAAACTCAGTTAAAACCTAGTATGTGGCTGGACCATGAATCCGTCCTTAGTGCTCGATAGATTCAGAATGAATGGCAGTCAATAAGCTTGTAAACGCTCTCTAGGACGTAAAGGTACCTGTCCACAAGATTTCCAGAGATTGGGCATCGCTTTGGCATGCTCCTGCATGGCTTATTTCTCGCCTAAAATGTTTTTAGAAACACATTTTAGTGTACTACTTAACTGTTAAATAAGATTGTTTGTGAGGTGGCCGCCATGTTGGTCCAGTTTGAAATCCGAAAGCAGACAGCCCACAACGTAAAGTGTTCGTCCAGTCAGGTGCAGCCAGGAAGTGTTTGCCCGCCCAATGGGGAAACAACCACAGCTACGTCATCACTCGCTCCGACCAATGGTGCAACTCTATCACTCAGTCAGTCACTCAGTCAGTGACAGCATTGCGGATATAGGGCTGGTCTGCCAGTCCAGTCAACAATGGTTCATATTTGATCGCATTAATTCTTTCATCTTACTTCTTTCAGCTACTGGAAATCAAGGCTTTCCTCATAATACTTGAAAAACTAAAACTAAGACTAAAACTAAATAAAAACTAAAAACTAAAACTAGTCAATTTCTCAAAATAAAAATAAAACTACTTATGCACTCCTAAAACAACCCTGTCTCATCAAAATTACGTTCCCAGGGAACTATTCGGCATTCTCAATTACGTTTGTCTGAAAACGTATTTTGTCCGTGATTACGTTTCATTGAACGTATCGCAAATACGTTCGTTCTCAGCCTATTTTTTGCCATTTATTTACCTATAGAATTATGTTTGGTTGAAACGTATCCCAGATATGTTAAATGTCAACATATATCATATTATTGTCATTAAGGCATATTTCCCTTTCGGGGAACGTTTCATTTAACGTATTTTGTCCCTGATTACGTCTTGAATCTGAATTGAGCATATGTTTTGTTATTTATTTACCTCTTGGATAATTTACATTGAATTGAAACGTATCCTCAATAGGCTACGTTAAATATCGATAACACATTTGTCGGGGGCGGGGGGTCCCTCATTCCCAGTCCAGCACAGTTAGAAATGTACGTCACGCGCAACACGTATCCTGACGTTGATCCAAAGTGCCAAACGTAGAGGGGTTACAATAAAGGCCCTTAAATTGTATGACTGTTACATTTTTCTGCCTATTCTTTTCCCATGGTTTTGCGTCCAAGTCACGTGACTTTCAAGATTCACGTGACTTTTTCAGATTCCACAGGACTCCCTTGTGACGTCACTCCGTCTGACGGATCAAACCCTCGCCCACTACACGTCTGAGGTTGATTTGCTGATCAACACATTATTCCGTGGCAGCGGGAGAAACTAATGTTGACAAAGTGACGAGTTACGATCGGATGTTTGTCCTATTGGTTAGTTAGGCTACTCTATGTTTTCTCTCTCTGATTCCTGCACCATGTTTCAATGACGTCAGGTTGCTAGGGGCTACAGCTGACAGACGCCGTGACCACCTGGGAGGACCTATCAGCCGGAAGTACTGTCCTTACTGTACTACTGTTTATGTTATAATGTCATAATATTGTTGACAATAAAAAAACTTTAAAAAAAAACTATTATTGTCCCACACCACAATGTATGTCCCACAAGGTGAACTCCAAACAATTCATGTTTATCCAATTCATGGACAAACAAAGCAGCTGGAAACACGTCTAAAACACTTGAAATAGAATGTAGCCTATATTTATATTTTTACAACATCAATCTCCCTATTATATGAACAAAATATGATCAGGTTATACTTTCTCTCTTGAAAACGGGCAAAACGCTAACCTTAACCCGGAAAATGAATTTAAAAAACTACAAACGTTCGGAAAATGCAATACACTCAAGTGTGCGGCGCCATGTTTTTTCCGCCATTTTTTTTGTAGGCTAGTTCTAAAATGTTTAGTTTACGTTTTCCCTATTATGTGAAAATGTGTCAAGGAACTTCGCAAGTGTATTATATGTTTTAGGGACCGGGGAGCACATTTATTTAGTCAGATTTCATTTTTACTATTGTTAATTGGGTGAAATCTGGTTTTGACCTTACCCAGTAGCGCCCCCTAATGGTTTGGCAAAGGCCACAAAGGACATGATAGAAGAAGTCAAGAGCTTTCCAAAAATGTTTTCCCCATGTTTGTATCACATTGTGTTGCTTTTCTGTAAGCCTTTAAAAGAGCCTTAGGTTCAAGGTTCAAAGGGCATTCCTGAGGAGCAGGAACCATCCAGAATGTCCACAGTGGCAGATCTGTATTCTGCAGATCAAGACCTTTCCAATGGTGTCTTCATTGTCATCCTACGACAAAGTTTCATTTTTATCTGCTCACTGAGAAGGCACTTACTGATGTGTACTTTCTCAGAGCCTATAGGCTATAGAGCCAAGATGGATACAATCACTAAAACATATTTTAAGGGATATTTAGTGGCAAAATGTGTTCAACATATTGATGGTGACCTTATCCTTAGTCATGCTTTTCAATTTGGAGCAGTTTAGACCCCATTTACCCCTTAAATTATTCATATACATATTTCCATATTACTTAATATGACCATTTATAGCCATTGTGTTCCCTTCCCCAGGGCTGACAGGATTGCCCTGGATGAACAATATGGTAATGCGAATGTATGTCTGTGTGTAGTTACATTTTTACCCACAGTTGTTTTTAATTGACCAAGATATGAGCTTTTGAAAGAAAGTAGGCGTCTGCCATAGTAACATAAGGGGCTTTAGGACTACAAAAAACATGGCGCCGCACACTTCAGTGTATTGCATTTTCCGAACGTTTGTAGTTCTTTAAATTCATTTTCCGGGTTAGGGTTAGCGTTTTGCCCGTTTTCAAGAGAGAAAGTATAACCTGATCATATTTTGTTCATATTATAGGGAGATTGATGTTGTAAAAATATAAATATAGGCTATTCTATTTCAAGTGTTTTTAGACGTGTTTCCAGCTTGTCCATGAATTGGATGAACATGAATTGTTTGGAGTTCACATTGTGGGACATACATTGTGGTGTGGGACAATAATAGTAAAAGAATAGGCAGAAAAATGTAACAGTCATACAATTTAAGGGCCTTTATTGTAACCCCTCTACGTTTGGCACTTTGGATCAACGTCAGGATACGTGTTGCGCGTGACGTATAATAATGTCCATCTTACAGTAAAATATATCTTATCCTAAATATAAAAGCTTGCATTTCTAACTGTGCTGGCTTTAAAAGGTACACATAAAAAGTACAAATTATGTTCACAGTGTGTTGGCTTACATATCTGGGCCACTTCAGCCAATCAGAAAGCTTCAAATTATGTTTCCTGTACCGTTTGTGGCTGGTCGATTTTCATTATACACACATTATTTTCTTTACATTTCAATATAACTGCTACAGGGCAGTATTTCGCCAGCCACTGACGATAACCACCCATCGGCAATATAAAACATTTTAATAAAAGGGGGGGAATGCTCCCAGTCCAGGGTCGGACCTGGACCGGACCCCCCCTCCCCGGACAAATGTTATCGATATTTAACGTAGCCTATTGAGGATACGTTTCAATTCAATGTAAATTATCCAAGAGGTAAATAAATAACAAAAAATATGCTCAATTCAGATTCAAGACGTAATCAGGGACAAAATACGTTAAATGAAACGTTCCCCGAAAGGGAAATATGCCTTAATGACAATAATATATGTTGACATTTAACATATCTGGGATACGTTTCAACCAAACATAATTCTATAGGTAAATAAATGGCAAAAAATAGGCTGAGAACGAACGTATTTGCGATACGTTCAATGAAACGTAATCACGGACAAAATACGTTTTCAGACAAACGTAATTGAGAATGCCGAATAGTTCCCTGGGAACGTAATTTTGATGAGACAGGGTTGCCTAAAACTAACTAAAACTAAACTGAAATCAAAAACCAAAATGAAAGATTGAATAAAAATAAAAACTAATAAACTGTACTATAATAACTCTGGTGTGCATGCATGTATGTGTGTGTGCATGTGCAGAGCCGGCCCGAAGCGAACTAAGCGGCTGCTTAGGGCCCCCGGTCCCCCAGGGGGCCCCCAACCACCAGCACCCCCCCCCCCCCCCCCCCCCCCGCTCAACAATCGCGCAACCGAAATGATCCGCCAGCACCCACCCACGCTCAACAATCGCGCAGGAGGGGGGCCCCAAAATATCCTGCTTAGGGCCCCCAAGAGGCTTGGGCCGGGCCTGTGCATGTGCTCTAATTGTACAGCCCTTTGAGTGGCCAGCACTGGTTTCAGCAGGGAGCTACTGTATATCAATGCATTCCCATCCACCAATTATCATTGAAGTACACGTTTCATGTCCTGTATGGAGCTCATTACGGGATGTGGTGATTTGAGACGTGCTCATGCCAGATGAAAAGCATTAGGGATCGAGGGGGCAGTGGGGGTCTGATAGCATTGTTAATTATTTTTTGTAAGAGTAATAACAGAAAAACTTGGCCCCTTAATGGATGTTTGTCATGGTAGACCTTTTCTATTTTCCCAATGTGTTTCCCAAGGTCTTAGTTTGCGCTTTATTTTTCGCAGTTCGATGTTTTGCCAATTTTATGTTTTTTTGTTGATTGATTTTGTCTGATGAGAGATACAATGTAAGATAATGTGTGTACATCTATGCTGCTGGAATGCACTGTGATCAGAGGCTTCTCTTTCAATAGCACATATTGTATTTAAAATATATAACCATATACAGTATATTGTTATGTAAGTTTTGACTACTGTGGTTATTAACCTGCATGTGGATACGTTTAATTTGTATTATATATGTCATATATTTATTGTATATTTAATATTGTGACATTCTGACAGTGGTTCCATATAGAAAGCCATTGAAAAACACAGAAGCCCAGTGCGACCAATCCTAGCCAACCAGATTTCTTGCTTGAATGTTATTTTTTAACCTAATATATTCGACCCACTCAGAGCTTCCGCCTCGCAGTATCCGGGCAGAGTCTGTTCCGGAGTCCATGCTGGAGACGGCGGAGCAGCTGATGGTGGAGGACCTCTACAACCGGGTGCGGGACATGATCGATGACCGCAGCCCCTACAACACCCCATGCGTGCTGGACATCCAGCGCGCCATGGTGCAAGACCGGATAGAGGCCCCCATGAACCCCGTGGACGAGGTGTGGCCCAACGTCTTCATCGCTGAGAAGTGAGTAAATATACATACGACACCCAAGTTCGATTGGTGGAATTAGGGCAACATTATGGCATGTGGCATGTGGGTGATATCCATTGGGGGCTGACGCACGTTATGCATTCCCTGTTGGCTGAACTTTCACTTGGCCTGTGACTGCAGTTGTTGACACTGCTGTGTCATCATGCACACAGATTTATTTTGTTGTGTTGCCCTGTTTCGATAGAGATAAACGAAAAGGACAGTTCAGAGAAACAATTAGAGCTGGGGATTTGTTGAAGTATTCTAGCTATTTGATTTAGAAAAAAAAGGTTGAAGATAATTGGTTGAGCAATTCCATGTGACATTTACAGAACTAAGCGCATCACAATCCTTGTAACATTTTCCCCTTGACTATTGACATCCTATTAGCCGACAAACGATTATCTGCATTATTCAGCAATTTTTTCCCCCTCAGATCTGTCGCGGTCAACAAAGCACGTCTGAAGCGCATGGGCATCACACACATCCTGAACGCTGCGCACAGCACAGGGGTCTACACGGGAGCCACCTTCTACTCAGGCATGAACATCCAGTACATGGGCGTCGAGGTGGATGACTTCCCCGACTCCGACATCTCGCCGCACTTCAGAACCACAGCAGAATTCCTGGACGAGGCTCTGTTGACCCATAAAGGTGTGTCCCTCTGGTTAATTTATTTAGATTTATTTTCTGATCAGAATGAGACCATTAACCATTGAGTCATTTAGCAGACGCTTTTATCCAAGGCGACTTACAGTGACAGACATCCCAAGTCTCCCGGAAGTTCCGGGAGTCTCCCGCAAATTAATAGCGTCTCCCTGATGCAAGCAAATCATGCACAATCTCCCGGAAATCCCCCCTCCACCGTCGGTCGTCGGTCCGGGGTGTGTTGTGATTGCGCGCCCCCCGTTGACAATCGCGCAAACCCCCCCCCCCTCCACGTTGACAATCGCGCAACCCCCCCCCCCCCCCCCCCGTTGACAATTGCGACCCCCCCCCCCCCCCTCCCCCCCCGCCGTTGACAATCGCGGAACCCCCGTCGACAATCGCGACCCCCCCCCCCCCCCCCCTCGGAAGCTCCCGGAAATGAGTTTTTGCAACTTGGGAACCCTGCAGTGAATTTTGATGTTCATTGAAAGGTTTCGGTGCACATCAAAGTCAAGCACCCTGATCACTATCCTGCCCCTGCAAATAAGAAGGAAATTACTTTCTAAAAAGATATACGATATGTTCTATGACATGAATGTGCAACATCTACTCTGTTCAAACTCCTATCTGCAGGCGTTAACGGGCATATCTGTAGGTGTTAAAGATGTAGCCAGGCCTAATGCATAATGTATTATGCCTGAGCTACAGGCCCAAGATACATTTGGATTGCAAATTCTCAAGAAATAATTCGCATTAAAGGGGAACTGGAGGAATTCTGGGATGTTTAGTATGATCACGAGTTCGAGCGTTCCATGGAGAGCAAAAAAAAGCGTCTACGACGCGAAGCTAAGTTCGCTGTTTTTAGCCGATTCTACCAAAGTCGATTGACGATCACGCGATCACGCGAGCTCTGTGATAAGTTGATTGACGAACACAGAGCTTGCGTGATCGTCAATCGACTTATCAGCCTAAAAAAAACATGCCGTCGACGGGTGAACTACTGAAGGTATTGTGTGTATAAAATATGCTTTTTAATAAACTATCTGTACACGTACGAAGTTGTCAATGCCTCGTTTTATATGTTAAGACCCTCATTATAATACCAAAGAAGTGTCAGGCTATTTCTAGCCTTGTAAGTGCTTTAAAAAAGCGATTTATTTTTTACCAGGTCAGATGCCCTTAGCACTCAAACGTATAGCAGTTTGGTAGAATCGGCTAAAAACAGCGAACTTAGCTTCGCATCGTATCAGCTTTTTTTTGCTCTCCATGGAACGTTCGAACTCGTTATCATACTAAATACTAAAAATTGTTGTCCCAACTCAACAGTTTGGTATACAACAACATAAGTTATTTTCTTAAAGGGGAAATCCAGAACCAGTTTACACCGGATTTCCCCTTTATGAAAATAACTTATGTTGTTGTATACCAAACTGTTGAGTTGGGACAACAATTTTTTTCATTAAAGAAAACACAACAAGAAAAAACATAACAGACATGTACTCTCACAGGAAAGGTGCTGGTGGTGTCCATGATGGGGGTGAGCCGCTCGGCAGTGCTGGTGGCCTCCTACCTGATGATCTTTCAGCACATGAGCATCATGGAGGCACTGACCGCCATGCGCAAAAAGCGCGCCATCAACCCCAACGAAGGCTTCCTCAAGCAGCTGCGGGAGTTCAACGAGACCCTGATGGAAGAGCGTGATGACGACGATGACACACTCAGCCAGTGCTCGGTCATCGACGCTCGCACCCGCGCCCAGATCTTCGGTGATGCTGTGGCGGACGATGACGGTGAGGACACCGATGAAGAGGAGGCGCAGAGCATGATCGGCGTGAAGGCACACTCCATCATGATGGAGGAGGAGGAAGATTGCGCCAGCGTGATGAGCAGCGTCATGAGCAGCGTCGCTTCCAGTGCGGCCGCCGCCCTCCGGAATGGGCCAATCGGGGCACAGAATGGTCCAGAAATCCAAAGAACCTTGGAGGGACAAGAAGAGTTGATCCTTCCTGGAAAAGATGGCGCCGGGGACAGTGGCGGTGGTGGACAAGATGGTGAGGATGACGATGGCGTGGATAGCATGATCCGCGAGTGGCAGAAGAGGAATGAAAAGTATCAGAGCGACGACTGGTGGGAAGCCCAGTTGAACAGTGATGAAGAAGACACTGCGTCTTTACCGGGGAGACTGGGGACGGACAGAGACGGGGACCTTGAGAGCGTGGCACTCAGCGAGGACGTCCGAGCTATGAAGGAGCGGCTGAAGAAACGGCCCAAACGCCCACCCTCGGACACCATGTCTACCTCCAGTTGCACCAGCTACTCTGACCTGTGGAAGCAGCGGCTGAGGGAGATCGAGGAGCAGGCCGCCGCCCGCTACCGCAAGAAAGACGAAGATGAAAGCAGCGAGAGCACCGTGACAGATGCAGGAGAAGTAAGAGGAGGGGGAGAAGGAGGGAAGAAGAAGATTGATGATGACGTAAAGAGTGTCCTCTCGGACACCAGCTCCATGTACAACTTCTGCCAGAGGAACAAGGAGAAGCTGACCCCGCTGGAGCGCTGGCGCATCAAGAGGATCCAGTTTGGGTGGAACAAGAAGGATGGAGAGGATGGCGAAAAGAGCTCCGTTTCCGGAGCAGGGGGAGGTGACAACGGGGAAGGGGAGGTCCGGACGCCGGCCTTGGAGGACGTCAACCTGACGGCCTACCAGACCTGGAAGCTGAAGCAGCAGATGCGCTATGGGGAGGAGAACAAGGACGAAATCGTGGAACTGAGTCGAGGCGAGGACTCCGCGTCAATCAAGCGGAAGCAGAGGCGGGAGGAGATCCTGGAGCGCTCCCGGAAGAACCTGGAGGAGAGCCAGTCCATGTGCGGCTGGGAGATGGAGAGCTGCGTCAGCGGAGGCACTATACCGCTGTCGGCATTCTGGGCTGGGGCCGGGGTCACGGGACCCCTGAGCGTCGCCAATGATGACAACATGTCCATGCTCAGCGGGAGGTCATCCGTCATATCCTCCGTGTCACAAGCCCACAGCAGCAGGAGGGCACAATCCATCCACCCGTCCCAAGCTATGCCAGCCGTTCCTCCGATCCTCCCTGTGCCCACGGTCCAGGGACCGGGAGGTGAACCCATGGTCAACCTGGCCAGCATACAGAACTGGATTGCCAACGTGGTGTCGGAAACTATCATGCAGAAACAGAGTGAGATGAGCCTGCCGCCACCCTCACAGGCAGGATCTGTGCTAAGCTACGGCGGGGCCCCCAGCGTACTGTCCGGTCGGGGGAAGGATGACGACAAGGTGTCCCTGCTAAGCGGAGCTTCCTACAACACCCCAAGGTTTCCCCAAGGTGGTGCCCCCAGCAGGGCCGAGTCGATCTTCTCAGCTGGCGGTGCCTCCAGTGCGTCAGGAAGACTCAACGCGTTGGGCTCAGTCGCTGATCTGGGCTCTGCAGTGGGCTCCAGCCTGACCTCCAAGAGGAACAAAATCACCACCACGAGTGTCCCGCTCTTCAGCCTCTTCCAGGACCAGGTGGACCTGAAGAAGCTGGATTCTATGGACAAGGAGATCAAATCTGAGATGCGGGGCAAGATGGCCACCTATGAAAAGAAGAAGATCTTGGAGGACAACAAACGCAGCACGCTGTTCAAGAAGAAGAAGCCCAAAGAGGACGAGGAAGAGGAAGAGGAGAGAAAGACAAAAGAGGAGGAATTCCTGGCTGAGCAAAAGAAGAAAGTGGAGAAACCGGCGAGGAGCTATGGCCTCTCTGGGTGCTTGAATCTCAACCCAGTGCTGGAGAAAGACAAAAACACCAGCGTAGACGACTGGTTAAAAAGTGTCAGACCTCCGCCAAGGAAAACGGTGGACACCATGGAGGTGGACCCTTACGACGACCTCGATGCCTCCGCATCAGAGTTCGACTTCTCAAGCCGAAGAGCTTCCTGCGCCTTAGATGATGAAGAGGAGGAGGGCCAGGCATTCACCTCCATGTACAGATCGAGACTCGGCAGGGGCTTTGACGAAGCAAGCGGGGATGGATGTCCAGAGCGGGTTCACCAGGGCACGAGACGTACAGAGTTGCCTTCAAATGGATTTCAGCAATCCAGCAGCTACAGCAGACCCGGGCGGTCGTATGGGGCATATGGGGCTGAGGCCCATGAAAGGACAGACGGCTACTCGGACTCTTCCTCCAGGTATAAACAAAGCTGCGACGCGGGGGAGAGAAGTAGTTGGCGAGAAGACGCGAGGGCGGAGCGCAGAGAGGCGGAGGGCAACGACGATGACGACGACGTTGCGACCTTCATCGCACAGACCAGGCAGCGAATTAAAGCGCGAGCTGCAGCTGAGGTGATAGATGACGAGGTGCTGGAGGCCTGGAGGGCTCAGCAGGATTCAAAGACAAACAGCCAAAATTAATTCTAACCGATATGGCCAATCAGAACCCAGCATTCTTCAATTGATAAGGAAATTTTCCTGCTGAATACTAATCACAATTTATTTTCCAGAAGAACAATGTGTCGGTTAAAATGACACTGCTGCAAGTTCCAAGACATACATGAGAACATATGACATACATATGGGGAGTATAGTTTTACATCAGCAATTTGTATTTATTCATAAACACTTTCTTTTTATATTTTATTTTTTATCCAAAGGCCTACTTTTACATTAGATTTTACCAAATGATACAAAATCATTGCACCGGTTTAAAAATATGTGATTGGTCAGGATAGCACATATTTAATACAAATTGAAGTAGATGTCTAAATTGCACCAAATTCGACACTGCATGTCCTTGGGTCCCCAGCAATAAATCTGCCAAGTGTGAAGTAGATCGAAAGAACAGTTCTTGAGATATACGAAGGACAAACATATACATACATACATACATACATACACACACACACACACACACACACACACACACACACACACACACACACACACACACACACACATACATACATACATACATACACACACACACACACACACACACACACATACATACATACATACATACATACATACATACATACATACAGAGATTATTTGCTTTATAGTTAAATGGGTTCCTTATTTGAGTGCAATATATTTTATTTTACTAACAGTTTTAACAAATACTTTAAAACGTTTTAACGAATAATTAACGCTTTATTCTAATCTGTTGGGATTACATTAGAATACATTGCGGAATACATTGACAACAGAATTGGATGCAAATACTATACAGTTAAGATACACACCATTATATGTACAATATGTTTATATTAAAAAAATATAAAATATATATATATAAAAATATTCTAAAAAGCTGGTTGTTTGTGATTAATATAAATAAACTATTTTATTGTGAACAGCAAAAAGTATGTTGGCCTATTTATTGATGAGGTGTGTGTGTGTGTGTGTGTGTGTGTGTGTGTGTGTGTGTGTGTGTGTGTGTGTGTGTGTGTGTGTGTGTGTGTGTGTGATAAACCCCTGACACAGAGGTTCATGATCCATATAACTCAATTTATATTAGTTTATATTATAAAAAGGAAAACATGTTTTTTCGAAATTATTTATAATAATATAATTAATTCTAGTGCCTTATGTCACTACTTACAAATGCATGACCATATGACCACGAGACCGCATGACATCAACATCCTAATAAGCATAAGATCGCTTACGTAATTCCAGTCTATATTTCAGATGTTATAACTCCCTCTAGTGGAGAATACATAATGACCCTAGAAATTGGTAAAGGAAGAAAACAAACCACCATTTGAAAAGAGAGAAGGATAATTGATTCAACATTATGTCATAAGAGTGATCATGGTTTACCCAGAATATTAGGGTGCTTTGCGTACCAGGGTGGGTTAAACAAGTATGATAATGTTAATCTGAGCAGTGTGATATATAGCCCAGGCAGTGGCGCCTGCAGAAACATTTTTGTGGGGGGTCAGACGGAGCAAGTAAACACCTTTGGGTGGCACACTAAAAAGGCTATACAGCAGTGTGTGTGTGTGTGTGTGCGTGTGTGTGTGTGTGTGTGGGGGGGGGGGGGTTCTTGAGAAAGGGCAACTGGCGGGACAGGACACCTCAAACAGGAGTGCCCACTGATGGGGGTGGGACAGGTGGTCCGGGAGTCTGCCTCCGCTTCGATCAGGAGTGTAGGTACTGCATACCAGTAAGGATGCAAGGGGGTACCTATCAGTCTTTGTTTGGATTCGGGAGTTGTCGAACCCTGATCCACCAAAGACTGGTTCAACCCAGAGCCTTATTGGAATCATCATGGGGGATATGCACAAATATCCAGTCATGCTTGCTTTTGAGGGAAAAGACTGAGTGAAGGCTGCGGTTAGCTCCCGCCTCTCACAGCCCCCCCCCCCCCACACTGATTGGCCAAGCTTTGGTAGGTTAGTTTCAGAGGAGAGTGCGGCATGCTCAGTGGTGAAGCGAGGTCGTCTGCTGCTTGGGGGGGGGGGGGGTCATCACCACCATGATGGTCAAATGGTACGCCCTGACGCTGCTGTCACATTCCCACTCTTTATGATAGTTAGGGACAGGTTATATAGAGTGAGTCGTGACACACAGTCAGGGGAAGAAGTGAGCCAGTTGCGCAACCCAAAAAGTAAGTAAAGGTTTTCCAGACGGCTCACCACAGCCCGATGGCTGGTCATTTAGGCTGTGATGCAACACGTAACTCATGGCCTGCTTCTATTGGCTGGGCATTCACGCGGGCCTGTCAGTGCATTTCAGTGCTTAGTCATTGTGGATTAAGCAACCCGATATCCTGAGGCAGTACAACGATGCTCTATCTCAGCGAAGAGCATAGCACAGGCTCTGATTCTAACTTTGTTCATGTACACTAAGGGAACTATATTAGGTTATTAGGGATACCTCCTACCATCCCCAGACAGGTCTGATGGAGAGCTCTAACAAGATGTTAAAGTCCATGCTGCGCAAGTTCGTCCTGTCTGGGAATGACAGTCGGAATTGGGACAAATGGCTCAACCATCTATTATTCGCAGTACAGGAAGTTCCTCAGGCCTCCACCTGGTTTCCCCCATTTGAATTGTGGTTCGGTAGATGGTCTAAGGGTGCATTGGACCTCATTAAAGAAAGCTGGGAGAAGGGTCCAAGCACCAGTAAAAATTAGATTCAATACGTTATGGACCTGATAGCAAAACTCCATGCACTGGGGAAAATTTCACAAGAGAATTTGCTTCAGGCCCAGGAACGTCAGCAGCGCCTGTATAATAGAGGTACTTGGTTGAAACAATTTGCACCGAGAGATAAAGTACTTGTATTGCTGCCCACATCCAGCTCAAACTATCTCGCCCAGTGGTTAAGGACCCTTTGTGGTCACACAACAGGTCGGGATGTTGACTAGGAGGTTGCGCATTCCGACAGAGGAGGGCGGCACAGATTTATCACATCAACCCCCTAAAAATGTGGAATAAGTTGCGCCCAGCCGTGCTGGTGACATCGGTGATCCAGGAGGGTGAGCTGGGTCCGGAGGTTATAAAATCGAAACATTCTGCCCCGGTCCCCTGTGATGGACACCTTTCTCCTCGTCAGAGAGCCAAGGTCGCCAAGTTGCGGCAGCCGTTTGCTGACGTCTTCTCTCCCCTACCGGGATGCACATCACTTATTAACCACCACATTGAAACATCCCCAGGCGTGATGGTTAGGTCGCGTCTGTATAGGTTACCTGAACATAAACGCAAGATTGTTCATGGAGAATAAAAGCTATGATGGAAAAGGTGGTAAACGAAGAGTCGCACAGTGGCTGGTCTAGTCCCACTACCTGTTCGCAAGTCTGATGGGTCTGTGTGGACAACCGCGTGGTGAATGACGTGTCAAAATTGGATGTGTATTCCATTCCATTTTCCCTGTTTACAGTATGGCAATGTGGTGGAGCTCCATATATGACAACCTGGAACTTGACGAGAACTCATCTAGCAGGTCATGGACGACTCGTTCAAGTAGACCAAACCCCTCTCCTTCTCTGACACTGAAGACAACATGGGAACGACGGAGGAAACAAGGAGAATGAGGCAGAAGAATTGCAGGGAGATGCAGACAAACCCAGAAAGTCAGAGAACGAAGACCATGATCGTCCAAAAGGCGATGAAAACAACAGAACAAGAAGAAGAGAACAAGACCCAGCAAGATGATGTTGTGGGGGAAATGGAAGGAGATGAGGAAGAGGAGGAGGAGGGGGAGGAGAGGGGCAAAGGTCGGAGACCTGTGATAGACATCAAGCAGAACGTACACAGCATCCAAGATGAAAAAGTAAGGGACAAAGACGAGATGGTCAAGACGGAAGATGAAAAACTTGCAGATTTTAAAGAAAGCTCTGGAAATCAAAATAAAAAACGGGGTTCCTCTAAATGTTGTGGTGTGTTCTTTGAGGAAGGAGGCTGCCGACACAGGATCGCTTTAACTCACTTTATTTGTTTAGCTTTAGTTATATTAATCTACGAAACAAATGGAGAAGAATTGTAAAAGTCACGCTCGTGGAGCGACCCTTAGCTGGATATCTTAACAGATACGCTGCCTGTAGGGGTTTCTGCCTTCCCCCGGATGTGTTGTTTGGTAGTATCTGGGCAGGCATGGCCTCTATGACGCATAATATGCTCTGATTGGCTAGTGTTGAGCACCCGCCCCCAGTGTATTATGTGTGCCGCCATCTAGTGATCAGGTGCAGTTAATACAACTTGTATATTTATTTCTATTCCTTTGTGGCTATGTGAGGATATTGCAGTCTGTTGATACATATGTGCAGTTATCCATTCGTCACAATGTAACAAAAGCAAAAGTTCAAGACCATATTCCCCTTCTGTTTCTCATCAATCTATGTCTGGGTTCTTAATTCCCACGCTGTCATTGCAGGGCCCTCCCCTACCTCTCTAAACCAATGAGGAGTTGAGAACAGAACGATGGTCAACAGAGAGATGAGATGCGGGAGAAGAAAATGACAGCAGACAAGAAAGGGGAGGTGGATGACGTGGAAGGCCCAACAGTGACAAAGAGAGAATGGAGGGAGGGTGAAAAGAAGAGAAAAGGAAGAGAAGACACACAAAGAAAAAGTAGCCATAGACAGGCACGGCAAGCATGGTGCAGAGAGAAAGACGTGCGGGGAAGATGAAGAGGAGGGAAAAGAAATATAGAAAAGAGGAAGATGGCGACTGGAAAAGACAAGGAGTAGGAGAGACGGAGAAGGAGAGGGAAAGGAGCGTGTCATGGAGAGATGTGGCGAAAAACAGACGGAACAGGAAGTAGAACAGGGCGAGGTTGAGAAGACGAACGAGGAAGAACATTCAAACCAATCAGATTCAAACAAACCATCGCCATCCTCGTCATCCTCGTCATCCTCGTTGTCATCATCATCATCATCATCATCATCATCATCATCATCATCATCCTTGTCATCATCATCATCATCATCATCCTTGTCATCATCATCATCATCATCATCATCATCATCATCATCCTTGTCATCATCATCATCATCATCATCATCATCATCATCATCATCATCCTTGTCATCACCATCATCATCACCATCATCATCATCATCATCATCATCATCATCCTTGTCATCACCATCATCATCACCATCATCATCATCATCATCATCATCATCATTATCCTCATCATCGTCATCATCATCATCATCGTCAGCATCCTCATCATCACCATGTCAACCACAGTTCACTGAGGTGGCAGTTAACGACCTCACTGTTCAAGATGAGATCAGGGAAGGACACACGAATAATGGTTCCCTTGACAACGCTCCGGACAAGGAACACGGGCCAAGGGCCCAAAGCCCTGCCAAGTCCCACAGCAGGGGGAAAATGTTTCCGCATCCCTGGATAACTATAATGAAAGCCAGTCATGTCTCACTTTCAAGTCCACCGAGGCCCACAAAGAGCCTCAAGCTCTGATAAGCGACCATCGGCGTTCACACACTTCCTAGTTTTGATGTGCTTTTAACTGTCCTTCCTTCGGCTCCACTTGCGACAGCGGAGGAGTAGGGCCGGCGTCCGGACGCGGCGGTCTGTGGTACCGGGATGCTGTGACGTTTCGGCGAGACGGAGACAAAGCAACCTTGTAAGGCCAGAGTGTGATATCACCCTAGCCCACCGAGCATCTACAGACACCGTCTTCTGTTCTGACGCACCTGAAGAAGCCATAAGCCATATACTATATCTGTACCTCTAGCAGGAAAGAAAAGGTAAGGAAAACAATGAGAGAAAGGCTACTTATGAATATAATGTGTTTTCAGTAGGTCTGTTTGTTTATGTAGTGATTCAATTTAGGATTCATTGCAGTGAAAGGGTTTCAGTTATAGTAAACACACAGCTACACTGGCAAAAACCCAATGGCTATTTATTAAATTGGTTCAAAACAAAGAAAGATAAATTCATGTGTCCTTAAAGCAGGACAACAAAGTAATGATCAGTCCATGTCCTTATCACAGAGTCCAGAGTCCAAATGAAAACGCAAAAATAAAGCCCCTTCAAAATGCAAAAAAATAACTCAAATCTTTTGCAAAAATAGTACCAAAACGAAAGGATCTCAAGGTGAGTTGGGCCTAACGGACCTGAGATCCGGTGTGTTTGTGGTTGCTGCGAGTGACTTTAGACAGGGTCAATTTTCACAAAATCAGAACCCCGAAGGCATTTTGTGATAATTTATATTGTACAACATTTCTAGGGGTATTAAGGGGTGCTGAATCCAAATCTGCTGTATATGAAGCTCAAAAATGTCCCACAATGCCTCAAAATTGAGAAATTCAAAATGGCCGCCATCGCCAGGCTGAAATCTGTTTTTCAGTATATTTTTTTGACTAAACAAGATGAAAACATGAAATAAATGTGCTTTTGTAAGTTTTCCTACATGGGCAATTCAATGCCATATTCAGATTTGAGATGTAATGTGAAGAAACTGCTTAGACATTGCAAATACAGGCGTTTTTAACTATGAATAATTGCTCTTTCTCTAAGTTATTATTATTATTACTATTATTGTTGATATTATCACGCTGTGTTTACTTACTTTGCATTTTGTTTTGAGGACAAATGTACAAACAAATATAAAAAGTTACAAACTTTAATTAAATATTCACAGGTTTTCAAAAATGGGGAATTTAACATCCTGTCAATAATCAGCTTGAAAATCACACAAGTAGAGAAAAACGTCATCATTAGTGCTAAAGAAGTTGTCAATCAAATAAGATCAAAAAGCAGGAAGATCCATGGATCATGGTGATATTCACTGAACTATATCCCAGTAGAAGTTACAATGACAGCTTATTCGCAGTCCTCTTCAATATGTTGGCAAGTGTTGTCAGGTTTCCTTCAGTTGCATGCATCTATACATTCCATGCGACTCTTTCTGAATAGAAAAGGTTAAATGGAATAGAATAGAAAGATCACAACCAGTACAAGTACAGGTAAATTAGAATACTCTACTAGTCTATCATATTTGTTAATTCTTGTACACAATGATCAACATCGGCTAATTCCCTATACACATACCTGCAGCTGCATCGTTGGCTGAGGCATCCCTTGGTACACCCACATGAAGTGAACTCCCTGCAGGCTTTAGGCATAGGTGGCAGAGACATTAGCCGTGGCACTAAATTTCCTTCCTTGTGCATCCATCCCATTTCATCCACTGGAGGAAGATCAGGATGTGGCAGGTGAGCTTGGTTCCATATTGTCACTTGATAGTGTGAACGCATAATATGGAACTTCACTGCATCTGAGGTTGGAGGCAGAGTCTCTTGTGGACGACCTCTGCAAAACAACTTCACTCTTGCTTTGTCGCATGTATCAACCTCGGGCACACCATACATCTTACAGATGAATTTCTCTGTTGATTTCAAAACTTCTTCTGTGAGAGGGCCCTTCCCAAGTCCAGTAAGATCAGTGTGATGTTCCTCGAACACCTGCCAGGCACTTTTCTTTCCGTGACCACTGAACTGAGAGACACTATCACAGCCAGTGATGGCATGGAAGGCAAGGAGTGTGTCCACTTGATCATCAGTGAGTAACTTGCGAATGTCATGAACTGGAAAACTAACTACCAGAACCAAACATCTGCCTCCCTTTGTCTACTTCCTACTGCCTGAATTACTACTTCTTCTTTATTAAGTGCAGTGTTTTATTTTTAAGTCTGGTGTGTCCTACCCTCCACCTTGTTTGTATGTTTTCCTCTTTGGTGCTCCTATTAGCTGACCTCACTGTGCCCACTCCTAACTGCCCTGCCACTCAGTGATGTTTCTTTTGATAATTCCTTCTGCTTCAGCTTTACTGAATGACATGTTCACAATGTCCTCTTGTTTCAGTGCCTGTTTTGCTAAATCAATTTGCATCCACAATTTCATTGACCTTTATGCCTTTGTTTGCTGGTATCCACATTCATGTTATTGTCCAAATATTCATATCAAGTCCAATCTATAGATAGATAGATAGATAGATAGATAGATAGATAGATATAACTTGTGCTTTCCTAATCTCTGTTTCCTGACACATAATTTGGTCCATAGTTTCTCTACCCGTCCTAAACCCACTCTGATGAGGTGATAACATTCCTCTGCTTTCCATATAAAATGCTAACCTTTCTGTAAACATTCTTTCCATTATCTTGCCTATATGCAACGTCAATGCTATTGGCCTTTAGTTAATTGGACTTGATGGGTCCTTCCCTGGCTTCCTGATAGGAATAACCACTGCCTCTTTCCAACCAGTTGGCAATTTTCCCACTTCTCATACTTTATTATAAAAACCTAGCAACTTCATAGATACTACACCTAAATGCTTTAACATCACACAGCAGATTTCATCCTACCCAGGAGACTTTTCTTCCAAGGTAAATGGAGCATCCACTGTACTGTTGGTACCGTCCCTTCTCTCAAGGATTCCAGGATGAGCCGCTCTTGTCATTACTCTTCCGCTCTTGCCCTCCTCAGTCAAGTTATCATAACTATGGATATGAGTAAGCACCTTCGCTATCATCTCTGCTTTCTCTTCATCAGCCACTGCCGCTTTCTCCCCCATCTTCAGTACTGGACAGTAGCGGGCCGTGGGGTCTTGCACCGGGGCCTTCAATGGTCAGATTGATGACCTCGCCACACACACACACACACACACACACACACACACACACACACACACACACACACACACACACAGACCATTCCACTACAAAATGGAAACAATATGCAAACTACATCATTAATGCCACATAAAAATAAGTCCAATACAAAATTGCCTTCCGACATCTGTTATCTCATGTGTTCAAATCACCGGCTCAACAAACTGAAACTATGCAAACCTAGTTTCTCTCTCGGCTACCGCAGCCATGCATTATAAGCCATAAACATTACACCAACAATAAAGGAAAGATTTTTTTAAAGATAGAAATTAGGCCAATACATTTCACAGCAGCAAATCCGAGCATTGCCAACAGCAATCTTAACCAACTCTATAGATAATTAAATAATACAGCAGGACTCGCCACCAGTCACTTGAAACCAAAATGCCTCCTTCGTTCCTTTCTGAGGAAACGATCAACCACCCCCTCGTGCATTCTGTTCTCTTTCTTCTGCTGAAGAAGAAGCTCCTTCTCTATTGAAATGGACGAGTTTCGTCTCGTTTGTCCAGTTGTGTTTCTGCTGTACGCTTTGATGCGTTTATGAGCGGCGAATGACCGCTCTACTGAGGCAGTGGACACTGGAATAGTTAACAACCAGGCATGTAAGGGAATGAAGTTGTGGCATGCTGTCACTCAGTCCCTTGGCTCGGAGAAAGGTGAGTAGATCATTAGGACTTTTCCCCTGAACATCTGACATGCTGTACATCACCCTCAGTTCAGTTCTGAGCCTAGTCCGATCAAAGTAACTTCAGTAACGTCCAGTCCTCCCAGATGTGCGAAAAAGACCTTGCACTCTCTTATTTTGGCTGCTCTCTGAGACATTACAAGATAACAATGAACAAACAGCACCTGGGGGATTGATTCTTTAATAATAGCACTGAGCTACTACTTTTGGTTTGCATTCATAGCCGTTTGTTCCCAGTTACATCCTCAAATTTAAAAAAAACTCTCATTGACACCCACGTACCTGCGTACCTGAATCAATGCCTTTGTTGTGTCCTCTTCAGGGCAATTCCTGCTGTCCCCTTAAGCACCACACGGTCGACGAGATGCTTCAATATCTCCCGATTCTTTCTCACCTTCTCATGGTGACCACTTGTCTCTCTCCTCCTCTGTTCATCCAGCTGCAAGTCCACTCTTGTGTCTCCAAAAGTGAACTTTAAGTGAACTATAGACATTAGATGTTGATCAGAGCTCTGGTGTTTGTTGGCTGCCTTGGTTAAGGTGTTCAGACTGGCCAACCCAGTGTTATCCATGGACCACTGTCTGTGTTGAAGAGCAAGCACGGCCGGCTAAACAGTTGTTGTTTTTTTCGTCCGTTAGCCAGCCGTAGCGGTCATAGTTAGCCTCGGTAAAGTGCCTGACGAAGCCCTTGCCCGCCTGCGTGAGCCCTTCGTCTTTAGGTCTTGGTCTCTCCCTTTCAGATATTACTTTTTTTTATCTTGAAAACTTCGCCTGGAAAAAGGAGTCCGAAGCAAATCCGCCACGATGTCAATGTCTTCATTAGCCGCCATCTTCTTGGTTCCCTACAGTCAGTGCCCCACGGCGCAAAGAACTACCTCTGCTTATAAAAACTATCTTTATTCAACAGCATTCTGTTGAACTGTGTGTGTGTGTGTGTGTGTGTGTGTTGTGTGTGCGTGTGTCCATGTGTGGTTGTGTGAGTGGGTGCGCATGTATGAGTTTAAGTGTGTATGTGGTGAAGATGTCATACATATGATTGTTTACTTGCACTTGCACTCTTCAATTGATTCCTAATTGATTTTTATATAACTGTTTTTACTGTAACTACTGTATGTATACCTCTTGTGAAGCACATTGAGTCTGCCTTGTGCACGAAATGCACTTTATAAATAAAATTGAATTGAATTGAATTGAAATGTTCTTCTTCCTCCCCATAACGTACTATGAGCATTAAAGTCCACCACCGCCCTATTACCATCCATCCCTTCAATTTTTGTCAACCTACTCAAATCTAATTTCCTACAAGGATTGTAATAATTTACTTAATTTAAACTCTCCCTCACTTGTCCATATCTTTACCGGTACATATTCCTGCTCATTCCCTATACTCACCTCTCTAAATGAAATCTCTTCTCTACCAAATGTTGCACTAACTTGGTCTCAGCCATGTTTCTTGTACACAAATAACATCTGGCCTGGATAACTCGTCTACATGCTTTGCATTCCTGTCCATTGGCCAACAAACCCCAAGCATGGTAGCAGAGGGACCATTATTAGTACTGTCCAATACATGCTTGCTCCTGGCTTGCTTGTGTACTCAGATCCTTCCTCACCTCTTCCCATGTGAATCCGCTGATATCCAGATGATGCACTGCTGCCGTAATTATCTGTATTCTCTCTGTTTTGGATTTAACCTCCGTTGTAGCATTTATTACCCCCGCCGCTATGAATGTGACAAGCTTCTTTAAATCAACCATTACTGTTCCCTCATTTGCCTGGTCTTTGTGGGCTGCTTTCCTGCTCTGCCTCTCTCATTAATTCCTCCTCTCTGACTCACCATCTTCTCACACAGTCTCTGCATATGTGGTCTTATTCTGAGCTCTTACCTGCTGTGTTTCCATTTCCCTTTTCATCACTTCACGTCCTCCATAAGCCACACTGTGACTACCTCCACAGTCACAACATTTTGGTTGTTTGTGCTTACATTGCCCATACTCATGATCTTTTCCACATTTGGAACATCTTCGTCTGCCTTCGCATGTCTCGGCTTATGACCGAACCACTGACAATTGTAACATCTCATTTGGACTTTGACACGTAATCAAGCACAACACCTCCACTTTCTTTCCTCACTCCGTCTCGAGTTACCTGCATCCACCAAGCCCCTTTCAGAATTCCTCCTTTTAGATTTGATTTAATTTCCACCATTGCTACTCCGACTGGCACTCCCCAAATCACTCCCTTACTCCCCTTACTTCCTCCTTCAATACGACTTGTACTTATCACTCTAAACCGTCCTATTTCCTTCATCCTGCCTCCCTTTTCCTCTCTGTTCCCTATCCCTACAAACAATCAACAAATTCCCATCTTTCAAAACCTTAGCCATGTGCATATCCGCAATCTGGTTTTTCAAACGGTTGTTAATTTCACCGGACTCATTGAAGAAATTCCCCTCTCCTCGCCAAACCTCAATATAATCTTCTTGACCTCTCTCCTCTCTTCCTCCTCCATAACTTCCACCACTCCTGAATTTCTTTGAACTGGTCCCGGTAAAATCATTCCCTCTTTTCTGCCTCACTCCCTCACTACCTCGGCTTACCTCCATACTGCCCTCTCTACCCGCTGTGTCTGAATCTCCCCACTCTTTGTGTCCTACCTGCCACAGCTTTCTTCAGCTCCTTGGGTTTCCCCATTCTAGTAAGCTCTCCTCGCTTCCGACCTCCAACTGCCAAACGTGTCTTTCGCCAAAGATCATCTGTCAGATTTCTCTGTTCGTTTTGTTTTAACCATGTGTCGTTGATTCGCCACACATCCACACTTCCCCCAACCAATCAGAAACGTGCCATTCCTGCTTGGTGTCCGACTTCCGGCTGCTGTTAACCCTTCACAGAGCCCTGGTTGATGTTTTCCTATAGTGTGTAGTGTCTGAATTTCTGAATTTCCCTCCATTGTGATCACCTGACTGTAGCTCCGCCCACAGCTACTGGACTCCCCAACTAAGCCGCGGTGCCCCTACAGTACAACAGGACTAGTGAAATGTGTATATAAATGAAATAAGCTATCATGCATGGATTGTTCTTTAAACCATATTTACATTGTGTGCCACATTTTGTCATGTCAGAGATTCCCCCCCCCCCCCAGCCATCGGCATCAGGAAGTAGGGTTTCCCCCCCCCCCGAAGTAGGGTTTGAGGTTCACTACATTGACTGTGTCTTGTTGGTCATCCTGACCTAGCCACTTTACCTGATAATTCACTGGTGTGAATGAATTGCATGAATATGATTTGGTTGGGTAGGAAAATTCACAATAACCAACAGGGAAAAGTTAATTTGCACTGCAATTTAAATCCAGTGCAACTTTAAAATCACCATCAATTCAATACGAAGGATGTTATCAATAAACATTACAACTTGTCAGTACATTTGTATTTATTTTATTTATTATCATTATTTTATTTTTTGAATTATTACAAATTCATTCATTTTATTACAAATAATCTATATATTGTCTTATGGTCGTTTCTTTCTCATATTTAGCAGCATATTTGCCAGCAAAGAATGCCATACGGATGGATACCATCAGTCGATCAGAGATGAGGGCGGGGCAGCGAGACACAGAGGTACAGCCAATCAGCAGCGAGCCTTCTTCTTCTGCACCTAAAGGGAACCCAGAAGAAGACATGAAGAAGAACAGGAGAGATCAGAGGCCTGAAGGACCCGGGGACACCGACATGGAAAAGGGGGGTTTGGATGCCGGGACAGACAAGAGAGAGAGCGGCCATCAAGCATCAAAATACAAAACTGTGTCCTACAGAAAGATCCGGAAAGGTAACACCAAGCAGAGGATTGATGAATTTGAATCCATGATGAACTTATGAAAGTGATAGAAGTTGGTTTAGTAACCACAACAATGATGGGTGATGTCAAGCCAGCCCACTGTTAAACAAGACTAGGTGAAAACCTAGTGGCTGGATCATGTGACATCGACAACAACAACGCACTCACTCACCCACTCACAAACTCACTCAGTAAAAGAGCGTCGCGGATATAGGGCTGGCCTGCCAGTCCACCCTAACTCTAACCCTAACCCTAACCTTAACCCCATCCCTAACTAACTAACTAACTAACTAATTAACTGACTAACTACCTAATTAACCAATTACTATTAGCTCAATTCAATTCTATTCTAGTCTTTTCATTTACAAAGGTATGCTAATCCATTTTTATTTTAAGCGCTTTGGGTGTCTTGAAAAGCGCTATATAAATGCAATGAATTATTATTATTTTATTATTATTTATTATTATTATTATTATTATTGTTATTATTATTGTTATTTTATTATTATTATTATTATTTACACCCATAAATTGATCAGAATTGGTCTCTTTTCTGTCCACACATGAGACCTAACCCCCTTTCCCACAAGCACTGCAACCCCAAACTTATCTAGACATTACCCGGAGGAGCTGTGTGTGAGAACGCGTCTGACACACGGACAATCTCCTATTTGTGCAAGTTGTGTGAAAGGGCAACTCCGGACAATGTCCTGACCTGATTCTCTGGACATTGTCCGGAGTTCATATGTGAAAACGGCTCTGAAAACGGAGTTACATTCAATAAAATGGTGAAATGTCATCCATTTATTAATTTACAGTATAAAGTCAAATCTGTTGGTTAGTTTATTAAATTAAATGGCATACAAACATCAAAAACTGCTTCATGTGGTTTTCTGTGTGTGTGTGTGTGGGGTTTGTGTGTTTGTGTGTGTTTTCATAGTTCATAGGCCCACCAAAAGAATCTAAAAGGAATGGATTACGTATATAGCGTACACTTGAACTGATAGTGATTTTTATAAGGTGGGCATAAGGTGGGCCAGCAGCAAAAATACATTTTGCTGCTGGCCCCGTTTACAACAGGACATTGCTTAGCGTCTGTGCTGGTACAGCTGTCTGCTTCTACTATTGTAGGTAATACACTGACTCTAGATAAGTACCTCATAAAACCCCACTTCAAAAATTCAGAACTATCCCTTTAAGTATAGGCCTACTGTTAAAATCAGATAATTTAAATTTTTTAGTTTAGTTTAGTTTAGTTTAGTTTATTTGCATATATATATATAAAAATAAAATAATAAAAGCTTGACATTATGTAGGAGAGGTTGGAAGCCAAAAAGGCTTATAATGATACCTCCCCTATATACATATCAATGGTCATCTGTAAAAAAGAAAAAAGATTAAAAAAAACAAAGATTACATAATTCATCAAGGTTACAAGACTAAGCAGTAATACAAAATTGATAGAGTTGTAGAATGAACATAGCAGTGGTATTGTAATGGGTGACTTGTAACTTGTAACAGTCATTTTAGGAAGGTCTCTACTTTTACTCAAGTATGGTTTTCAGGTACTCTCCACAATTCACCTGTAAACACCCGGGAAAGTGTACGAAACCTGTGTATGTAAATGTTTT
This sequence comes from Merluccius polli, assembly GCA_030340625.1. Classification (NCBI taxonomy): domain Eukaryota; kingdom Metazoa; phylum Chordata; class Actinopteri; order Gadiformes; family Merlucciidae; genus Merluccius; species Merluccius polli. Next base: position 121,062 of record JAOPHQ010003996.1, read on the forward strand.
ACACTATTCATAAATCAATCATATAATAGGCCTAAATAGAGAATCAATAATTCAATAAAGCATATTTGTGTCCCTTATCGCCTTCCATACACATTTAAAAAAAAAAAAAGATAACTTGCCTGACTTGACTATAAATGGAAAAAAAATCGACTACATTTTTTATAATATTTGCTAATCTTTGATAAGGTGAGGAAAACCTGGCCTCGATGTGAAAACCCAATCTCTCCGTCCTCCTATCCTCCTTTATTTTTTTATTTTTTATATAAATTGAAGGACTACAACTCCCACAACGCCCCTATTGACGTCAGCATCCAGGAAGTGTCCCACTCGCTCTCTAGCGGTGTGTGCGTTTGGCAACAAAGACTCCCTGGAGGGATTTGGCGAAATTAATGACCGATTCCTCTGTATTACCAAGAGGAAAAAATAAAGGTACACTCGGGGTTTTTTCATCCTCAGTCAGCGCAGATGAAACGAGCAATGCGTTGTAGAAACGATGGCTTTATTTCAGGTGTTTGTCGTTGCTAGCTAACGTTGACTAGCAAGATGGCTCCATGTCTTTAGCTCCTGTAGAACAATAACAAAGCTTCAGCAACTGCCCACATTACCACATTATTGTTTTCTGTCGACACAATGCTGTGAACTGCTCTTATTTTCACGTTAGTCTGCATGCTGCCTCCTCCTCGTTTAAGGGGTAGAAATGCCCTCTGCATGGTAACGACACCTTGGCTGCTACTGCGCCTTGGAGGAAGAGGAAGAAGCGGTTGATGATGATGATGTTGATGATGATGATGATGATGATGATGATGATGATGATGACGATGATGATGACATGCGTTTAGTTCAGCTGACTGACTGCTCGCCGAAAAAAACCGGACGACATCTGACTGCCTGGTGTAGCAAAGGAAAGCGACGCCAAGATGCCACGGCGGAAACAGTCCAATCCCCAACCGGTGAAATGTGAGTAAACTTTCTCCTTGGTTAACTGGCTGGTGTGTGTGTGTGTGTGTGTGTGTGTGTGTGTGTGTGTGTGTGTGTGTGTGTGTGTGTGTGTGTGTGTGTGTGTGTGTGTGGTTTTCTCCCCCCCCCTTTGAATGCCATGTATTTGGTTTCCTTGGCCAATCTGAGGGAAGTTTCTTACATCTTTCAGTTCTTGCTCACAATCTGCCCTGTACTATATATCGCCTAGCAACCCCCCCCCCCCCCCCCCCCCAAAAAAAAAAAAATGACCTCTGTGACACTAGGTTATGCTAAATTATATTTATATTTTTCCGTCTCTGAGTGCAAGACAAGCGGTTACCGTTTTTAGAATGAACCTATTTGAAACTTGTAGGTAGTTTTTATATGAAATGTGTTCATATTCAGTGTGCTTGTTTCTCCGGGCTCCGACTATTCTGATGAAGCGAGACTCTCTACTTCCTGTTGGACTTTGCACTTCCTCTCTCCGCTCACTTCTGCTTCCTGTCACTGCTTCCTCTTTGCTGCCCGTGTTTGTCAGCTCCCTACCTGACCTCCTCTCCCAGTCTCTCCTCCTTTCATTGTCTCCCTTCAAATCTTCTTCTTCTTCATTCGACAACACTTCTCATGGCCAAAATTCACAGCCTGCATCCGATTGACCCAATATGTACGACTACTTTTTACTCTTATGTAGTCATTTACATTTTATCCAAAGCAACTTGCAGTGTATTCAGATACATGCATTAGTGAGGAGGTAGGGATTGGGAATCTTGTCCAAGGATGCAATGCCTATAGGTAGGTAGCATACAATTGTGTTTGAACCCAGAACCTTTCGCCTGGGAGGGGAACACCCTACGCTGTAGAGACTAGACGGTCCTGTCCCCCTCTCCCGATATCCAAGAATTCATTCAGACAAAAAAAAAACATGCAAAACCGGTCGTTTAGCAAAAGTCTGCTCTTACTGTTGATTACTGCTCTGCTCTTAGTTAACCACTCTCTCTCTCTCTCTCTCTCTCTCTCTCTCTCTCTCTCTCTCTCTCATATGGCAATACGATGGTCTGTTGACCCTCCGCTCTCCTTCCCACTCTTCCGCAACATTTCTCAACCCTGCCAACTTCCTCTGCTTGTCGGCTCCACTCCTCCTCCTCTCATCCTGCGCTTCGCCTCCACCATTTCCACTCCCTCTGCACTTCCCCTTCTTCTCCTCCTCCTCCTCCTTTCAGTCTGTCACCACACACTTCAGCCACTCCCTCTCACTTGGTCCCAACAACACACTTGTCACCATAGTAGTTAAACTGTTTTTTTGGTTTGCCAGTAGCAGCACTAATCCTTTTAGATCATTGTTTTTAATCTGTAGACTCCAGATATGGCATTAATAAATGGCACATGGCAAGCATAATGTTAACACGGATCAATCCTTTTTTGAGTTTGGATGTTTTTGAGCTTTGTGTGAGATGAGAGAAAATGAATGAATATATCTCTCTCTCTCTTTCTCTTTCTTATATCTCTCTTTTTCTCTCTCTCATCTCTGGGTGCCTTCAAGATCAGGATTAACCGTTGTTGCCATTATGACTCTGTGGAGTGTGTGGTTGATAGCTGGTTTACAGCCTAACCTGGCCTGAGTCAGACTGATTGGACTCTGGCTGGGTGGGGCTGCACCCCTGTGGTCCAGAGCAATCATGGCACCCAGGATAAACCAACTATCACCACACACACACACTCAGGAGAGAACCACTGTCATGACAATGAGTGTTACATCTTGCCATTTCCAATAAATGGATATATTCTTCCACAACTACCTGTGTTTTGTGACAGAGGAGCCCAGAAAAGCCACTTATGTGGTGTGTGGCAGAGCACCACTGCTACAGACTTGTTTAATTTCATAGTTATTTTATTTGCTTGGATTGTAAACACTTTCTGTTGCATTTTATTGAACATGTAGTTTATGATGTTATTTGTTATCGTATTGCTTGTTGTACTATGTAAAGCCTGTTGAACTACTATCTTTTTCTGTTGGGACATTATACAAATACATTTACACGTACGTGTAACCTCGTAGCAACCTAGGATAGATTCCGACCTACCTTTCAACCCACTTTTGTGTCTCTCTTCACCCTCCATGTGGCACAAAAGCCCATGAAAATCTCCCACGAAAAACAATAACAATAATGTTGATGCGTTGCAGTGGAGTCTGAGGATGGGGCGGTGGTGTGTGAGCCGGGCTGCCTGGTGCTGGAGAGCGACTTCCTGCTGAGCGGAGCGCTGGAGTTCGGAGACGCCGAGATCATGGGCCTCGACCGAGACACCGGTGAGTTGATTGCCGACACACAAGCTCGCGCTCAACAGGCATGGTTACGGCCGCTCGCACACTCATGCGCATGGTTACACTCGATTACACACTTGAGCAGGACGCACGCGAGGGTGAAGCCCGCAGAACATTACACCAGACTGCAGCACAACATTACACATACAATGTTTAAAATGTCAAATCACATATTACAATTATTAAGCCTACCAAGTTTAGTAGTCTACAATGCCCCGGCCCCCGTATCAAAAAAAGTATATGCCTACATTGCTTAGTTAGGCTTCCTTATTTCAGTTTGCAGTGCAATGTTGGGATATAATAATAATGCCAACAATGGCATTATTATTATATAATTATATGAAAGAACGAATCATGTAGTTGAGAACTCTACTCTGCATGTATGGCGATGTATGTCCGACACAACACACACAATTCGTTAGTTACCGGCTATATTGGAAGATTTGAGGGACATATTTGTTTGAGTGACAAGTTAACACTGGTGTTCGAACGAATAATAATGAATCAAGCAGTACTGTACTCTGCGAGTATGGCTGTGTTTTCACGCTTTTTTCTTTACGAAAGTAACACCAGTGATTGTCCGACCAATGAGAATTAGGTCAGACAAGAACATATCGACCAACCAACCGATCAGAAGGTGTCAGCCTTAACACACACACACACACACACACACACACACACACACACACACACACACACACACACACACACACACACACACACACACACACACACACACTACAAAGTTGTTATGGAGCTCCCTCGTGACCATGTTCAAGGACATGCTCTTCTTAATAGTTCATCAACTTCTTCCGTTGTATGTTGAAAATGCTCCCTTACGTTTGAACACTCGCCCAACACTCGAATGTAAATAGAAATTAAGCTAGTTATTGCCTACAGACCCATATGATCTTATGGTTCCAGAGGTTTTCAATTCAAATCGCCTTGTAACCGGCTATGAAAACCAGTTGAGATGAGGAAGGGGCAATGAAAATAGCTGTTAACACACTGGGAATGTTGAGCGTGTCATTCCAGTTTCCATGTAAAAAGAAAACTAAAAACATTCAGAGAGGAAGTGAAGAGTGGAAATATCTTATCAACTATATACTCTGTATGTATATATGTGTATATATATATGTATATATATATATATACACACACACACACACACACACACACACACACACACACACACACACACACACACACACACACACACACACACACACACACACACACACACACACACACACACACACACACACATCATGTTGTCCAAACACACACCTATAACAACAATGGACAAATCAACACTTGGGACTCAAACTTATGCTATATATTTCTTCTATTTATTTAATTTTAATACTTACAACATGCAAGTATACTACTACATGACAACAATATACAAATCACTACTTGATACTCAAATGTAGCCTTTATATTACTTTAATACTAACATAGGCTACTACTACATTAAAGCAATGTAAACACGATTGTATCCACTGAGATGCATGCTATCGTTCTAACCAACAAAAGCGTGTGTGTATCCTTGTTACACGAAGTGGAGACGGAGGCAAAAAAGGTGTGTGAGGGCCAAGATGAGTAGAGAAACAAACCTAATTAGTTTTTAACTTGGGTAACCATATTTGGCGACTATGAATGAGTTTGGTTGTGACTTGCGCTCATTTTTCTCACCCAATGAGTGAAATTTGAGATGCATGAGGCGAGTAAAATAGAGGTGAAAAATGCAACGACTTGGAAGTAATTTTGTGTGTTTTCAGTTTGAGAATACATTGGGTTTAATTTGAGTCCATGTGCTCCTCTCTTACATTGTGCCAGTCATTCAGAGAATGATACTGATTCCACAAGTTGCTGGCTTCTCAATCTGCCACTGTTCATGAAGAGCTGCCACTGTTCATGATTGGTTACTACTACTCCAAGTATCCAAGTAGGCTGCAGGCGGTATGAGCCAGCTCACTATCATTTTCACAGACAAAAAATCGCCATTGGTATGAAAGCCGATGCCAATTATTGGAAATATGACAAATATCTGTCGTAATAATCGGCAGGACCGATAATCAGTCGTCCTCTGCCATATATGGGTGTGACGACAGTGAAATTGAAGCGACTGTTCGTTCGAAAAACAACAATGGTTAGCTTAGATGCTGCTATAGCATCAGTTATATCTGAACTGGAGAGTATTTCTTCATTGAAAGAAGAGCAAAGGACGGAACTGAAGGCTTTTCTCGATGGTTAAAGATGTATATGCTCTCCTACTACGTCATATTGTTTGATGATCTGATTGGTTGAAGTGAGCCTGTGATAGACGGTGATAAACTAAATCCAAACACCTGCCAAGTATTTTTTGAAGGTGCCCGCCCTTTTCCAAACAGTTTCCAAGGACTACTTCCCAGATGGTTGTGTGTAACAAACCATGTGGCGCATCAGGTTAATGGCACAGTAGTCTGGCTTACCGCCATCTGCCACCGTTACTGCATCCTGGGCTTAGCGCCGCCCCAAGGCGATTGTGATTGGTTAAAGAAATACAAACAAGACGGATGTTTTTTTCCCCCTATGCCAGAATGATAGTGAGTAGAGCCAGACCTTTCTCCAGTGCTGGCACAGCGCTAAAACGAATAATGAAGATAGGGCTGACTATACGAGACTAATGGCACAGAGCCTGGGCAGGAAACCAAAAACGGCAAGGGGCGGAGTTACGCCTTGTTTCCTGTTTTCGTTGTGTGTTTCTACAGTGGTCAGATATGCGGTTGATTTGAAACCTTTACAGACACTGTTTTACAGTTTACTACTGCTGGCTGAATTTGTGTTCACCAATTACCCGCTTACAGATCCCTGCTTCCGGCAACATGATTGCTAAACTTTAGATATTAATCTTAAGTGTGATTTAGAGACTAATATAGCCCTAAATCACAGTTGCAGTCTCCAAGTGCTTCAAAGGCTAAATACAAGCTGTCTGAAGGGCAAGAAAAAAAACGATAAAGGGGATCGAACCCAGTATGTTTTGGCTGGGAGTCGAACAATACCTTGAGACTTTATCCTAAAAGATGCTATAGGAAGTGGCAGTAGGGTTTAGTGTCATCGAAGATCTCAGTGAAAAATGACAATGAAAGATGGATTAATATCACACAGGAAAAAAAATGTAATTTCCAGTAACCGTGGCTATTTTATACCTTTTCTGGGACTGTAGTAAGCATGTTTTGAATCTTTTATTGTGTGTGTGTGTGTGTGTGTGTGTGTGTGTGTGTGTGTGTGTGTGTGTGTGTGTGTGTGTGTGTGTGTGTGTGTGTGTGTGTGTGTGTGTGTGTGTGTGTGTGTGTGTGTGTGTGTGTGTGTGTGTGTGTGTGTGTGTGTGTGTGTAGGAATGAGTGTGTTTTCTCTCAGCGTGGAGGAGGACCCTTCAGGGCCAACAGACTCCGCCTTCCCATCCTTCCTCTACTGCAAGGGGTGTGGCCAACTGTTGGGTGACTCCCCCTTAGGGGCTGGGCTAGACTTGGGTAGGTGTTTGGGTGTGTTTCAAGTGCTAGAAAAAGTTGGAGGGGGGGATGTTTTTGAGACAAAAAATAAACTTTGCAACTTTTAAAATAAGTTATTTATTTAATTTGTTTTGGGACAGCTTTAACTGTCGGAAGTAATTAAAATTATGCTATACTGGTAGTATTTCTTTGTTAAAACAAAACTAAATGTTCTGGACATCCTGTTTTCTTGCATCTGCATTTCAATAAATAAATATGAACAATATTACTGTCTGTTAATTCTTATACTGCAAATACGTTGTACGTTGTGTTTTATGCAACATATCTTGTTGTTTTGGCCTATCACAGGGCAGGGACTGGACCTAGGGGCTGGGCTTTACTGCCTAACCTGCGAGGAGGGCCTCCAGTCGGACCCGCGCCAGGACGTCTTTCGGTGGCCCTGGCCATGTGGGCGTCGCCAGTGACCACTCCGACGGCGTCCGGGAGAAGAGGAAGAGCGGCACCAAAACGGAAGCGTGCGACGTGCCCCAGAAGATGTACTCGTGCACACTGTGTGAGTTCGTCTCGCGCTACTCCAACCACCTGAAGCGCCACATGCGCACGCACGATGGCCAGAAGCCGTACCGCTGCCCTGTGTGCCCGTACGCCTCGGCGCAGCGCGTCAACCTGCAGCGGCACGCCCGCACGCACACGGGCGAGAAGCCCTACCGCTGCCACCAGTGCAGCTACGCCTGCAGCTCCCTGGGCAACCTGCGGAGGCACCAGCGCATGCACTCACAGGAGAGGCCACAGCGGCGGGAGAAGGAGAAGAAGAAGGCCCGCAGGAAAAAGGGCGGCGGGGAGACGGATGAAGGTAGCGGAGAATGCTAGTTATGCGAAATGAAAGATAAAATACTACGCTTTTACGCTTGAATGAGACGGCAATGAGTCAACCTAAACCTTTTTTCCAGTATTTTTTTTATTATATATTACAAATTACATGTTGTTTTTTAAAGCCACACATTGCAAGTTTTGTGATTTTTTTTTTTTTTTAATTTTTTTTTTTTTTTTAAGTGTAAATGTATCTCCCTCCATCTGCCGAGAAACAGACAAAAATGTTAACTTAGGCGGTTGTACTTTTGCATATTTCTAAATATTAGACGCAAAGAAGAAAGGGGAAGTACAGAGACGTCACAAAACAATAACAGAAAAAATAAAGAAAGAGGAAGAGAGACTCTCGTTGCCTGCAGATAAAATCTGGTTTTACAGAAGTCAAATGACATCATTTTTTTGTGTGCCCGGGCACACACAAAAAAATGATGTCATTTGACTTCTGTAAAATTGTTTTCTATGTCAAAATTCTGCTCTCCTAGATCCCTAGACAAATGTCGCTGTGATGTTTTATTTTAATGAATTGTTGGCTGAATTATTGCACAGTACGTCTTGAGAAAAACAAGCAATGCCTGTCCTTTTTTTATATACGTTTTACATTTCCTCCACTCGCTCTCTGCTTCCCCCCCACCCCGGCATCCATACAGACGCGGTGGTCTCTGACCTGACCCTGCGTGTCTCCCAGGACTCGTCGGGTTACCTCCAGACGCTGGGGGCGTTGGGCTCGCCCTCAGCCCCGCTGCCCGACCTCCTCTTCCCGCTGTGCTGCCGCGTGTGCAGCCTGGCGCTGGACGAGGCCCACCTCCTGGAAGGGGGCAAGGGGGAGGCCGAGGGGGACACTGACGGAGGACAGGTACTCATACTACTACTACTTATGGCCTCATTCTGCACTTTTTTGCTTTTACTTTTTTCTCTGAGGAATAGTTGGTTCTTTTTTTTAGACATTTATTTCTTCCTTTTTTTTTACTTGTCTTTCATCAGAGCTGAACACTCACTCAATTCAAAATTCATCATAAATGGCAATACTTTTGACATTCAGTGTATCCCACAGAATTTTTAGAGACTGTGGTGGATGGACTCTCCTCTAGGGGGGTCAGGGAGCATGCCCGCCCCCCCCCCCCCCCCCCCAAATTTTTTTGATTATTTAATGATGAAAAATGGAAGTATCAACCTAACTACCTAAAAGTAATTTGGTGGAAGGATTTCCAGTAAATGACCAGGAAGTTGTCCTCTCTGCTCTCCCCCCAGGTGTGCCGCAGATGTGCCCTGGAGCTCCTGGCCGGCGACCCCACGGGAGGCCCTCCCCCCTGCAGTCCCCCACTGCCCCCTTCCCCAGGAGCTGGCGGCGGCGGCGGCGGCAGCGGCGGCGGGCGTCGCAGCGGGCGTCGCTCTAGCAAGCTGCACCGCTGCCCCCACTGCCCCTTCCTCTCGCGCTACCCCAACCACCTGGCGCGCCACGCCCACACGCACTCGGGCGAGAAGCCGCACCGCTGCGCCCACTGCGCGTACACTTCGGCGCACCTGGACAACCTCAAGCGGCACATGCGCGTGCACTCGGGCGAGAAGCCTTACCAGTGCCCGGCGTGCAGCTATGCCTGTGGCAACCTGGCCAACCTGCGGCGCCACGAGCGCATCCACTCGGGCGCCAAGCCCTTCCACTGCGCCGTGTGCGGCTACTCGTGCAACCAGAGCATGAACCTCAAACGCCACATGCTGCGGCACTCCGGGGAGAAGCCGTACGCGTGCGGCCAGTGTGGCTACACCACGGGCCACTGGGACAACTACAAGCGGCACCAGCGTAAGCACGGCCACAACACGGACAGCTGGGACAAGCACGCTCCGCCGCTGCCACTACCGCCACTACCGCCGCTTGGCGACCACCACCAACAACAACAACACCACGCCTGGGGCCCCGGGGCCGGGCAAGAGGGCCCTAGTCAGGGACAGGGGGAAATGTAGTGCGTTTGTTTGTTTGTTTGTTTGTTCGTGTGTGTGTTTGGGAGATGAGAGCGAGAGAGATTAGTGTTTGATTTATTTTGGTTATTTAAAAACATTTTGGGAGGGTTAATTACATAGCGAGTACATTCATATTCATAACTGTGTTTACACATAGTTTCCACGGTTGTCTTGTTTGTCTGTGCGAAGACGTTTGACTAATACATCATGATGGACGATTTGTCCCTCATCTACATCACTGAATGAGCCTCAGGCTTCGGCTGTCTGCAGATGGTAATGTCTCTTTGGATGCTGCTGGCCAAAAAACTTCCCGTCGCTACAATTCCCCCTGAACAGTTATTTTATGCCATCAATCAGGATTTGCGAAACATGTAGCATGTGTGTGTGTGGTATACACTGGTCAAGCCCTAGCCCATTGGCGGGGGGGCTGGGGGGGGGGTTAAACTCAGGTGCCTTGACGGCCATATACTAATTGACTAATACTGCTGTGTGTGTGTGTGTGTGTGTGTGTGTGTGTGTGTGTGTGTGTGTGTGTGTGTGTGTGTGTGTGTGTGTGTGTGTGTGTGTGTGTGTGTGTGTGTGTGTGTGTGTGTGTGTGTGTGTGTGTGTGTGTGTGAGAGAGAGTGAGTGAAGAATTGAATGCTCATATTTAGTTGTTTTGTTTTGGATCGAGGCTATTGTAGCAAAATAATCATTGTGTGTGTTCGCTCTCCAGACTGCTGTTCTTAATTTCCTTTGTTAAGCTAACGTTGAATGAAGTCAATCTGATGAATCACGGCGTATATTTTTTCACCAGATAATCTATATTTTGTAACATGTATTTTGTAAATTGGTTTTGGGGGTGCGGTTAAATTCATGGTTAACTGATCGGGCAATTGTTGAAGACAACCCATGTTAAATGGACTGGTTGTGGTTTAGTTGCTTTTTATTTGGGTGTTTTATTATTTTGTTGTTTTTGTTTTGCACTTAAATGACCTTCAACCAGAGGTCCTCTGAAGTCTGAAATTCAGTCAAATGTTTTTTGGGGGAAATTATGTTAATCTGTTTAGAGAATTGCACAAAAAGTTCATGGATGTTATTTTTCTGCTGTCACTTCTTCTTTGTGAAACATTACTGTTTAACATTACAATGATATTCAGTATTTGGGTGATTGGAACCAAATCTCTGAACTGGCTTTAAATCCAACAGCAGTAGAAGATTCTGTGCCTTAAAAATATAAATCCGGCATCTTTATACAGGACTTTTCGGAATGATTGGTTTTAAAATGTTTGGGCCTTTTTACACCTTTCGTAAAAGAATATGGTGACACCTCATGCAGGGCTCTGGTAGTTCTGCTAGCCCATGGCCAGCCCCACCCCACCCCACCCATGATTGTCTGGATGTGTTGTAAGAGATACGGGTTGAATCTAACTCGGATATACAACAGTCTTTTTTGGTAGGGTCTTTATAAAGTCAATTGTCAACAACAAAAGCTAGGAAATGACTTAAAGTGATGTCTAAATGAAGGTTAGTTTCTATGAGTATATGTCCAGACCTTGTGCTGGATTAATGTTGGCCTGGTTATTGGGACACAAACCCATGCCTGTTGACCATCACTCAAGTGAGTTGAAGATGGATCTGTGTTCTAAATAACTCTACACACAAAGTAACGATGGCAAAAATACTGTCTTTCCCAAAAGTTATTATTTTTCTTTCTTTTTTATGAGAGCACAGGAGGCTAGATGTCTCCTTCACGCTAAGGATTCTGGTAAATGTGATCATCGTTTTTGTGTCCTCTCAGTGCCTTTGTAGTTTTTAAATAAACATTTGATTGAGAGAGGGAGTGTGTGTGTGTGTGTGTGCGTGTGCGCGCGCGTGTGTGCGCGTGCGTGAGAGAGAGAGAGACACCCACATAATATCCCCCCCGAACAAGTTCCTCTTTTAAGCAACACCTGCACTAAAACATATAATTCAACCACAAAACAAACTGTTTGTATCGCACATACCCAGTAGGTGTTACTTTGCACAACATGCACGTCAAAGTCTACATACAACCAGAGCAGAGGCAGCAACCACATAATCGGCATAAAATGGCAAATAACCAAACTTGAGTTGGTCTGTAACCGTCAGAGAGTGAAGCCAGCCACTGTAACGATGAAATCCCTCCACCCTTATATGTAAAGCAGATGGTGTATTGTCTTCCCCGGGTCTCTGGGGTTGGGTTTTTACTGTCTGTAGAGACTCACCCAGCAGGGGGTTTAAGACGCCTATACACACCCATGGGTCAGGTGCGTACAAAAATGCCTTCTAAATGTTTAAACCGATAATACAAACCCTACATACTGGTAATTTATGGTACTGGTTATTTTTGGTACTTTGCATTTAAAGGCAAATGTGGGGGTAAATAATCGACCTTCTGGGACTCATCGTATATATATGTGTTAGTTGCATGCGTCGCTGAAGGACATCTTGTCCGTTTCCAATGTGTAGAAGGGCTCCCGTGTCCAGATGTATCCGGGGGACATCTTGGAGTTCCCCAGGAACAAATACTTCTCCCACTTCGCTGTGTACTACGGCGAGAGGGACGGCGTCCCCTACGTGGCGCACCTCACATGCAAAGGTCAGTGGTCAGAGGGTATTTACACGCTGTTTAACCGGGTATTACACCCGGTGGATCCTACTGTGAAATGGGGAGGGAGGGAGGGGGGGGGATCATATAAATATGTCTGTTTGGTTTTAAGGTTAGGGTCTCGGGTTAGCGTTATGTGCCATGTGTCTCTCATGACCAGCAGGCTTCTCTAATGTTTGTGTGTGTGTGTGTGTGTGTGTGTGTGTGTCTGTGTGTATGTCTGTCTATGTGTGTGTGTGTCTGTCTATGTGTGTGTGTGTCTATGTGTGTGTGTGTGTGTGTGTGTGTGTCTGTCTATGTGTGTCTATGTGTGTGTGTGTGTGTGTGTGTGTGTGTGTGTGTGGGTGTGTCAGACTCTGATTCCAAACACATCCTGTACGGCAGAGCTTTGAGGTCAGCGGTCAAGCTGGACCCCCTTGACAAGATCGGGAAAAAGTACAAGGTACTCTGACTTGAGTAAACTGTAAATGTTGAGCTTTCAAATACAAATGAAGAAACCATATTGTTGTCAAGAAATGTGTTGTTGTATAAAAAAAGGAGAAAAAAAGACAGATTTGCAACTTTGGATGCAAACTAAACACATCTAAACCATCTGTAGGCTAATTTATAGGGGTGTGACGAAATGTGCCACGAAATACCGAGAAATGAAAGCGTGACGACATGACTACAATTTACTTCACATTAATCTCTATAAACAGATATCTGCATATAAATGAAACTAACATGATTCATTTACTTTACATTAATCTCTATAAAAAGTTATCTGTATATAAATTAAACTAACATGATTCATTTACTTCACATTAATCTCCATAAACAGATATCTGCATATAAATGAAACTAACATGACTCATTTACGTCACATGAATCTATAAACAGATACTATCTGCATATAAATTAAACTAACATGACATTTACTCCACATTAATCTATAAACAGATATTTGTATATAAATGAAACTAACATGACATTTACTCCACATTAATCTATAAACAGATACTATCTGCATATAAATGAAACTAACATGACTCATTTACTTCACATTAATCTCCATAAACAGATATCTTCATATAAATGAAACTAACATGACTCATGTGTGTCACATGAATCTCTATAAACAGATATTTGTATATAAATGAAACTAACATGACATTTACTCCACATGAATCTATAAACAGATACTATCTGCATATAAATGAAACTAACATGACTCATTTACTTCACATTAATCTCTATAAACAGATATCTGCATATAAATGAAACTAACATGACATTTACTCCACATTAATCTATAAACAGATACTATCTGTATATAAATAAAACTAACATGACTCATTTACGTCACATGAATCTCTATAAACAGATATTTGTATATAAATGAAACTAACATGACTCATTTACTTCACATTCATCTCTATAAACAGATATCTGACTCTCTCAGACTCTGTAGTCAAGGGGACAAGATTTTGGTATAGTCCGAGTCGTATTGACCAATCACGTTTGAGCGGCTTCGGTCACATCCGGGTAACCAGAAAGCAAAAGAGGCGGACCGCATCGGACGAAATGCCAGCCTTTTTCACGAGTAGCTTTTTTATGAGCTACTCGTGAAATGGCTATTTTATGAAACAATCCGTCTCTTCACTCCGACTCCGTTCACGCGTTTTCAGTTCACGAGTAGCTAATAAAACGCTGAACAACGACCGGCGCACGTAAGAGGAAGTGTTGGCCCGGATATCCGCTGGCTACACCGGAAGGCCGGAAATATTGGCCATTGCCCCCAGAGGCTAAATCGTCGTCAGAGGGTAGCCGCCTTCACGTCACCGCATATCGTCGTTATGCCTGTTGGGCACCAGAGGGCGCCATCGACACGGTCAGTGTCAACATGGCAGCCAGCGAGGCTGAGACAGGTGCTCAGGCTAATTTTAGCCTGAAAACGTTGACATGCTAATGAACCGAAAAGTCCCCCTTGCAGTGTTGAACAGTTAGCTTTGTGCTGAATATTTTGGTACGTTTTCTATTTAAGTGCAGAATTAATTAAGTGCACTAGACTGGAAACAGGCCATCAGTCTGAAAGGGGCCGGAGAGCTTTATGTTGATATTTATTTGTATATTTTTTTAGTATTTCTAATTCAATTTCAAAGTTCACTGTTATTTTAACTATATATTTTGTGGTAATTTTTCACCCCTCAGGAATAAACAAATAATCTTGTTCAATTATACATTGTCTTTATTTGAACTTCATTTTGAATATTGTGAATATATACCGTGTCGTGAAACCAACATCGTGTATCATATCGTGCGTTTGGTGTATCGTCACACCCCATAGCAATTTAACTATGGGGTTTCTGAAAGGTCAACAACATGCTGGACGGTGCGTTCCCATCGAGGGACTTCTACACCGTGGTGAAGCAGCTCATAGACGACATGCTGAGCCAAGAGGTCACCTTCGACATCCTCTTCCACAACAGCGAGCACCAGGCCACACAGTTTCGCTACGGGGTCAAGAGGTCACAGCAGGTGGCTATTCTACCATCCTTTGTCATCCTTTTCCTTCCTCTTTGTATCTTTGTATTGAAATATTTGTATTTTCTTCAAATTATGATGTCCAAAGTATGTATTAGGCCTGTGTATTTAAGACCAAAGACAAAAATGGCCTAGGCGTCCACTTCCTTGTTAGGAAAACAAGAGTGGGATATACTGTATATTTGTATATTTAGTCCACACTTTCTATGTGCTCTTGCTGATTGCTTTGTATCACTTTGTGTGGACAGATAGAGATCATCTACGAACACATCATGCCTGCCTGGAAGAAGCTATTCAAGCGCAATAAGCTTTGAAGCTGATCAACAAAAGATTTACCTTTTACGTACCTCGACCTTTTGGTCACTAAAGGGCAGTTGTTTGCCAATGTTGTCGAAGAAAGCGATTATATTAAAAGTTTGAAGTAGGCTATTACATATTAACCTTGAAATTATGTTTGACATTAAAATATAATATTTTCCAACAACACTTTTAGTTACTGACGTTTTTAGACCGTTATTAGTTTGTGAATGTATGTGATATGTGGTTAAGTTAAGTAGGTAAACTTAAAGGTTCAGTGTGTGGAATTTCGTGGCATCTAGTTGAAAGGACTTGGCAAAAATTGTACGTAATATTCATAAGTATGTTTCATTAGTGTATAATGACCTGAAAATAATAATCATTGTGTTTTCATTCGCTTAGAATGAGCCGTTTATATCTACATGGGGAGTGGGTCGCCTTCCACGGAGGCCGCCATGTTACACCGCCATGTTTCTACAGTAGCCAACAACGGACAAACTGCTGTAGAGAAATAAAGCCTTCGGCATTGCATATTGTTGTTGAGATTAAAATAGGTTCGTTGGTCAAAATTTAGTAGCTGACTGGGGTTTTTATGTCTGACATCAAAAATGAAAATGACATTTATACCAGCATAGCGCTACTGTGGTGGTGTATATACTCAATAGCAGTTTATGTAGTTTGAAAGTGTTTGTTTTTTTAAGTTAAAGATATTGGATATTCAACAGATCATCACGCTCTGAATTAGCGATGTGACATGGTGAACTAAAGACGTGATCACCGGTATGAGTCCCTCTACCTGCCCAGGGGCCTCATGTACGAAGACTTGCGTGGATTCTTGCGTGGATTTTGGCGTACGCCAAAACCCCGAAAATGTTGTACGCACAAATAAATTCAGATGTATGAAAGTGTGCGTACAATCCGTGTATCATTCGTTCTTTTTATATTCAATTGAGAATCCAAAATCGGAAAATGAAAAAACGATTTGTTATTGCCTTATTCGTTTAAGAATCTGATACCAAAAAACAAATAACGGTTTGTTTTTTGTACTTTCGATGTTATGGTCAGATCAAAACTAGGAAATGAAAAAACTGGGCCACGGGCCGAGCTTGATTTTGATATTTAATTTCTCCGATTTGTGTGACCAGGAAGTCTTATATTTATATTGACTTATATTGATCCAATCACAGCCCTCTCCATCTCTTTGTCCGATACATGTCTTTTTCACTTTGGTCGTGTTGAACACAGAATCTTCCAACACTCATTTCAGAGCATCGCTGGAGGCCCATCTGCTGCAGCATGGTGGAAATCTCTGCATGCGTCTTGCCAGTTTCAAATAAGTCTTTAATTAACGTATGGTTCCAGTGCGGCCATGGTGTCGACACCAAATTACTCCAAATAATACTGATTCATTGACTTACAATCACTGCGTGATTCTGTTTTTTCAGGCTTTCTTTCACACTTAACTGTTGACGAATTTGCTGCAAGCTTATCAAGTGCAACACACAAAGAAGTCAATAACTTCCTGGTCACACAAATCGGAGAAATTAAATATCAAAATCAAGTTCGGCCCGTGGCCCCGTTTTTTAATTTCCTATTTTTGATCAGAGCATAAAATCGAAAGTACGAAAAACAAACCGTCATTTGTTTTTTGGTATCAGATTCATAAACGAATAAGGAAATAACAAATTGCTTTTTCATTTTCCGATTTTGGATTCTCAATTGAATATACGAACGAATGATACACGGATTGCGTACGCATGGATCCAAGCGCGTTTCTTTTGTACATCCCGATCAACGTGGAACTGAGCGCACGTGCAGATGTGGCAAACTCCTCCCTGTCCACGCCCCCATTTAAATATGCAAATCTATGTAAATAGGCCCTGGACCTGAGATTCACCTCTATCCGATCACATAAAACAAGTGTGGCACAGAGGATATTTATATATTATTCCTCAGTATTAAATGTGTTATTTTATATGTATGGACTTTATTTGGCATTTTTACAGACACCCCCCATTCAATTTTAAGCATTATTATTAGGCCTATTATTATTATTATTGTTATTATTATTATTAAAGGCACGAGACCACCCGCGGCTATATAAACTGTGGACCGGGACCAGTAAAGCCACTGAGGACCGGCCGACTCACTTGTCTTTTTGTTTAATTGATTCTTTCAGAATAACATCTTTTCTAAAATATGCCAACCCTTGAGTCAGCTTCACTCTCTGTGTGTAACACAAGCATGAACAAAGGAAAGAAAAGACATTTCACAGAGTCCGAGTTGGAGATTGTGGTGAATGACGTGGAGCCGCGGAGGGAGATTCTCTCTGGTCCCGTCAGCATAAGGGATCCATATGAAGAGAACAAGAAATGAGTGGGAGTGTGTGTGTGAGGCTGTAAATGCCGTGGGGCCCGAGCAGCGCGCGCACACACACACACACACAGGTGAAGAAGAAGTGGTCGTATCTGAAGGTGGAGGTGAAGCGGAGGAATATATTCTATGCGTCACTTTCATGCCGCACACTTGGAAGACCACTAGGTGGCGCTGTTTTTGAGCAAATTCCGTAACGCTAATAACTCCCGCATACTTTGTCGCACATTCGAAATCGGCTTATGAGCCAATTGTCATCGTTTGCAAGTAAATCCTCGCGTTCCCTAAATACTCGCTCACATCGGATTGCACCATTTGCAAGGTCCTCTAACAACGCTGCCATCGGTAATACCATTTTCTTCATCACATTGCGCATGCGTTTATATCCACACGTATAGTTGCAAACACGGTGGGTGTGGTATGGAGTCAGAATAGTGTCATCATTCAAACCTGAAAAAAAAGGTTTCAAAGGCTTGTAAGTCTGTGTTTGAAATCTCAACACCTTGTAAAAAGGTTTTGCACCACTGAAAAAAGAGATTAGGCCTATAGCCTGAAAAAAAATGTCAAACATCTGCAAACATGATTTTGTGTTCTATTTTATCTT
The DNA here is from genome assembly GCA_030340625.1 of Merluccius polli. NCBI lineage: Eukaryota > Metazoa > Chordata > Actinopteri > Gadiformes > Merlucciidae > Merluccius > Merluccius polli. The sequence continues at coordinate 139,064 of JAOPHQ010003996.1, forward strand.
CTTCATCATTTTCACCAACACATTTTCAAAGCTAAAATGTTTTCACAAACACATTTTCAAAGTTTAAAAATGTTCACCAGCGCATTTGCAGAGTTTCAAATCTGACACTGTTCTAACAGTGTATTACTTTGTTTCCCGGTTTTGAAACCTTGTAAATGGGATTCTGCAAACAGCTGTTCAAACATTGAGAAATACGTTGTGAAATGTTGAATATCTATTTTTAAAAACTTGTAAAGGTGTAAATTTACACCATTGCAATGTATTTTTTCAGAACTTAATTTTCAGCACTGACTTTTCAGAGATTTGACCACACGGGCGCAAGCTTGCGAGTCACGTGATTATTGACACTGTTCTGACGCCGTTCGTTTTGAAACTCCTTTAGCGTCAAAGCTCTGAAAACGTGGTTCTGAAAAAAAGGAAAAAAAAACCTTCCTGGGGGCGGGACCATCTTGCTCTAAACCTATTGGTTGCTCTCTGCTGAGGCACAGTCCAATCACATGCGCCGTTGACCGGGCTGTGCGGGATTGACAGTGCTCTGCCGATGACAAGAATAACAAGCGACTTGCGTGGTTGATTTTGTTGTCTATTTTCTGGAACCATGGCTGGTAGACAGGCGAGCAATTTTATTCTGTATTGTTTGCGTTCTAACCACCCGCGAGCCTCCTGCGGCTCGCCAAGCTGTAATTTGCAACACGTTCTCATCGCAACTCGTAATATACAGACGGTTTGTCACGCCCCTAGACGTGATACTGACGCAAAATGTACCCTCCCGCGTCTGTGTGAAACGATCTGTGTGAAACAATCTCATAAACCCGTTCGCGGTGGTAAGAGACGAGCAGAGTCTACAGCGTCCGCAGTCTACTGTGAAACAATTCACTCCATAAAGGGTTATGTTTAGGGTTATGGTTAGCGTAATCTATCACCGTGACCGGGGTATTATTGGAGTGAATGGACTCTGTAGACTCTGCTGGTCTCTTACCACCGCGAACGGGTTTATGAGAACCCCCAGATCGTTTCACGATCTGGTAGAGTCTTTGCCAGCTTCAAAGCAATGAATAACCTACATCAGCGGGTGCTGTGTATGGATCACAAGTTCCGAGTATGTTTATCTTCTCTTCATATCTAATTTTAACATTTTGTGACAAATGGTCTAAATAGTTGATTTATTTAAGTATCGGAAATCTGCAAGGCTGCAATTCCCCTGGTTGGCCGTTGTTCGTCGCCATTTTGCCAGCGTTTGTTGCCCTCCAGGTATCCATGGTAGTCACGTGACCGCAAAGTATGACTATTATTTATGCCATGCGAGCCACAAATTAGTCTACAGCGTCCATTCACTCCAATAATAACCCGGTCACGGTGATAGATTACGCTAACCATAACCCTAACCATAATCCTTTATGGAGTGAATTGTTTCACAGTAGACTGCGGACGCTGTAGACTCTGTTCTGCGAGCGGACGCTGTAGACTCTGCTCGTCTCTTACCACCGCGAACGGGTTTATGAGATTGTTTCGCACAGATCGTTTCACACAGACGCGGGAGGGTACATTTTGCGTCAGTATCACGTCTAGGGGCGTGACAAACCGTCGGTATATTACGAGTTGGGATGAGAACGTGTTGCAAATTACAGCTTGGCGAGCCGCAGGAGGCTCGCGGGTGGTTAGAACGCAAACAATACAGAATAAAATTGCTCGCCTGTCTACCAGCCATGGTTCCAGAAAATAGACAACAAAATCAACCACGCAAGTCGCTTGTTATTCTTGTCATCGGCAGAGCACTGTCAATCCAGCACAGCCCGGTCAACGGCGCATGTGATTGGACTGTGCCTCAGCAGAGAGCAACCAATAGGTTTAGAGCAAGATGGTCCCGCCCCCAGAAAGGTTTTTTTTTCCTTTTTTTCAGAACCACGTTTTCAGACCTTTGAGCTAAAGGAGTTTCAAAACGAACGGCGTCAGAACAGTGTCAATAATCACGTGACTCGCAAGCTTGCGCCCGTGTGGTCAAATCTCTGAAAAGTCAGTGCTGAAAATTAAGTTCTGAAAAAATACATTGCAATGGTGTAAATTTACACCTTTACAAGTTTTTAAAAATAAATATTCAACCTTTCAAAACGTATTTCTCAATGTTTGAACAGCTGTTTGCAGAATCCCATTTACAAGGTTTCGAAACCGGGAAACAAAGTAATACACGGTTAGAACAGTGTCAGATTTGAAACTCTGCAAATGCGCTGGTGAACATTTTTAAACTTTGAAAATGTGTTTGTGAAAACATTTTAGCTTTGAAAATGTGTTGGTTAAAATGATGAAGAAGATAAAATAGAACACAAAATCATGTTTGCAGATGTTTGACTTTTTTTTTTCAGGCTATAATCTCTTTTTTCAGTGGTGCAAAACCTTTTTTACAAGGTGTTGAGTTTTCAAACACAGACTTACAAGCCTTTGAAACCTTTTTTTTCAGGTTTGAATGATGACACTATTCTGACTCCATAGGTGTGTTAATTGTTCATAAGTGTGTCTCTAACGTGCACATCACTCTGATGACTAATTGTTTTTGACATTATTAACAGTTTCCCAGCATCACCTCTAAGTGTCGCCAAAGGAACAATAGCTGTAGAAACGTGCGTACGCCAGCTATGAAGTTGACGTGAGGCACCGCACATTTCCACGGTCATTTCACGTTTCATACATCTGAACGTGAGCGTGGAACGCCATTTTTTTTTTGCGTACGCCACGTTTTTGTGCGTACGCAACCTTCGTACATGAGGCCCCAGGTGTCTACCTGCCCAGGAGACAGTGGGGCAGCAGCACTCCTCTATAAAGCCGTCATTTGGTCAATATTTCGACTAGTGGTGGGCATAGATTAATTTGTTTAATCTAGATTAATCTAACTGTAATCTTGGAATTAATCTAGATTAAAATGGCTAATTTGAAATCTGTCGAAGGCATTCATAATATGTGTGTGCTACCTAAATAATGACTAAAAATATTTCTGCGCGATTGTCGACGGGGGGGGGAAACAATGTAAACAATAGCCTCACTAAAGTGCAATTAAACCGCATACGTCTCACGTTACAATCTCAAATTAAAATCTCTGTTTAGAAGTGTATCCCGCCAGGAACGTCCCACCATCTAAACTAAACTACAACCAGTAGGAAGTAGTACCAAATGTTTATGATTATAATAATTAGGTTTCACGAAAATATACGTGCTGTAGTGTCAGACTTTGTTATAGTAGCTTAAGCGGTATCTTTATCCAACTAAATCCTCAGCTCAGTGGCGTATCCTTCACGGACGAACCTCAGCCGTGTTTCAGTTCAGTGACTCCGCACAAGTTGGAAGCAATGAATGATTCGGTGAACGAATCTAATTTTTCAATTAACTGATTCTCATGATTCAGTACACTGGGAAGAACTGCCCATCACTACAGAGAAGCACCTGGGAAGTCATCCGTGGAAACTGGAAAAGGGCAGGTAGGTTCAAAATTTACTTGATTGGATGAACCATCTGTCTCACCGTCTTCAACCAATCAGATCAACGAACAGTATGACGTAGTAGGAGAGCGAAACTATCTTTTCCTTAGAGAAAAGCCATTAGTGCTGTTCTTTGCTCTCCTTTCAATGAAGAAATACTCTCCAGTTCAGATATAACTTAGAGCAGCAGGGGTGGGCAACTTTTTTCTCCAGGCGGAGCGAAGGGCAACACATGGTGCTGAACTATGTTAAACTACATGAATTTGTTAGACATGACAGATTACTTTACGATTAGGCAATTTGCCAGTCCAGCCCAGAAGGCCTCGGTCCTTGTTTCAAAAAATGAGAACTTTCTGTTAGAAACGTTGCCTTTGGTTTTTTTTTTTTACAGCTGTATGTGTCAATCTGGTGTAATCTGAGGTTACAGTGGAAAGATGACTTGCGTAAAACCATCCACTTAACTGCAGTATCAGCTTTTAAATTAGCCTACATCTTGCTGATATGCACCACTGAAAAGGTCACCGATGAAACACATTGCATTAGGTTACATAAATATGGGCTCAAGGCAGACTGCTTTACAATCATCCAAAGCTTAAGTTACTTTGGTCTGTTGTTGACTTTTGCCTTTTCTATTTTTATTTATTTTCTCTATTTTATTCTCCTTCTATAGTGTATATTACACCTTTTGCTGATGTAACAACAGAATTTCCCCGCTGTAGGATAAATAAAAAAAATAAAAAATAACTTGGATTTATATAGCGCCTTTCATGATACCCAAGGTCGCTTTACAACATAGTGTGTGTGTGTGTGTGGGGGGGAGATATGACACCTCATCCGCTACCAGAGTGTAGCACCCACTTGGGTGATGCACGGCAGCCAGTATGCGCCAGAACGCTCACCACACACTGGCACAGCGGAGAGGTGAGGAATGAAACTGACCAATTAGAGACCAGGGGATGATTAGGTTGCCATGTTGGTACAAGAGCCGGGTTGGGAATTTGGCCGGGACACCGGGGTTAGCACCCCTACTCTTGCGATGAGTGCCACGGGATCTTTAGTGACCACAGGGAGTCAGGACCTCGGTTTAACGTCTCATCCGAAAGATGGTGCTCTAGACGGGACGGAGTCCCCGTCTCCATCCCGGGGCATTGGGGATCTTACAGAGGCCAGAGGGATGAGCACCCCCTACTGGCCCTCCAACACCTCTACCAGCACCAACTGGTCTCCCATCCAGAGATGGACCAGACCAGCCCCTGCTTAGCTTCCAAAGAAACCAGCAGTGCAAGGCAGGTAGCCAGTCTGATCTAATCTAAATGTCATATTTACCAGGATCAGGCTTCTGTCAGTCGCTTGGGGATGGTGAACAAGAACAAGGCCTTTAGTCCTAATCTATCTAAATGTAGACAGCGCCCTCTGTTGGAATAGCAGAGTTATACAATAGAGTTATACAGCAGTACAGACACTGTAGCCATTGAGATTCATTAATGCTGCGTTAACTTTGTGGCGCTGTGGGCCGGATGGTGATGGTCAACGGATGGGCCGTATGTTGCCCGTGTCTGATATACACCAGGCCAGAACCAGGCCCCAAAAACCACGTGGCTGCCAGTAGTTCCCCTGATTGGTCCAATCACAAGCACCTAACTTGTAGCCTGGCCAGACAGATCTCCAGAGACAGAAACAGAATGTGAACTTGCAAGATCAGGATGGTCTCACGAGGGTAGTTATGGACCGATGGTAATTTTGATGTGTACACTGATTTGAGTTAGGATGTTTTAAAGTGGTGCTCTGAAATATACTCTAGTTATATGCCAGGAAGGAAACAATAGTCAGATGCCTGTGTCACAATGTGAGTTGTGTGTGTGAACAGAGGCAACAATAGTCATGAGGCAGCTCATAGGTCATGCGGTATGCAGTCATATGGTGACCTGGTGCATTTGCTCAGCTGAAACACTAATGCTGAATCTCCTCTACGTCTCCGGCCAGCGTCGGAGATTGTGTAAACCATCTATGTGGTACAAACCAGGCTGAGACGGTGCTGAGTGCATTGTCGTGTAAACAGATGAGGTGAGAAATTCCCAAACGGTTGGAGAACCGAGATATTTCTCTCGTGTGAACAGGGCCATTGATGGACATACAATTCAAAAGGACTAGACAGGAAAACTGTCTGGTCTGTTTGGATCCATCTCGTCACGAAAGCCCACAGTGTTTGTGACGGACCACCCTCACTGATTGGCATGGCCCTCACCCAGGCAGCGCATTGTGTCTGCATCATCCATGCATATGGCTTCCTTAATAAACAGCACTGAGATAGGTACACTTCAATATAGGCCGGGACGGTTTTGATAGTTAGAGGGATCGTTTTTAATATGACAATTTTATTCACATAATTACAGGTTCATATAATTAAAACAAAATGCATTGGTGCATTGTTATTGTAATTTATATGTAGTGTTGGGGAGGATGGACTGGGGCCAGACATACAGTACATTGCTGTAACAGAGAAAGAGAAGAGAAACTCTGCAGCTTTCAGAAGGGGATTTTAATAAGTGTTTCTCTGCAGTGGCCGGTCTACACGGTGTTGATTTGAAACCTTTCCAGACATTTTTTTCTTCTTCTCCAGTTTACCACTGAGCTGTTAAATTGCCAATTACGCACTTCCAGAGCCCCGCCTCCAGCAACACGATTGGTCGAAGCGGAAGATGCCATGCCCCGTCCACCCGGGTGGCAGCTCGTTATGCTCAAAGAAAAAACAAAGACTAAAAATAAAAGGATATCCAATGAATCGCTGCCCGACTGGTCCGGGACCGCATGTGGAAACCTGCACGCTTGATTTTCTCGTTAACTGAATATTTTTTCTCGATTTTTTTTCTCGATTTTTACACATCATCTCCATCTCCCTTTTCCTCCCTTTTCTACATTTACATCTCCATCTTTTTTATCGTCCTCTCTATTGATTGTCTGTTCATCATTCTCTCCATCCCCTTTTCTCTTTTTGATGGATTTTCTTGTTTCTCTCCATCACTTTTTCTCTCGTTTTTCGATGTTGGTGTGGTACATTCATGCAATAAAATTGACCTATGGTTTTCCAAGCAAAATGTAATTTTTGGTTTTGAGTTAGTCTCTCGAAATGCACTACCAACAGCTTTTATTTACAATAAATGTCTTCTGGGGTATTACATATTAGGATGTTAGGATATTAATTGGTTATTTTATTGAACAATCAACACAGACCAAGTTCTTTCATCATGCGGGCGAAAACCATTTACTTATTTTCTTCTCAAGACATATTTAGCAAGTCAAAAAAGAAAAGAGAAACAGACTACTACTTAGTATCCGAAGAAGCTTACAGTCGATTATTTTGTGATGCATGTCCTTACTGAGCAGACATGAATGCCCTAGCTAATACATCATAGCAGGTATGGATGTAATAAAATATTGTCATCTATTATGCATTTCCTTCATCACTCATTACAGTTTCGGCGCCATGGTCACGGCGAGCTTCCTGTGGGTTTCCTGAAGCCAAGATATCAGGATTCGGTTCACCTCAGCGGGCCTAACACACACACACACACACACACACACACACACACACACACACACACACACACACACACACACACACACACACACACACACACACACACACACACACACACACACACACACACACACACACACACACACACACAGTATTGAGGAGCATATCCATCTTGGTTGGGCATTACTGCATAAACTACATGTAAACAAGCTGAATTGTCACAACAACATACTTCTCCATTTGAGTCCAATGTCCACACTCCTCAATGTGTCCTCTGGTCAGGTTGGGAATCTTATGACAAGAGAGAGAAGAAATCTATTAAATATCTGCTGGAGCTGAGCGTAGTAAAGTCATTTGTGTGCATTACCGTGTGTGTGTGTGTGTGTTTGAAAGTTATCAAAAATTATAAAAATATACACATTTGCAGTCAGCAGATGCTTTTATCCAAGTGAGGCTGAGAGCAATCAAAGCAAAACTGGAGTGACGACCAGTTATTTTTAGCATTTTTGTAGCTTTTTAACATTCGAAAGTTCCTTTACATGCACTCCTTTAGAGGAATCTGTAGCTGGGAAACATCTGTGCTACTATTATTTTGTGGTTGATTAGTGTTAATGTGTGTGTGTGTGTCCTCACCTTTTCCTCCATGCCCTTGGACAGGACAGGCAACAGAACAATGTCCTTCCCAGCAGTCAACATCAGTGCTGGCATCATTAACTGAAACACACACACACACACACACACACACACACACACACGCACACACGCACACGCACGCACACGCACACGCACGCACTTTAGACTGGCGGTTTAGTCTGAAATAAGAGGTTGGTTTGTGTGAAACATTGGTCATGTGGTTATTTCAGACCACATACCGCACCCAACACCACTTGGATGAGGTGGTCTGGGACCACGGCTGGGCTAAATCCCCATCGTTAATCTATATCTTGTTGTGTGCGTTGGTACAAACCTTCCCCCTGGGACGAGAACACATCCACTTCCAGTTCCTCTCCACATTACGATACCAGTTTAAAGGTCTCCTGGAAAACAAATGGGTTAAAACTTTAGTGAATGCACAAAGCCCTGTTTATAAGTAATGTACTATGGAAGTTAATGTATGCGTGGGTATAAGGAAATTGGTTTTGGTTTGTATATATATATGCATGTGTGTGTGTGTACTTGAATCCTGAGTCTTTGTATTGGTTGATGTAGTATTGTAGGTCGGACTCAGACAACATATTGCTCATAGCAATGTCTTCTGGTAAACCCACAAATAGACCTCCTGCAACACACACACACACACACACACAAAATAACTATGAGCCAAGATTATTTCAGTCGATAAGGTCACCCTGTAGATTTCCAATGTGTGGTCTAAATGACGCCTGAGTTTATCTAAATGACGCCTGTTTGGAAATTGGCTCCAATGTATTCGGAGATGTGAGGAGAGCTGTTGTTGCTGGCTGGTGCCAGGATTCGGTATTTGGGCCTTATTTGACATACTTAACCTTTTTGCCTCGAGGACCCATGGGGTCCATAAGGATAGATTTTTCTGTACCTTCAAAGTTTGGGAAAAACTGTGACATACATGCTCCTTAAATGTGCCCGACCATAATGCGCAAATATATGCAAATGAGCCAACAACATTAATTTGATCACAAGTCCGCTTCAGTGGCCCAGGGACTTGAAACTTGGCCTTGCTAGCCTTAGCATCTTAGCATGCTCATGGAAAATTGCGCATACGACGAGTTCTCTCATGCAGCCACACATTTTCTTCAGAGAATGCACACTTCTAGTTTTGATCATATGGTTTTTGAGGGTATTGTTATGCTTTATTGTTAACTATGTTCATTTGCATTGTAAACGTGAACGCATGTTACAGTTAAATTCTAAAGCCTTGTTTGTGATAACTAAAGTAAAGATTCAAACGTACTTCTTCTACGACTCGGGTCTTCATTCAAGTTCAAAGTGTTTATTTGTCCATTTGTGGTACTTGTGAAGGGGATGTTCATTAATTCATTCAACATGGACATGATGCAGGCTGAACTATTTGAGGGTGAATGTTTTACCTCTGGCACAGACCCCAGCAGTGCTGATCTTTGGCATGTCCTTCTAAAGACAAACACACACACACACACACAATGGCCATGATGTGTGTGTTGGGAGCATATGTGTGTATGGGGTGGGCAATGTGTGCCATAACTACAGTTGACACAAAAAGCAGATGAATTGATAAGTTGTTACTTCAGAATGGCAAATTATGTGTAAGGAAGTGTGTGTGTGTGCGTGTGAGAGCGAGTGTGTCCTCACATGGTTACTGTCAACGAAGAAGATCTTGAAAGTTCTCTTGAGGTCTTCCTCCAGCTCGGCCTCTGCAACACCCTGAGAGAGAGAGAGAGAGAGAGAGAGAGAGAGAGAGAGAGAGAGAGAGAGAGAGAGAGAGAGAGAGAGAGAGAGAGAGAGAGAGAGAGAGAGAGAGAGAGAGAGAGAGAGAGAGAGAGAGAGAGAGAGAGAGAGAGAGAGAGAGAGAGAGAGAGAGAGAGAGAGAATTCTCCATTCATTGATGGAGGAACATATTTCAGTGAAACAATAACCTAAGTGTGTGTGTGTGTGTGTGTGTGTGTGCATATGTTGCAGACTCACAGGTTCCTGAAAGTAGATCTGGTAGTCAAATATGGGAAAGGCTTTTAACTTTTGCATGGGGTCAACTGTGGGGTCCACCGGAAACAGAGGAGTGTTCAGCGATGCCACGGCCCTGCGCGCACACACATTATGCAAAATAAGATTTAAGTCGCTATGCATCCTAACAGTCCTCTGTGCGTACGTGTGTTTTGTCTTACCGGACTCTCTCTGGGTAATACTGGGCCATGCTCCAGACCAGGGCACCGCCCCAATCATGACCCACCAGGGTCACCTGGGGGATGGCCTGCGGGTGGGGTTACCCAAACATACAGATGTTCAAAGTGAAGGCAGACTATTGCTATGTAGCCATTTAGCAGATGCTTTTATCCGACATAAAACCCTTTATGCAAGATTCTGATGAGCAGGCAGGGTTAGGGGTTAGGGCATCGTTGCTCAAGAAGGATGCCTACAGGAAGACGTTGGCAGGTAGACATTGGGATTTTAACCCAGACACTTTCGGGTTGGACAGACCCCCGGCTTATTGTCAATTGATATAGTTACTCACCAGTTTGTCCATGAAGGTAATAAGGTCCTATAGAAACAGACATGAAAGATTAGAATGGTATAATATCATGTATGTTTATTAACATTATCAATGTGTGTGTGCGTGCGTGCGTGATCCTTACCTTGCAAAGTTGTTCCAGCGAGTATTCCTCGATGTCTACAAACACAACAAGACGGGAATTACGCAATATTACACGAGACGGTGTGCTGTGTGATCATTATTTGGCACGACAGTGATGCGGTTAGGAACGAGGCAAGCATCGCCGAAGATTATTATTTCCCATGGGTTCTGAAGGAGCGACAGGAGGCGGGTTGTAACAGAATTGTCTTTAAACAACCGCCGCCCAATTCGGGGAAAACGCAAACGTATTTCTCACTGAAAGATAAACGCTCTAGGGCTCTCAGGTCCAGGCCCGTCTCGCTGCGACGGGCCTGGACCTGGTCTCACTGTGGGGGAGAGCACCACAGCCACGAGTATACATAGTCCTTTAGGGTTGTGATGGCTGACTGACATCACGATGGAGAGCCACCATCGTGATGCCACGCCCCCCTCGTCCGACACACACTAATCCTATAGTCTCTTCTACAGTTATTACCTAAAAACTTTGCAGGGATTGCTCTGTAAATAAATTGAAAATATAACTAATGGTCCATATAAAGTGCTGTAAGTTAACTAGGGCTGCCCCCTAATAGTCGGCTTAGTCGAATACGTTTTCATTAGTCGAGCAAAAAGTAAAACATAAAAATAAGAAGGCATGAGCATCGCAAACCGAATACATCCGTGGTCGCAACAAGCCCTGATTTAACTCATCGCTGCAGGCATACTGACCAATACACCTGGGCAGGTAGACACCGCTAGACATGCGGGACTCATACCGGTGATCGCGGCTTTAGTTCCCCGTGTCTGATCGCTGTAATTCGGAGCTTGTGTGCAGTTATACGGTAAATACGATTATTAAAAGTGTTCATGTCTCCTTCCTGGTCCAGAACCGCTTGGTCCATTCTGATGAGCAGGCAATAGGCGGCCCGCTTCGTGGGCTGAGCTTGACTCATCAAGCTCAGCACCTACAGCTGCGACGATCCCCACAATTGAGCCGCCCCGCCCCCCCTGTCCGCAGCCGACGCCAAGCTACAACAAGTAAGACTGAACTTTAACACATACAAACACACACGCACGCACACACACACACACACACACGCCTACCTGCAGGAGCTGTGGACTCGCCGTATCCTTTCATATCCAAAGCAAACACGCTGAAACCTGCTGCCGCCAGTGCTGGAATCTAGTTGAGTAAGGGCAAGGCAACTTTATTTATGTAGCACATTTCATACACGAGGCAGACTCAAAGTGCTTCACATAAAAAACATGTCATACAATAAAATGAAATAAGAAAATGAAATAAGAAAAGAAGTAGATATAGAAAAGAATAGAAGAACAGTTACAAAACATTCTAAAAGAATAAAGGCTGGGTGGGGCTGAGACACCTGTGGTGTGGGGAGAGCACTGTCATGGTGGCATTTAGCACCCAACCAAGATCTACCCGTGTCCTGGGGCGGAGGGCCCCAGCAAAAACCACTTAGGTGGCGTGTGGCAGGAGCATTGCCTCAGCAATATAGTTAAGATTTAGCAGAAAGCTAAAGTGAACATAAACAGTTTTAGAGTAGAGTAGGTAACAGAGTAGAATAGAGGAGGTAACAGAGTAGAGAGGAGGGCAGAGGAGTAATGTAGGAAACTAGGATATAACACATTTTTAATATAACTAAGACTTGGAAGAAACACAACAATGTTTACGTGTGTGTGTGTGTGTGTGTGTGTGTGTGTGTGTGTGTGTGTGTGTGTGTGTGTGTGTGTGTGTGTGTGTGTGTGTGTGTGTGTGTGTGTGTGTGTGTGTGTGTGTGTGTGTGTGTGTGTGTGTGTGTGTGTGTGTGCGCGTACCTGGTACCTCCAGGAGTACCAGCTCTCGGGGAAGCCGTGACACAAGAGGACAGGCGGTCCACAGCCCATCTGGATGTAGTGAGTCTTTACCCCTGGCTGGGACACCAAGCACCACACTCATACTATTATAGAGACACACATCACTCGATAATACGACATAATGCTTAGCAGTAGGAACACATTAATGTGTGTTCAAGTCTTTACCTTGATGGAGACGTAGCCATGCAACATGTCATCAGGGTTACAGGACAACGGAGTGTCCTTCACTGATGCAACCTGGAACACACACACACACACACACACACACACACACACACACACACACACACACACACACACACACACACACACACACACACACACACACACACACACACACACACACACACACACACACACACACACAAGAAACCCATCTGACTTATTTGCAGAAAGACGTATGTTCCACTTAAAACAGTCAGTAAACCAGCCAATTAACCAGCCAGTAAACAATCAAATTAACCAGCCGGTAAACCAGCTAGTAAAACCAGCCAGTAAACCATCAAATTAACCAGCCAGTAAAACCAGTTAGTAAACTAGTCAGGCCAGTGCCGTACCGGGAGCTCAGTGAAATGGGTCAGTTTGTTCAGAGCGTCCGTCAGGTCCTCCACCAGGATGGCCTTCATACCCTCAGCTTCTGCTGCCTGCACACCCTCCTCATCCTCAGCCAGGTAGAGCACCTGGGGGGGGATAGAGAGAGAGAGAGAGAGAGAGAGAGAGAGAGAGAGAGAGGAATGCAAAAAATGGAGATTCCAATTGTAATTAATATGATGAATAAGATGGATGGATAATAGTGATATTTTGTTGCATTGCGTGCTGCTGTTGTCCCCCCTCGGGGGTAAATAAAGTACCCATCTAATATAAACTAATATTGTTAGATCAACCATTGATAGCCCAGATTGTGTTTGTGTGTGTATTTGTGTGTCAATCAAACTTAAAATGTCGCTAACAACAAGAAATAAAATTGTGCTTAAAATAACATCTGAATCACAGAGATGCATTCAAAGGGTACATTTTTACAGTAAAACCACTTGATTAGAAGAAAGCAAAATTATGGAAAAGCATTTTTAAGGATTTTGTTTAAACAAAATACTTTTTGATGCCCTCACAGAGCCGGCCCGAGGCATAAGCGAACTAAGCGGCTGCTTAGGGCTCCCTGTCCCCCAGGGGGCCCCCAACCGCACCCCCCCCCCCCCCCCCCCCCCCCCCCGCGCTCAACAATCGCGCAACCGAAATGTTCCGCCAGCACCCCCCCCCCCCCCCGCTCAACAATCGCGCAGGAGGGGGGGCCCAAAACATAAAATCTTGCTTAGGGCCCCCAAGAGGCTTGGGCCGGGCCTGTGCCTACAATACATGCACTGTATATATATATATATATATATATATATATATATATATATATATATATATAGCGCTGTTTTTTTTACCTAGACCCACACATTTAGTTAATATTCAATTTATCCTGTTAAAATGGTTTGTTGGCTCAGTCTGAACATGTTGAACAATGATTGTTAAATCAAACAACAGTATTGTTGATTATAAATTCAAAGTTTTTAATTTTTTTTCAAAACGCTATAACTCAGTTCATTGTTTGTCTTTTTTTTTAACATATATCAGGGACTCATACAATGAATGAAAATAATTTGAAAATAACATACAAATACCACCATTTAAATACAAATACAACAATGTAAACAATACATTCAAATCATTTAGTAACACATTTAGGCTAATAGTCATTCAGCGCTGAACCAGTAGTAATGATGACAATAGGCAAGTTATTTATATTTATATAAATATTTCAAAGCAATTTCTTTTAGTAGTGTCAAAACTAAAAAGTAGGACCAATTTGTCCACTACATATTATGCATGAAAAAAACACAGAAAAATCAGGACCATTGTCCATGCGATACATACAACAAATCATAGTATGTGTGTGTGTGTGTGTGAGATTTGCTTTGAAGTGTGTGAGAGGACAGAGAGAGAGAGTGAGTGTGTGTGTGTGTGTGTGTGTGTGTGTGTGTGTGTGTGTGTGTGTGTGTGTGTGTGTGTGTGTGTGTGTGTGTGTGTGTGTGTGTGTGTGTGTGTGTGTGTGTGTGTGTGTGTGTGTGTGTGTGTGTGTGTGTGTGTGGGAGGGAGGACATTCTCTGTTTCACTGTAAAGGCCAGACTACAGGTGTTACCAACCAGATACAACCTAGCACTATGGTACCCTGCAAATCACCATCCACACTGCATAATGCATTCTAACTCTGACCACCTTGAATCCGTTGCTCATATTGTAAATGGTTGTAGTATGTACAAAGGACTCTACACATCACGCCATGACCGTATTGTCGATATCATTGCCAGCTCTGTTCAAAATACACTTCCAAAGAATATGCCTATGTACAAACACTCACGCGTATTACCGGACTGGTTCAACAGCTCTGATGATGTGTTTTGTAACATCCCTAACACCCCTGATGTTGTGCTTGTGGATACAGATAGTAAGGAGGTACTAGTCCTTGAAATAGGTTGTGTTTATGATCTGTATATGGACATAGCCTTTCTTGAAAAAATGACTAAATACCAACCCCTCCTTGCAAAGATCAGTGACCTAGGCTATACATGTAAGTTTGTGGTGTTGATATTTGGCAGCCTGGGACATGTCCACAAACTGGCAATCAGTGGACTAAGACTGGCAGGGCTATCAAAAGGAAAGTCTAAACAACTGGCAAAATTCTGCTCCATATCAGCTGTGATAGGCAGTCTTGCTGTGTGGCGTAGGCGATGCTTTATGTACCCTTGAATGTCAAAGCTGTATTTTCTCTGAGAATATTTGAATCCTTTCTGTAAAAATTTGATTGGCGGATTCAAATAAAGAAATCAAATCATCGTAAAAAGCCCTCACCACATCAGACACACCTATTGCTTCTAGTAGTGCCAGCACATCATGCTTCTTTGCAGCCTTCAGAGGTCTGCTTTGGAATTACCTCAGGTTTTAGGTTAGCCCAACACTTTCCCCGCTTTAACACACTATAGAAGCTATACTCTCCATTGTAGCATGTCTTGACACCAACCTTGTTGGTGCTTAAGTCAAGCATGCGTGCTTCACTAATTTTAAAGCTTTTCTGGGACTTGACACAGGCTTTTGTGGCTGACTTAAAATCCAACCCCTTCCAGTCTGTGCCATAGACATGAACATGGCCGAATTGTTTCAGGATGGCATAGTAGGCCTCTGGTAGCAGAATTGTTTCCTCTTTCTTTATCTTCTGCTCAATTCTCCCAAAGACCCTGTCTGCCGGGAGAAAACTGTGGCCCCTTACAGGAAAAGTGTGCTCTATTTTGAGGTTTGGAAAAGAATTCCACAGCTCCATGAGCATGGACACCATGTTCATGTTTTTATTTTGCCCATAGCAGGAGTCGCTAAAGAGCCGAAGCCCCCTGGATCTGCCGACTTTCTGATGAAGTTGCACCTTGAGGCAGTCACTCAAGGCAGAAGCGATCACGTTGCTGTCTTTTCTCCCCTCATTCTCCTGCCACACATACAGATGGACATCATCTTTGGTCTGGTGACTATTTTCACCATGGTGCACAACAACACCAAAGAGATATAGAAACAATTGTCGCGAGTAATAGGCCTGTCCTATTGGGGTTTTGGGAAGAACCATATTTTGCATCATATCAAAACACAGGGTTACATGCTCTTCAGCAACCCTGCCTAACAGGTCATAAAAAACACGTGCTCTGCGACGATGCAAGATAAATACTGCAGATTCCATCCTCTGCCTCAGTTAGATTTGGCTCAGTAATCCTGATCTTGTACTTGGCACAATCAGCGCAAGCATCCGTAGCTGGGTGACCAAAACCAAGATTGAAAATCTTTTGAGAACACTGAGTAGTAGAGGGAGTAGCTGGTCTGAGCATGGCTCTGAGCCTCAAATAACTCATGCATCTTGAGCACATTCAGGTCACTGGGGAGATATTTGCGGCCTGGTGCTCCTCTCCGCCCATAATGACTGGCCCTGCAGGTGAAAGACTGGATGTGCTCAACAATGAGTTGCCTTCTCCTGTTGTGCTCCTCACTGTGCCTTGCACCACCTCTTCTCTCTGGGCGCCTCAGCAGTCTTTCCATAATATTGAGCCACCCGGGTCACACGGTCTTTGCTGATGCCTGGGAAAGGGAAGCAGGTGGAATCTGTATAATTTATCTTGCATCGCTGCAGAATGTGCATGTTTTATAACCTGTTAGGTAGGGTTGCTGAAGGTCATGTGACCCTCTGTTTTGATATGATGTAGGGGTGTCCCCCGACTAAGAATTTACATAGTCGAATCTGATTGGTCCAATCTATAGTCGACTGATCGTCGAATCATGTTTTTGTCTTTTTTTTTTGCTCATTGATCGATATTCTCATTTGCGACATTGGCTTCCATTTTTTCCACACCAGACTAAAGAGCTGAAACACTCAATTAAACAATTTCGATTACAATTTCGAGGCCGTTCGGCGGCGGTGTGTTTTGGACTACCGCCGCCGAACGGCGTGCGTCAAAACAGCCGCCCCTATTATTTTCTATGTACACCCCCACCCCGGCGGCGGCAAGCGCGCGCCCCGCTACACTTCCCGCCACTGTCCTATTTCACTGCCGCTGAAAAGGCGCTTTTTTCTTTTCTGTTGTTCTGGTGAAAATAGTCACCAGACCAAAGATGATGTCCCTCTGTATGTGTGGCAGGAGAATGAGGGGAGAATGATGTGGTGAGGGCTTTTTACGATGAAGCACTGTATCAGGTCACTGACAATGCAGGCCAGAGTGATGAGGATGCAGAGTGATCACACACACACACACACACACACACACACACACACACACACACACACACACACACACACACACACACACACACACACACACACACACACACACACACACACACACACACACACACACACACACACACCCCTACCCCTGAAGGCTAGTATTATCATCAGTACTTTCCATGTCACGTTACAGCAAAATATCTATTTGCAAGGGACAAACGAAAACAAAATTATAGCAGCTACTCACCAAACACTTTAACAAAGGTCGCCTTGGAAACGGGAACCTTCTCTGGATGACTTTTACAAAAAAGACTACTTCACAGATATGGTCCGGTCTTTACGTTTACTTATGTCCTCAATTTGCTTACACTGCCTTTTCACTGGAGTAATGTCCAATAAATGAAGGATTTCCTTCATTGGATTTTTTTTTTTTAAATTTGGCATTTAATGCGTTTTGGAAAAGAGCTCTTCATATATAGTATATATATACACAGTCTAAACAAATATACTATAGATAAAGCTAAAGCTATAGTCTGATGGCAAAAAAGCAGAAATCTGGGTGAACGGGGCGTTTCACTTTCTTTTGCTTCATATTTGTTTTGACCAATCATGTTGCTGGAGGCGGAGATCGAAGTGCCTAATTTGCGAACATAAACTCGAACCAGCAAAAGTAAACTGTAAAAAAGTGACTGTAAAGGTTTCAAGTCAACCCTGTGTAGACAACTGTAGAAATACACTGTGGGGGGGCGTGGTGCATCAGCTGCAGGAGAGGGCTGTGGAGGGGGGTGCGGGAGAGCAGCGCCAGGTGAGAGGCCCGCGACAACAAGCATAGTGTATGCTGGAATTGTGTGTGTAAATAAAACCCGTTAAACCATATCGCTCGTCATCTATGCAGAGAACCCACCGTGGCACCAGACCACGCCACATACACTTAATAAAATCCCCTACTGAAAGCTTCATCCACTCATGCAAATGAGTACATGAGGAAACAAGGCCTACCTCTTGTAGTTTCTGGTTTCTGGCCCAGGCTCTGTTCCCGGTCCACCCACAGGTGATCTGCTATGACATAGTAGGACTACTGGATCCCAGATTAATATACACTATACAAACCATGTATATTTACCTGTTGGGGCTCGACTCCCAGGCGCTGCAGGGCAGAGGTGAACATGGCGCGCTCGGGGACCCTGAGGCCCGTGCGACAGGACTGGAGGACATGGTCAAAATTCGCACCGAGGACAGAGAGGAGGCAGGCCCATCCGTTGCCAGTCGCAGTGTCATCCACCCAGTGATTGGCGAGCACGGCCGTCCGTATCCCTGTGGCATGCAGATAACAGATAAGACCCGGGAAGGGATTGTGTGTGCGTGTACACGTTAGGGCTGTCAACGAATATTCAAAATTCTAATATATATTCGAATAGTTTTTAAAAGGCATTCGAAGGTGAAAATGAATATTCGAATGTGGAAAAACACACCTGCACCAGCCGCGGCGCATTCTTTCTGCTTTGCAAGTGGGCGTAAACTTCAATTAATGTTATATTTGTTTCAACCACTGAATGAAGCTCAGTGATTGATCAGCACTCAGCATTTGTTTATTGCTGTTGTTTATTTAAACCAGTATGTGCAGAGAGAGTGAGGGGGAGCGAGAGAGAGAAAAAGAGAACTAGTGAGAGCGAGTGAGCGAGCGAGAGCAAGGTCTGCGGTCTTGGCCATTAGTTCATTTACTTATTTTTGTGTAGGTAATATGTTCCCAAATATGTTTAAACTTAAATAAACGACCTATACAAGTAGTTATGTCTCGTTGTATTAGTTTGTCCTGTTATTGACGTAATGCACGTCATTGACATAATGTAGATATTATATAGATATTTGAATATATTTGAATGTGTTTTTTTTAGAGGGAATATTTGAATGTCATTTTTGAGCAATTTTGACAGCCCTAGTACACGTGTGTGTGTGTGTGTGCGGAGTCAGTTATGTGAAAACCTACAATAAACAAAAACGCAACACATGCTACTCATCATCATTACCATGTATTTTTGCATATAGCTACGACCGCACTTTTGAAAATGAATAGCCTTCCTGTTTTCTGCGATATAAATCTGTGAAACCAGTATGTGGCGTTATTATGTCTGCAGACACTGGTATAGTGTCTGCAGACATAATTACAAGAGTACAAGACAAGACAAGGGTACAAGACATAAGTACAAGTGTAAGCAAAGAAATTGATTTGGGTTGCAAAGCAACCAACATTTTTAACGTAGAATTTGTCAACATACTCGAAAAAAACTAAACACAATTAGTAGCTTAATATACTGTATGTGTCTTATCTGTATTTTATTTTTATGTATTAGCCCTTTTGATTTTTTTCGATAAAGAAGTTGAGAATCCACATACTAGACACAGTGGTTAGTGCATGAAAAGCTACATTTTACACAATGGTTGTGTGTGCATGTGTTTATATGTATTTGCATGTGTTTCAAAAAGTGGTGTGTACGTGTGTGCGTGTGTTTTTGTGTGTATGTTTGTTTGTACGTGTGTCCGTGTGTATGTGTGTGTGTGTGTGTGTGTGTATGTATGTTTGTTTGCACGCGTCTCCTACCGTGGCGTCGCAGACTGACAGCTGTCTGCAGGACGGCTGGGTCAGCTTGCATCTCACCAATGCCAGCCAGTAGGTCTCGGACCGTCCAATCAGAAGGCAGGGTCAGTCCTTGGACCTTGGCGTCCTTCACCAACTCAGAATCCAACTCTAGGATCAACTACACACACACACACACACAATAGACAAGACTTCAGCTAAATGCAATGATAGTAGTGATTCATAGTGATTGATATTCACTTCTGGACACTATCTCTTCTGATATGTAGGCCAAGTGGTCCCGGTGTGTGTGTGTACGTGGCATCACCTGGGAAAGCGTTATCTCCCCCCTCTCTGCCCTGGTCAGGGCGCCATCTCTTTGGGACGCTATTTTCGACACAAACCCACTGAAAAGTACATCAAAGTCAAAAGTGAACCTTATTGTCGTCCAGGCCATACAACAAGGAGCACACAGCACAACTAAATCTCCGTTTCCTCCAAGCTCAATGTGCAAACATAGACATAACAGGCAAATGCACGCAGCACAACAACAAATAAGACACAACAGACAGCATAGACAGACAACAGCAGATGTACAAACCTGCAGACATTCAACATACAACAGATTCAAAAACAGCTTCCTCCCAAAAGCAATAACCACCCTGAACTCTCACATGCACTGACTTCATACATGGACACATGGACTCTATTCAAACACTACTAAACACTGTCAAAAAACCTTACCTACTGTGCAATATTTTACAATGTGAAATACTCCACAATGTGCAATACTTTTTTTTTAATGTGCAATGACTACTCAGGATTTCTCAGATTTTTTTGCACCAAAAGTGAGTCCGGCATGAAATAGGCTACCTAATAAAAAATACTGCACATAAACCCATCCACAACACAATAACACACAATAACACCCCACCAACCGTGGGGCTACGGCCACCCAGCCCCCCTCCCCCTGTTGGGGCCTCCCCCTCACCGTGGGAGCGCGTTGGCCTCCTCGTGCAGCCGGAACAGGGCCGCGGGTCGCGGACGGACCACCACCCCCCAGAAGTTGAACAACACGGCTTTCGTCTGCGCCATGGTGGCTAGCTACCGCAACCTTCCTCTTCTCCTTCCTTGGTTGGTTGTTCAGACGACGGAGCGGAGGGTGTGTTGGCTGTCGCTCCGTGCAGGCAGACCCGGCGGGGATGGGTTTGGGGGGACTCCGGTCCGGGACGCGACGGCGGCGCGCTCTGGTCCGGTCTGCGACACGCCCACTCTACGCGCGCGCGCACATGCACGCGCACACCGGCCCTCCAAGCTGAGCAAAGGTCACTGTGGGCAGACTTGAACTCTCACCCAAACAAAGTGTGTAAAACAAAAAAAAAGTCTAAATAAAGTTAAATATTCAACAAATTAATTAATTAAAGTACATTTCAAACCACCGCCAAGTGGGGCTGGGATCCAGTTTGCTGGGATCCATGTGGTGTTTTGCTGTCCAGACTTTCTCACGCCAATCTGGATACACTGTGGATATGGCAATAAATGGGTTTGGGCTGGCAGTGTGAACAAGGCCACCATTCCCGTCACTTTAATCTGACTTTGAAACAGTTGGATAAAGTGATTTTACATTTGTGATGGAGCAAAATGACACTGATTAGGAGACGTTTGGCAAGTGTGTAGCCTACGTGATAGGAGAAGATTGCCTGTTGATAGCATCACCTACTTCTGCAAGAGACTCATGACCCACCTGTTCAGAGTTCACCTGGACCCCGCCTAGCATCCCTCCTCTACTACCCTCCCCCTCCCACTAATACAAACAAAACAAAAAACTTAGCAATTGTTCTGTTTGTATGTCCTGGCTCTTACTTTGATATTATGCGCTTAGCATTTTCGCACTTATCTTTGTTGTATACTAGCAATCGGTTAACTTAGTAATTAGGTGTGCTTGAAACTCGTTCTTGTGAAATCCTGACTCTACTGATAGCGATTTACTGTTGCACTTTCTCCTAACAAATGTACTTATTGTAAGTCGCTTTGGACAAAAGCGTCTGCTAAATGCCCTAAATGTAAATGTAAATGTATTAGTTGACCTACAGATTTAAACCTTACTATAAACCTCAACCATAAAAACATATTTATAATAGATCTGTTTTAAAACGTTAATGGTAAAGACTGAAACAAATATGTTTGAAGAATAGGCCTGTCTTCTTTCCCAGCAGTTAAACATCCCCATGATCAAGTCCAATACGACCAGCAGAGGGAAGCAATGTTCCACAGAAAAACTTAAAAGCATGGCTTTTGGTAAGTTAAAAAAGGTTTAACTTTGCAATAGTATGTTTGTTAATATGTGGAGAGTTTGAATATGGGTCTTCATGCGCATAAACAGATATTTAACAATTAAATCAGAAATACTGACCCTTTCCATGCACCATGTCCTGTTAAATCAATGTTGATATAAATACAGTAAAGATCAGTTAAATAGCAGATTTTTGTCATTAGAGCAATCGTAGCATTAAACATAGACGGGTTTAAACCTGCACTATGTAACATTTCTACTGCAGCTATTTACTCCATTAAAAATATCTGAACTAGAAAGTTTCTCAAGAGATTAAAAATAGATAGCATACGGGTGTCAGATATGAGTATTTATTACATGTTGAAAAGTACCTGATTTCCTGATTTATTGCAAATATACTGTTTAGCAGGAACAAAGTAGGTCTACACGTAGGCCTATACCTCTCTTTTAAACATCACTGCTTCAAGTAGAGCATCTTCTTTCTCTTGCCGTACATTGGACTCAGGGTAAAGATGGCGTCGGTTACAAAAGTGGGCAGCAGGTGGTAGAAGCCGAAGAAGAACATGTCCAGCCTGGACACCAGCAGGTACCTGTACTTGGGCCACGGGGACGTGATGGCGTGATACATTGCGTCGATCACCAGGTTCACGTCTGTTAATCCTGACCTGGACATGGACAAAAAGTACTCGTTGGCTAGCTCAATGTACTCTCGGTTGAAGATTTGCTTGCACTCCTTGTCCAACGTCTCCCAGATTTCCCAGCTCGTCTTCATTTTCAGGATGTTGGTGGCTTGGCCGAAATTCCCCGGCTGAATGATGCTGACCTATAGACGGTTCAAATTAAAAAATGACAATATTAAAGATCTGTTGTTTTTACCCTTGCCCACTACAGCCCACACCGAAAACCCTATTACTTTATCGATGTCACATTACTGGGGCAAAATGCAGGGGTTATTTTCAAAGAATCGCAAGGATTATTGTCGGAAAGAGAGGTTAGGTGTAATATCTCTGAACATGAACCACCTTGATGTCTTCTTTCCATCCAACAAATAATGGCAAAGCAAAGCTTTCTAAATCACTCACAGACAGCAGCCATTGGTTCTCCTCCTGTTTTGAAGCTGAAGATGATAAGGGTTTGACTAATTGTGCAACAAATCGAAAGGTTCAGGTTCAAGTACCTTGACACCAAAACTGGCCATTTCCACCCTCAGACAGTCAGCAAACGCCTCCAAACCTCTCTTGGAGACACTGTAGGCCCCCATGTTGAGGCAGTTGAAGAAGGCGAAAATACTTGACACGTAGACGATCCGTCCTGGAGCAAAAAAATTAACAAAATGTAGGCTACATAAATACATAACATGTGTAATAAGTAATAATGTCAAATATTTTTTGGGGAAAAAATAAAAATAAAAAATACATTTAAAAAAAAAAATCGACTTTTTTTCATACCTACATGTTCAAAAAAGTTTTTAATTTTCTTAAATTCTTTGCTTCACTAACTTAGCTTTAAATCTATTAAAGGCAACATGTGTGCCTATAACAGATCACCCAAAATAAGAAAGTAACAAAAAGGTATAGACCATATTATTCAGCATGCATAAGTACTAAACAAAAATGTGATCATATGGATAGCTATAGGCCTAAATCAGATTTTAATTGAATGTTAAACTTAATGTTTTTAACACTTTTATATAAATGTGCTATAGTTTGAGCTATAATACAAATCTCTCTGTCTCACCCTTGGATGCCCGAACCAGCGGCAAGAACGCAATGGTGGTCCGAATGCAACCCAACAAGTTCACGTCTATCATGTGACTATAGTGGTCAATGGTGCTCCATTCAGTCTCTGCCCAGTCCGAGATACCAGCGTTGTTAACAACTGCCCACAGGCCTGCCAGAGAAGGAAAACAAAATACATCATACATTTAGATAATAATCTTCTTCAGCCTTTTTTTTTATTCATCTTTGTATTATTTGTATTTTTAAGCATTAGCCCTTTTAACATTTTAACTGTAGGCCTAGAACTACTTGTAACTCGTCAGCATTGATTTCTATCATTATTATTATTATTATTATTATTATTATTATTATTATTATTATCATCATCATCTCTCACCCTTCTCCGGGAGGCTGTGCTGGATGACTTCCTTGGCCTGCTCAATGTCGTCGTCAATCGTGACGTCCAGCTTCACAACCCTCAGTCTACTGGAGCTCTCCCGCGCCAGGCTCTGCGCGCCGTGGTCCTCCGGCAGCAGACAGCCGGCGAACACCGTGAAGCCCTGGTCGTCCAAACGCCGGGCGAGGTGGTGTCCGAAGCCGCTGTCGCAGCCCGTCACGAGCACCGCGCGGCCGGACCCCTCATCCTCCTCTTCCGGCGACAAGCTGCCCCTGCTGCGGCAATGGCGGGACAGGAGGAGCGAGACGGCGGCCAAGACGCAGACCAAAAACACGGAGAAGACACCGATGAATTCTCCTAACACGTTTGTGGCCATAGTGGTGAATGATCTCAGCTCCTAGATGCTCTCTGCATGTCTTGTTTCATTTGTCTTTTTAAGGCTTTTTATAGACTGCTGGTAAAGTCAAAGGAACCCATTCAAGTGACGTTTTGCTTCTCATTCACATAGGTCATGGTGGATTGTTTATAGTCATCTGAAAAGCCTCCATGTGACATTTATCACTTTAACCGAACGCAGCAACAAAGTGCAAAGGACTTAGTGTTTAGATAACTAAAAGTCTGGAGGGGTCTATTGGATGAGAGGTAATTTAGACTCCTTTCCTCTCACTTTCAGGTTTCCGGCCCAGGCGCTGTGCAGTCCTCCCAATCACTTCTTTAAACCCCAGTGTGATTGTGGAGGGTGTGTGTGTTGTTGATGGCTGGTCTACATCCTCACCTGGCCTGAGTCAGACTGATTGGACTCTGGCTGGGTGGGGCTGCACACCTGTGGTGCAGAGCAATCATGGCACCCAGGATAAACCAGCCATCAACACACTCGTAGAGGAGCGACTGTCATGGCAGCTTGTAACATCAGCTCGGCGAATACCACCTGCCATCTCCAATAAATACATATTGAATAACATCTACCCGTGTCCTGTGTCGGAGGGCCCCCGGAAAAGCCACTTAGGTGTGGTAGGATCAACCCTGCCACAGTGATCGATTGCGTTGGGCCGCAATCGATCACAATACAAAGTCATCCTCACAAGGATGATCGACAACAACTTGGACTGTGAAAAACAAGGAGAAAAAGGATATGTGCCGAACACGCATGAAGTGTTTCTTTGAATCTTATTTGAGAAACTATAGTGCGTCTATTTTGTTCTACAATAGCCTTTCTCTCTCTCTCTCTGGCTCACCCCTCATGGCTATACACATTACAAGTTTGTCATTGATCCAACTTTAAAAAATGGAGGTAATGATTCCCATGTATATTTTATATTGTGGTCCAATACAATAATTTGCTTCAAACTGTAATTTCCATGTCCATAGAAATGCTTTTTAAGACTTGAGCCAAGGCATATTTTCCTCATTGAAGAATATGAATTGTAAATTCTATCTAATCCAAAATAAATTGCTTTCATGAAACCATTTTTTACTCATTCACTAAATTGAAATTACTTTTATCTAATCCTCCAATTTCCTCCAGTTAAAAAAAGGACAAAACTGAGATTGTTTTCGGTGCTAAAAAAGATTGAAATGCTGAAAGTTACCCTACACCTTCACTCTCTGTCCTTGCAAACCAAAAAACCAAGCCAGAAATCTTGGTGTCATCATGGATTCGGATCTACATTTCAACAGCCATATCAAATCAGTAACAACATCAGCCTATCACCTTAAAAACATAGCACGACTAAGGACTCATGTCCCCAAAAGACCTAGAAAAACTTGAACATGCCTTTATTACTAGTAGGCTAGATTTATTGCAATCATCTCCTTGCAGGTCTTCTGAAAAAAGCTGTTAGGCAGCTCCAGCTTGTTCAGGATGCTGTAGACTTCTAACAAAGACCACAACATTTGAACACATTACACCAATTCTTAAATCCTTGCATTGGCTCCCCATATGTCAGAGAATTGACTTCAAAATACTACTGCTCACCTATAAATCACTACATGGCTTAGAGCCCAAGTATATTGCTGAGATGCAAGTCAAAACAAAGTCAAAACAAAACATGGGAAAGCAGGATTTTGTTATTTTGCAACAAATAGCTGGAATAAACTTCCTGAAGAAGTTTTTGTACATTACTGGCGGGGCAGTCAATTATTTCCACATATGGGTGTGGCCTAGCGTTGTTAAAAAACTCAAGCCAAACAGATACTAAAACATGTTTACGCTCTTGCCGAATCCGGTCAGAAGTAAAGCAAAAACATATTTTCGAAGAAATGCGTTTAGTGCAAATTTATGTTAATCTTTTAACAAGACTGCAGTGCTGCGCCCCTTGCTTCGTTATGAACTAAACCTCCCTCCCCTAGCACTGATTGGTCTGTCCAATTTTAGGGTTTTGAAAGTTTCAATGGGAGCGAGGCCAGACTGATCTTCAGCGAGAAACTGACATGTAAACTCACAGGACCAGGATGGTCTCACAAGGCTCACTAGCTCATTTGTACTTTACTCCCCCCTTCTTTCTGATGACCTCAGTCAGTTCACCGCACTCCTCGTCAAGATTCTTCAAGGTTACTCCGGGAAACTCTCTAAGTTTCCCGGAGATCTAAGAAATGAGAAGCAATGCACAAATAATAACTGACTAAATGACTAAACTGTGCTTCAAGGCAAGATCATGAGATTGAATTACATCAGTATGAATAAAACGTATGTATCTCAGAGTACTGAATAGTAATTTCCACATCCATCAGATACCAACAAAGAATACACTATTTGATGGAACAACCTAAACCCCAGAAAAGGGAAAAAGTCTTGAGTCTCAAACCTAATGTTTTAGGGGTACTGAGCTGTAAAGTTTAACCACACAATGGAGGACCAGAAATTACTTACAACAGCAGCGATAAGGCAATGGCTGTTGAGTCTAATGTTATTCTAGTAAGAGAACGAGATAGATTAATGCTCCAGGATTAACATTTTTATTTAAATTTATATGACGGCCATTTTAATTATTGCAATAAAATAGAATTAAAAACAATAGATGGCTTTTTGTATCTAAGCCGTGTACCTTTGTATAATCGTTCTCCTAAACCCATTAAAACAAAAACTAATCAGTTGCTTGCGATGATTTAAGATACAATTCACACAGCTTTGATCTCTTCATCAGCTACCAATGAGTAATGATCATGGCAGATTATGCCTAAATTTAAAAGCAAAAAAATATCCTCAATAATAATCTGAAATGATAAAATATGAAATTATAAAAACTATTGTGAAAACATAGGCTAATATGCAATTGATGCAATGAAAATAGTAACTTACTCAAGCCAAGGGAGCTCAAATGAAATCACACTGCAAGAGAGGACGTGAATACATTTAACCCACTTCTTAAAACCATGGCAGTAGCGCACATAGTAGTAGCCAGCCAGACACATGGCCAACCATACATAAACGCCATTTTACGGCATTGGGCCAAACTGCCCAACACTGGGAAACATTAGCCAAACAAATCTTTTCTCTATCTTAAACGTGTTGTACCAAACTAGAACTTCTAAGTTTCACTTCTTCAAAATAAATAGATATATAATTGTTTTCAAATTAAGAATGTTAAATTGGACAAAATAAATCTAATAATTAAACTGAATGGAATGACAATGCATTGGATGAAGTACAGCTTGGAAAGCTTTTTACAGTGGGGGGTCATACAATAGTCATGTGACCTAAGGAACATGTGTGGAAGCTCCTTCATTATAACGACTTGATAAACAAAACTTTGGTCAAAATATAAGACTCATTCACTCAGATTCATTTGAATTTCAGGGACTTTTTAAGCAATTTTTATGGTATTCCAGTATTTGATTTTTTCCCCTCAAAATTGAAGCATTTCAAGTACTTCAAGCACCTTGTGTGAACCCTGTCTATCTCTCTCAATTAATTAAAAAATCAATTGATTTAATGCATGTTTTTACTATTTGAGTAGAAGTGATTTTTATTGTGTCCATCCATGTGGTCACATCTTTTGTTGATTCATGTACATTGTATTTGCCCTTATCTACTTTGACTTAACTGCTACTATATTCAACATTGGTGTTTGTCACATCTGTAAACTACCTCAATTCAATGATTTAGTTTGCAGATCATTTAACCTGTGTGATTATAATGCCTGTTTAATTTTCAGAACGCATGTACACTGCAACAGGGGGTGAGTTGAGTAAAAATCAAGGCTGATTTACATCTCGATATTCGACAATGTCAACAATTAACCTCACTTCAACATGAAGCTATTATAAAACAGCAAAGTCTCCTCCAAAACGAGACTTTGAAGCGTTGGCCTTACGGAGAAACACAGATTATCAAACAGTCAAAGGCCACGTCCCCAAGACGTAGATCGCAGAACAGACTAGGGACAAAAACCTCTAATGTACCAACAAGGACCAACAAATTTGAAACCCAGTGTCTGTCCTATTTTGAGTCTATCCCCTAGACTAGGGAGTCGTAACAAGAGTGCAAAGGCTTTTTGTTAAAATGTGTGCTTATACGCTTCAACCATCTCCCATATGACGACCCCACTTACTAACTTCTTCTCTCCTCTGGCTGTGCTTCCCCCAGAGCTTGTCCTCTCCCCTATTCCACCTCCTGCTCATGGAGCGGACTGTGTCCGGCCTGCCATCAGAAAGCGCACCACACCTGCCAGTTTACCTCATCTTCGGGCTTGCTGTCTCTTGGCCCCCCCAGGTGCAAACGTTCCCATTTGTCACTCCTGCAGTTGAAGCCTGACAACCTGTTCCACTCGGTGTCAGCTCCAGTGTCTTCCTCTCCTTCACAACAGCCACCTGTTACTATCACAGTGCCTCCCCCCACGCAAACTTCAGTAATTAATCACTCAGCTCACCTGTACTCAGCCAGCTCGTTAGCGGTCGGCTGGTCGGCTGGTCTTAGATCAAAGCTTTCAATTTATGAAGGCAACCCTGAAACTGAGCGACCTGAGATTTTAAGTGTTGGAGACTCTATCATCAGATTTGTGAAGCTTCCTGGTGCTATTACGTACTGTCTCTCAGGAGGCAAGGACATTATTCCAGCTCTCCTCAACATCCATCCCTCTGTCCACACTGTGATAGTGCACACTGGCACAAATGACATGTCCAGGCAATCCATTAAGCTGCATTATGAACTTGAGTCTCTAGCCTCCACAGTTGAAAGCCTGGGGAAGAGATGCATCTTGTCCGGTCCTATTCCCACTATGACCAAGAGCTCTGAATGTTTTAGCCATCTTTTTAATCTACACTGGTGGATGCAAGATTTTACTACTGCCACTGGTCTTGGTTTTATTAGTCATTTTGATTCCTTCTGGACCAAATGGGACCTGTTTAAATATCATTTTAACAGGAAAAGAACAGGAATATTGATTGGGAATTTTATACATTTTATTGCTTTTAGCCTTAATTGATGGTTTCCCCAGCAAGACCCTGCCCAGCATTCTGGCTCTGTACTTCATAGCCCTGTCCCAGACAATGCGGGTCCTGCTGGTTCTGGTTTTGTTTCCCTCACTAATTCATGAATTCCTGTTAGGATCACTGAAAGGCAGTGGGCAATACCAAAATCTACTCACAGTCCATACAGAAACAATGTAATCTCAGTTAAAACCACTTCAATACCTGCAATAAGTCTTTTATCTGCCAAGATTTTATCATGACCAACAATATTGACTTCTTTTTTTATCACAGAGTCCTGGATAAATCCTGATGAATGTGCCCCTCTCATTGAGTCACCCCCCCCACCCCCCCCAGAATAGCTATTTTTCCACCAGCCAAGAATGACAAGCCGAGGGGGTGGCCTTGCAGTAATACACAGAAATGTTTTTAGTTGATCTCCAGTCTCGCTTGGCTGTTTCTCCACCTTTGAGTGTCTTGGTTTTATTTTAAAGAATAAGCTGCCCACTCTGTGTTTTAATCTACAGCCCCCCTAAAATTACTTCTGGTTTTATTCGGGAATTTTCTGACCTTTTATCAGTTATTATGTTACAATATGACACATTCCTTATTCTTGGTGATTTTAATATCCATGTTTGTTGCCCTTCTTCCTCCTCGTTTGCTTCTGATTTTATCAAACTTTTAGATTCTTTTAATTTGACCCAACATGTGAAGCTCCCCAGCCATGACAAAGGGCACACACTTGACCTTGTGCTCTCCCATGGTTTTTGTGTGGATGATGTGAACCTGGTCGATTTTGCTGTCTCTGATCACAATGCAGTGCTCTTCCAGATTCCACTCCTCTCTGCTGACCCCAAACCCACCACAGATTCGCTCCCGCCCCCTAAATTCACTCTTTGTTCCTCGCTTCTGTCAAGCCTTTATTGCCTCAAACACATTTTCTAACACCGGTGAACAGCATGGCCTCACCGTAGAGGAGCTTGTCAGTATTTTTCACAGCTCTTGCACAAATATTTTAGATCTTATAGCTCCAGTCAGATATAAAAAAATGAAGCCTTCTTCTCTGCCATGGTTGAATGACGAAATAAGGATTTTAAAGAGACAATGCAGGAAGGCAAAGCGGAAATGGAAAAAGGATAAACTCAGTGTCTCCCTTGCTTCTCTAAAAATTCTAATGTTCACTTATCAGTATACAATCAAAGAAGCAAGGAGCACCTATTTTTCGGAACTGATCGCTAAACAGGGTCATAATCCCAGAATTATTTTTAAAACTGTAAATTCTGTGATTGGTCCCCCGCTTAACCAGTTGAATCTTCCCCAGAGAGATGTGAAGAATTTCGGAATTATTTTTGTAACAAGATAGTGGAGATTCGGCAGCACAGAGCTTGATGTTGACTCCTTCCCACTTTCAACATTAACAGTGAAATCTCTCCGTTAACCCTGGAACGCACTGTTGCACTTTCAAAATCATCCTCCTGCCCTTCTGACTGCATTTCCACTTGGTTTCTAAAAGCTATAATTCAGACTGTTGGTCCAAATATTTTAGCTATTATAAACTGCTCTGTCTTCTGGTATTTTCCCCTCCTATTTTAAACATGCCACGGTTTCCCCCCCTCTAGATCCCTCTGTTTTAAATAATTGTAGACCCATCTCGAAGCTGCCATTCTTATCGAAGATTTTAGAAAAAAATGTCTCTACTCAACTGATTTCCTTTTTGAACAACAATCAGATCTTTGAAAAGACTGCTCTGGTCAAGGTCACCAATGACTTACTGCTTGCAGCAGACTCAGGCCTGTACTCCATTTTAATTCTCCTTGACCTCAGCTCAGCTTTTGACACAGTGGACCATAATGTTTTCATCAGAATTATGTTGGCATCAGTGATGTGGCTCTGGATTGGCTCATCTCCTATCTGTCGAACAGGTCCTTCTCTGTAGTGCTTGGAGATGCCTCCTCCTCTTGTGCTCCTCTCCTTTGTGGGGTGCCCCAGGGGTCTATTCTGGGTCCCCTCTTATTCACTATTTATATGCTACCCCTGGGGCAAATTATGCGTAGACATGACATCAATTTCCATTGCTACGCGGATGACACTCAGTTGTATGTCCCGTTAATGCCTGGTACCACCAATGTTTCATGTATTTTGTCCTGCCTTGCTGAAATTTTGGACATCCAATTTTATTTGGACATCCAATAAAATTGGATGTCCAAAAATGTCCTGCAGCTAAATGACTCCAAATCAGAAGTGATTATAATTACCCCCCCCTGGCCATAGTCCTAGCAGCGTTAACTATCTTTCCTCTAGTCTAGGTGGCCTATCTAAGAATGTTCGTAAAGAGGCCCGCAACCTAGGTGTTATTTTTGACCCCGAGTTGTCCTTTGATGCTCAGGTGACCAAAGAGTTGCGGTCTTGCTTTGCCCAACTGAGACAGCTAACCAAGATCCGGTCCTTCCTTTCCTTGGCAGACTTAGAAAAGGTCATCCATGCTTTTATTTCTTCCAGACTTGACTATTGTAATACGCTTTATTCTAGTATCAGCAAGCGAAACATCCAAAGACTGCAGTTGATTCAAAACACTGCTGCCAGGCTTTTAACACGTACTAGGAGAAGCGACCACATACCAATCCTTGCGGCCCTTCATTGGTTACCTGTGAGTTTTAGAATAGATTTAAAGATGTTTTTGCTTGTGTTTAAAGCCTTGAATTGTCAGGCTCCTGCCTATATCTGCGATCTGCTAACTCCCTATGAGCCTAATCGCTGCTTGAGATCCTCCAGCAGGGCCCTACTAATGGTTCCAAAGTCTCGTCTCATAACAAAAGGTGACCGGGCCTTTGCTGCTCGGGCCCCTAAGCTGTGGAACTCCCTGCCTGGAGATCTCAGGCAGGCAAACTCAGTATCCTCTCTTAAATCTCTTCTTAAGACTCACTTTTATCTTATGGCTTTTTTTAACTGATGGCATTTCGTGTACTATTCAAATTATTATTTTTTTTATTATTTTATTTTATCTTGTTTGATTATATGTTTTGGATCTTATTTTATTGTATTATATTGCATCTTGTAATATCTTGTATTGCATTGTTCTTATTGTCTTGGATTATCTGTTTTTATTGTTAAGCACTTTGAAACTTTGTTTTGAAAGGTGCTATATAAATAAAGTTTATATATACTGTATATACAGTATATCTCCACACACACACACACACACACACACACACATTCCGGTTAAGAACAATTCCATGAACACAGTCACGCTCTCATTGGGTGATTTCAGCTCACTCACACATTGGGTGGGACCCTAGAAATAAAGACACAATTCACAGGCCTTGTATCACATGTCTTTCTATGGAAATCTATCAGCATCCCAACTAATTCCATCAATATACCATTCAAGAAGTCATCAAAGCTCATCTCACAGGATTGTAGGACAATGAAAACACAGAAGATATCATGTGCATTTCTGAGACAAACTGTGGAACCAGGCAAAAAAACATCTTAATCGTTCTCGCTGAATCTCTTTGATTAGACAAGAGTTAAAAAAACTAACTGCTCTATGGTGTGCCTGACACACATACACACACACACCCCACATCCCGTTAAAAACAATTCCCTGAACACAGTGATGCTCTTATTGGATGATTTCAGCTCACTTGCACATTCGGTGGGACCCCGGAGGGCCTTAACAAAACGGGCGTAAAATGATTTCACAATGTCATGCATTTCATAAATTCTCCACAAAGAAACCCGAAGGCTACCGAAAAGCAAACACACTCATTAGGTTAGTCACAAAGGATGTGTTTTATAAAGAGGTCCACTGTTTCAAGTGAAAAAGTGCTTAGCCGTTGTGTATGCTTTAGGACTGGGTTCTACGACGGGAGCAATAGCATAACACGCAAGACAAATTGAAAGCCATGTGGTCCACTACGCTTCAAACTAGCCTACATGTCAACACAAGGGATCGCTTTTAAAAGCTATAGGTTGTCAGTCAACTCTCAAGACTCTAGGCGTTTTGCCATTTAAATGGTAAATCAACAGTAGGCCAGGCTCAGACTGTGTAATCATGCACACACACACACACACACACACTGCATGACCTTTAAACATCTCTCATACCCTCACTCTGTCCACGGTGACTTTACTTTTTCTCACATTAGCTGAAATCCAGGGATGGGGGTTCCTCGAAAAGTCTCCACTACACACCACCATTATTGGACAGTAAGCGCCCTCTAGTGTTGATGAACTGAGTCGACTCGAGAGACGTCGTAACATAGTGATTGACATTTTTTTTAATTTCAGTATTAGAAATTGACAGGTAATTTCATTTAAGAGGATTCGAGAGAAACAAGATAATCCAAACCGCAAAAATGGCCAATTGAATGGGTTATTCTAATATAAGCATATACATTGAAAATGAATGAAATAGCAACCATTTTTTTAACATGCCCATATCATAGGCAAATTGCCTTTTATCACTAAAAAGTTTTTTTTTTCGGCCATCATTCACAGACACAGGTTGATTTTGAATTAAAAAGAAATCATAATAAGGCAACATGATACATTTTGACAATTTTGGTACTTATAATACCAACTTGTGGTTATTATTATCTAACACGTTTTCAGTCAAATATGCTTTCCCCCCCCTACACATTATTTTCAGATGTTTGTAAGCATATTGATTGTGTGTGAGTGAGTCCATGTTTGTTTGTGTGTGCAGCGTTGCTTCAACGTATATAATGTGATGTAGCCTACATTTTGGGAAAACAAACAGTTTTAAACAGCAATTCCCTTTTTTTCTAAATGAAAATTGCAAACCATACAACAACTGCCTAGTTTTGTTCATTGTTTATTATTCTAAATATTTCACTTGTAGCTTCTCCTGTCTTGAGGTAAATCTATAGGCATGAGTTAGCGACGAACGATCGTTGATCAACAACAACAACAAATAAACAAGATTCTCAAACCGACCACCCAACCGTTCCAACATTAAGTCCATTGTGGTTTATTTTGTCTTTCGTCTTCCTTCAAGGTGTAACTTCTGATTTTGGTTAAATGTCATAGTAGTAATGAAGTAGGTGTAACATAGTTTGTACTATTGTTAAGTTCCTTTTTTAAGAAGGGTTACATAATTGCAAAAACTAACAGCTTGTGACATTTAAAGCGAGTATATACACAATTTTTTTTCTCCCCCCCTGGCCTATGAGTAAACCATTAAAAAAAATACAAATATATATATTCAGTGCAACATAAGTAACCACACCATTATAACGGTGATCTGGCAAGGCCACAGTATTTGTGTGATAGTCCGACTGCCACTTCCCTCCCCCCTAAGGCAAACCCAACCCCCCCCCTAAAAGCTGCCAAGTTCAAAGTGCAGCATAAAAAAAAATAACCCAACAACTCTAGCATCGTCCAGATCAAAAACGTGGTAAAATACCAACACCACCGCAGTCCAATCTATCCGCAACCTCTCAATCGCCGATCAGGTCTCGACCTTCCCGAAGGTCCCGTCGGGCGGGCGGTAGTGCCTGGGGAAGGCCTTGAGCTGCAGGGAGTTAAAGGCGTATTTGCGACAGCCGACGTTCTTCGTGGTGTTCTCACGCCGGCAGCCCTCACTGGGAAACCAAAAAGAAAGAGCAGGAAACAACAGACAGACAGGAAGGAGAGGAGAGGAGGGGATGGGAAGAGAGGAGGCACAAAAGAAAGGGAGAATGGGAATAACAGCAACAAATGAGGAGGACAGGGGGAAGAGAAGGAGAGAGGTGGAGGGGGCGGGGGAAATCACAGACAGAAAAAGCAAAAAAAGACAAAAAACAATGGTGGTTGATGTGGAGTAAAAAGCGACGAAAATGTCAACCAGGCAAATAAATGGCAGTTGATTGAAACTATTAATGAATTGTGCTGAGAGAGAGAGAGAGAGAGAGAGAGAGAGAGAGAGAGAGAGAGAGAGAGAGAGAGAGAGAGAGAGACTTTAAATACACTTGTTTTTATTGAAGCATGAGCCCTGCTATAAAGATACACTGCTTGCAGATCTTTCTACCAAGTACCTTTTGAGTGGTACACGTAAAACAGTCACGTTGTAAAACATGTCATTATTTTGTTTCACCTCGTGTCAATCACACACATATATATATTACATATATGTATGTATATATATTACATATATGTATGTATATATATTACATATATGTATATATATATATTACATATATGTATATATATATATATATATATATATATATATATATATATATATATACATATATATATATATATACATATACATATATATATATATACATATATATATACATATACATATATATACATATACATATATACATATGTATGTATGCATATGTATATATATATATATATATATATATACACATATATATATATATAACATATACATACATATATATATACATATACATACATATATATATACATATACATACATACATACACACAAATTTCAGTCAAATTGATACAGCAATACATTTTTTCCTCTGCTTCAGTTTGAACAATGTACCTTTATAAAACATAAATACAATTATATCTTATCCAATTCGATAAATACATTGATAAATTAAATAAAAAATATTTCTTTAAAATAAACAAAAGACTATCAAAACTAAAAATCAACCAATTATGTAGTTTTCCCTTAAACGGTAGTATGATACACATTAAATGTCCATTTAATATCCCGAGGCTTTAGATTATCGGGATAACAATATACCATGTATGCAATGCAATATGACACCATTGATACATATGCAATATTAACACAGCATCGTTAGGACTTTTAATAAAATATGGCCGGTAGTGGTTCAAAGCATTAAAAACTTCACTAAAGCAGGTTTGTCCCCTTCGACCCATCTTATTTTAAACAAAACAACTATTTGGCAGCCAACTGAATACAAACATGAAGACACACACATGCAAGCGCGCGCACGCGCACGCACACGCGCACGCACACGCGCACGCACGCACGCACGCACGCACGCACGCACACACACACACACACACACACACACACACACACACACACACACACACACACACACACACACACACACACACACACACACACACACACACACACACACACAGATAACAGTATATGTTGATAGTGCTAGATCTCTGGAAAATATTGCATTTAGCTTTGAACTCACTGAGGTTAACTGAAGTATACTCTACAAT
This sequence comes from Merluccius polli, assembly GCA_030340625.1. Taxonomy (NCBI): domain Eukaryota; kingdom Metazoa; phylum Chordata; class Actinopteri; order Gadiformes; family Merlucciidae; genus Merluccius; species Merluccius polli. The sequence continues at coordinate 175,611 of JAOPHQ010003996.1, forward strand.
TGTTTTGATACCGAAAGTGCAGATTTAAATATATTTGGAAGACAACTTGCTCAACTCTGACTCAAAAACCTACACACACACACACGATAAGTGCATGAAATAAAAATACAACAATTCACAGGCCTTGTATCACATGTCTGTCATTCTATAAGCATCCTTCCTAGTCAGACCCAACTACATCAATCAATATGCAATTCTACAGAAGTCATCAAAGCAGATCTCACTGGATTGTAGGACACTTTGAAAACACAGACTTTTACAATAAGATATCATATTCATTTCCAAGACAAACATCTTAATCGTTCTTGCTGAATCTCTCTGATTTGACAAGAGTTTAAAAAAACATCTCTCCATCTTTAAACTCATGAACAAACTATTTGGCACAAGCATGTATACATTCCTTATTCCTTATCTTAAATGCATCAGTATTATTCATTACAATATATATATTATTACAAATATAGAAGGGAACAGACATTCGTTTTCTTTCAATAAAATACATTTCCTCACTCTATAACTTATTCATTTCATTCTATAAAGCGTATATCTTATAAATACATAAAAAAAGACCTAAAAAATTGCAAAACTGCATTTGTGACTCTTGCAACAACTGTGGTGCAAGAAAATATGACTGCAGTTAATCTTTGATAAATGCTCTATGGTGCATGAACTACATCAATGCATCATCACATTTCCCCTGAATATCCTTACTTACATCATACATTACAACATTCCAGTTGCAATTCATTTCAAATGCAACTTTCTGAGTGGCTACTATGCAACTTCATATATTTTCTCCACTAACTTTGACAAAAATTCTACTTGTGTAGAAAAATGTACCAATATCTTGGTAATTGCGAAGCGTAATGCACTCCATTTCCAGAAGAGATAGGGAACATTAATACCTCGTAATCAATATATCAAGCTGCATCACAATATTCGTCAATGAGTACTACTAGTCAACAAGCTGGAAAGTGCAACTGCTAAAATAAAAAAAACGATCCACGATACTCCATTTAGAAGCAAATATGGGGTGAAAAGTAGAGAAAAAAAGAGAAAAAACATTAGGGTAGACTTGAGCTTCTCACTTTGAAGCTTGTATGTGCAATTACGCGTGCAGAAGAAAAAGCTAGCCAATAAGCTGTAAAATCAAGGTGATCTTCAGTGCAAATCTTAAGATACAAATTATAGGTTATTAAGGGTGCCAAATATAATCCAACACCATTTTTTATCAACACAATATAATCTGTATATTTATACATATTGTACATCCAAGTTTTTACATTTGTCGGAAACGATTTCATGTCTGTCACTTTCACAACATCGATATTTGTAGCGGTATACTGGGTTGAACATGAGATATTTGCTGACAGTATATGCCACAAATTCTACAGGCAGAACTCAACACCGCCTGCAAGATAAACAACACCATTGGCCAGGAAACTAGCAAGAGATGGTGTAAACCCAGTAAACTGGCTGACCATTGGTAGAAGAGGTTTCCAATTAACATATGCAACAAAACCATTTGATTTTTTTCTCTACCAATTACGGAAACGTATAACTATGCCCGATGCATAGACCTATAACCTAATTGAATTAAATCAAGTTCAGTAAAGTTTCCACATTTTTATATTCCAGCCACCAGGCTGATTGTAACTGACCTGCATTAGTCTTCACTTCAAGAAACATCAAAGATATAAGTAACAAGCACACCATGTGTACTCCTACGACGAAACTTTATAACATTTTCCCAAACTTCCTACACACACTTTTCTGCAAAACCTCACCACTCTTTCGCAATAATCAATATGAATGTTTCTGTTTTCTCAGCCTTGTTAGTAGCCCAGGTAAAACAACTAAACTAAAAAAAACTCAACGGGTCGAAACAACATTTGTGTCCAAGCGTTTTTCCTCTAAACTTCCTTGACCACAGACCACGTAACAGAGAAGTGTGTGTGAGTGTGTGTGTGTGTGTGTGTGTGTGTGTGTCTGATTTAGACCACCAAGGCGTGGAGGGGGAGCATAGTACACGTGCACTACTGGCGCCTGTGTAGAGGCCGGTGCACATGTCTGTCTCAACTTGTATATCATTCACCTCCACACACATCACGCACCGTTGCATGTTGTGAGGATATGGGAAAAAATACTTTTGTCTTTTTTTTTTTGGTCTCTTGGTTTGTATTTGGCTGTGTAGCGGCGAGAGGAGGTGGAGTAGGGTGTTTTGGTGTTTTTCCATTCTGATTATGATGAGGATTATTAGGTGCAGCGCAGCTTGGCCAGGAAGTAGGCGACGCTGAGGAAGACCCAGACCAGCATCAGGTTGGGGCTGAGAGCCAGCAGGGGCAGCGAGTACAGCAGGCTGGGGTTCAGGCGCAGGTCCCGCTGGGGCAGCAGGCCACTCAGGTTCTTCTGGATCACGCCCTCCCTGGTGCCCACGCTGGAACCCCAGGACCCCCGGGGATCAGGGGGTTGTGGTGGGGTGGATGGGTTTAGGGTGGGTGGGTGGGTTGGCGGGGGAGTAGTAGGTGTAAGGTGGGCATTGGGTTAGGGCGAGGATGGTTGGAGTATAGCAGGGTTAGAAAGACCAAGAGAAGGAGGTTGGGATGGGGGTAGTAGGTGTAAGGTGGGGGTAGGGTTGGATGGAGTGAAAGAGGGTGTTGGAAAGGCAAAGGAAAAGCGGTGGGGGTTATGGAGGTAATGGGGGGGGGGGGGGGGGCAGTGGTGGCCAGAAGAGAGCATCAGAACAGGAAGAGCAAGGCAGAGAGACAGAGCGAGGGGGTAAAAGGGGGGAAGAGAGACAAGGAGGGGAACATAGGAGATGTGGAAGGGGACAAGGAGAAACGGTTGAGAGGGTGAGAGAGAAAAAGTCGGAGGAGAAGTGATGGCCGTGTTTCACATGTGCAGTGAGGAGGACGGGGATGGAAAAAAAACGGCGGGTTTGTCGTTTTGATGATTTTTGGAGCGAAACGCACCACAATATTCCAGAGCACGCGAGTCACAAAAATGAGTTTTGTACAAAAAGTGAAGCGTATGAATCAAATGCCAACAACAAAAATCAGCGAATTCATCAACCAATGAGTGGGTCGTACAGAAGGAAAAGACACAGGTCAGGTCAACAGAGAAAACAGAGGGAGGAGGAGGAGGAGAGGGAGAGAAAGAGAAAAGTTAAGAGATATGGTCTATGTTGACAACGGTTTTTAAAAGTTAAAGTCTATTCATGCATGTGTGTGTGGGTGTGTGTGTTTGGGGGAAAGTAAGTCAACTAAGGACTTCCAACTACTGTATAATCCACTTCAACACTTGAAAGCAAGGTGCAAAACTATGTTGCTCGAGTTCCCTTACAATCCTTTGGAAACATACAGTATGCTGAAGCTGCAAGTTCACTTTCAACGTTAGTTTTTAACACTTCCTTATAAGAAGATAAACTTGTGCAAACAGTGAAAATGATTCAAAATGGCTGAACTGCAACAATCTTCAAATACTCGATCCATCCCTCGACCCAAATCTGGGGGGGGGGGGGGGGGTCTAGATGGAACTGGAGGTGATTCTTAAGTGATGAGGACCAGGTTGTAGTTACTAGTTACTCAGCCATGCCTCAACTGCCAGAATGCACTGCAATGCAAAACAAGCAGGCGAAACAAGCATGGCGTTTCATGCACAAAAATCAGACGGTATAAGGATTGGAAGCAGGTGTGAGGAGATGAGGGGTGGTGGTGGTGGGGGGTGGGGTGGGGGGGAGAGGATGACCCATGCGGGGACGTTGCAGGGCCGCAGGGGTCTTTTTTTATTGAGCACAACAGTACGTGACTGGGGAGATCGTTAACAAACAGATACATACATTTAACGGGAAAATGACTTCCAAGGACATATAGTACATATGTATTACACGGCTTTGTTGAATACTTGATTCTGATTCTACGGTCTGTCATTTCTGAGCATCAGACCGCTGCTATAACAGATCGTTGCTGTCGATGCTTTTTCTAACCATAGAATCAAACTGACTATTCCTTCTAGCAGAAGCAATAAAATCATTTTTAAACCAATAAAACCATTTTTTGTTATATTTTATGTCAAATTATTGATTTTAGTAAGTAGCCGCGTAATAAGCATAATAATGTACATCGAGCCTGTCAGTAGTGCATAATAAACCACTTCAGGGTGATTCATGCCCCATTACATTATCCCTTACATCCAACATTGCCTGTGGCTTGGACACCGTAAAATAAAAAATAAATACAAAGAGACAAAGTGTGATATTCAGTTTTAGCCCCTTCCCTGTCACCAGCTGGGTATAAATGCTGGGTATAAATGTATTTCTGTCAATATGGCTCATTAAAACATAATTGCGATGATTAGAATATAGATAGAAGAAGAGGTCTGTGTCCTGTGGCTTGTGGGGCATGTTCAAGAAACAAAGAGCAGTTATAGTGGCAAAGATTATGTTCATGTATAAAATACAATTTTAAAAAGTTTGCTTTCATATGTAAAGTGTTTCTCTCTTTAAAATACTGAGGAATTGAAAAATGACACCCAGAGCCTTAGAAGGTTTTACCACAAATGTGTTAAATTGGTCATGTTTCTTTGATAACAGGACCAATGTAGAATACACATCACTCGGGGCTAGGGTGCACGTGCACATTTTACATTTTAAAATGTCAATGTTGGAAGACATTTATCGTCCCCAGGCATGTTTTCTGTTGAGTTATACTCAAATTAATCAATGTAATGGCCAAGGAATAACAGAAAACTAGTTGATTTACGCTGGAAACAAGGGACATGATTTCCCTCAGAAAGATAAGCCAACTAAAACAGACATTTTTATATTATTCCTCAAACTTTTAATTTACTCCACCAGGAAGTGAAGGGAGCATACAAAGGATGTGTGTGTGTGTGTCTGTGTGTGTGAGACAGAGAGACTGAGACAGAGAGAGAAAAATGAATGGGCAAGAGTCCAAGCAAAATGGTGAGGGTACTGGGTTCAGCGCATCTTTAATGCAATGAAGGAACATTCATTGCAAACGGGATAGCTACACTGCCGGTTAGCATAGGCTAGCTGTGGATGTATCCAAAGAAAGAAACCTAGACATAGCAATGGCAGCAGCTTGCTGAAGCTACAAACAAGGTAGGCAGTGGCAATCAGACATACAGCATGGTTAAAAGCTTGCCTCAGACAGGAAATATAAGTGGCAGATTAAATAATAATTAGCGGCTAGAAATGTAGCAAGGGATATCACAAGAAGACAGGCGGACATGAGACGCAAGGACAGACCTGATAAGCTGTGCTAGCACTGTAAGCATAATAGCATAGCTGAACCCAATTTGAATGTGAGGAGGAAGATGATCAATTTTGGTGGCGTAGTTAGATCCTTATATATTTTAAGTTCTAGATTTAAATCATTATTTTATTCAGAAACAACACAGCTTATTTGAGCTCAAAAATTGCATAAGGAAAAACTTTTTGCGCGGAACACCTGTAGGAGCAAACAACCAACGTGCTACCGGTTGAGTGTGTGCGAGGACTTAAAGTACCAAGGTCAACCGGGACGCACACAAATTGTGCCGTGACCTACGGAGCACCAACCTGCGCATGCAGTCCAGGGCCTGGGTGAACACCTGCGGGGCCATGCCGTGCTCGTGCTGCAGGATCAGGCACTGCTCCAGGGTGACGGACATGGCCGTACGGTCCTTGGCGCTCTTGCAGCTGGTGAAGCGCACGCCGTTCAGCCGTCGACAGATCTAAAGAAGGGGGAGGGGGAAAAGACGTCATTTGATAACCGGGTCGAGTTCAAAGGTGCAGGTGGACATGTCCATGTTCCATGAGAGGAAGGGGACGATTTCAGGTTCAATGTGTTTTAGAGGGGGGACCCCCTGTCTGTTTTATTTGCCAAGGGTACAACAATTTGAACCACCTTTATTGAAATGAGTATTTTTTTCAGTTACATTTTCTTTTTCTAGCAGCAGTTGAAAAATACATTTAAAAAAGTAGCAGTATTTGAAAGATGTAAAAAGCACTAAAATAAACAAATAAAATAACAATCCTGGCCATTTCCATCTTAATGTGAAATCTAAAAAAAATCACGTCATCATATTCTAAAAAAAGTGTTAATTTAACTTCACACCTCCGCGGCCTGCCAGAGGATGTCCACGTTCTTGTTCTTCCTGGCATGGACGTTCTGCCCCAGGAACCTCAGCAGCTCTGGAAGACAGGTCTGGGAGCGAGACCGCGGGAGACCTGGGGGGAAGGGGGCCGAGGAGGAGGGAGGAGGTGGACACATTAGGAGGCGATAGTGCATAGGAGGTAGTTGCCGATTAATGGTACTAGAACCATACTGAACTTGAATCAAAACGATTTCTAAAAATAGGGAAAGTATAACATTTCCACATTTGAGGAAATGAAGGATAAAAGAATGCTGCAATATTTTCAATGACGAACATAGTTTTCTGATGGAAAACAATGATTTGTTTTGGCATTTTTAAATATGCTGCCTCAGTGTTTCTCCACAGACGCTGCCGTCTATAAGAGGGTTTCACACGGTGCCATGCAAATTCCAAGCCGCCATCTTTGTGCCTTTTCACATTATTATAAATGTAAAGCCCTCCTATTCCACCACAATTCTCGAATAATAACTAATGTTTGGTTAAGAAGTACCGGGACGGCGGCTTTGTGCTTCTGGATCTTCAGATCCTAGAACAGTGTTTGTACTCACAGTCTTCAGGCAGGACCTCCTTGAACTGCTCGTAGTAGGAGTTCAGCCTGGCTAGGCTCTCCAGGTTAATGACCTCTTGGAGGGAGGTGTCTCCAAACCTGACCACACACACGCACAGACACATACGCACGCACAAACTTGATTCCATGGTTCACAAAAGATCTTTCCATTTTAACTTCAACACGTTATCCATTTGTTCTGAAAAATCAATGTGCAGCTACTGCCCACTTGTAGATCAATGTTTCCATCTCCCCAGCATATTATCTGATCTTCTGCGTGCTGAGTGAATGTATCGATGCAGCCGTTTCTGCCCAGTCAACCTTGTGACCCCCCCCCACCATTTCTCTTGCATCATTCATTTCAGAGTGAGTTTCCAGACTTCTATAGACTTCAATATTATATGGAAACTGTACAGTATATATCATCTGAAATGATCTGCCTTGCTCTCTGCCCCTCGATTGAATCTCAAATCAATTCAAGTCACTTGAACTCAAACTCAACAAGTAAATCAAAGTCAAGTAAATCAAAGTCAAGTAAATCGAAATCAAGTAAATCAAAGTCAAGTAAATCGAAATCAAGTTAAATGAAAATCAAGTAAATTGAAATAAAGTATATCAAAATCAAGTTAATCAAAATCAAATAAATTGAACTCAAGTAAATCGATATTAAGTTAATCGAAATTAAGTTGATCAATCAATCATCATCATCGATCAACAAGCCCAAACCGCTCACTTCTCGGCCAGAGTCTGCTGCTCATTGATGCCCACGTTGAACAGCACCGGCTGCACCCTCAGCAGCATGCCATTCTGGATCTCCCGCGGCAACACGTCAAACATTGTGCCCGGCAACGGGATACGGACGTTGAAGCCGTCCCGGTTGCCAGTGATCACCGGCAGCATGTCAGGGGCGGAGCTTCCCGTCGCTTGGGTGACCTTAAATGGGACATGTGTGAATTACTACAAAGCTAAATTAATAAATGAATCAACACACACACACAATCGTACATATACACTGTGATGAAAATGATTTGTATATATTGTTTACCTTAAAGGTAACATTACGCAAGTCCATGATTCCCACACTCATGTCTTCCAACATGGCGAGTTCCTCTCCTTGAACCACACACACACACACACACACACACACACACACACATTAATGGTGTGTGATTGAGGATGCATGATCTGTGTGTGTGCACGTAAGCATAAAAATGTGAATGTCTGTGCATTTCTGTGTGTGTGTGTGTGTGTGTGTGTGTGTGTGTGTGTGTGCATACCATAAGTGCTCAGCAGGGATTCGAACTGCGCCAGCAGGCCAATCGTGTACAATTGCCGTAGAAACCCGTCGTCACGGAGACAGTTTCTCAGCTTGATGATGAAGCCACAGATAAGGGCACTGAGCTGTAATGATGCGCCCAACAAAAATCACCATGAAATAAATACCTTGACAGATGCACGTTTAACGTGTATCTGACCTGGCCCTATTCCATGTCATGTGTATGTATATTTTACATTAAGTCTGTGACTGAAAGATAAGTAAATAAGTGCGTGCGTGTGCATGCGTGTGTGCGCCTGCATGTGTCCACGTGGCGCATGCTGACCGTTTGGCAGAAGACGACGTCGCGGCGGTACTGCAGTGTCACCTCCATGGCGATGGTGGGCGCGGCGTCCTGCATCAGCAGGAACACCATGGACCGCTTGGCCTGGTCGCTCATCATGGCCACACACGCCATCAGCGTGGTGAGCAGCGGGTACAGGGCCTCGCTCCACTCACCTGCCACACACACACACACACACACACACACACACATATGCGCACATACACACCAAAACCCAACCAACACACTCAGCTATACTGCATACAGCTCATAAAACCCAAACGGGTTCAACACAACATCTGGGCTATCATCGATACACACAGGAAAGAAAAAAGTATATTCTCAAGATATATATATGTGGGCCACAGCATTTGGGCCCACTCAGAAATATGGCTCTAAAAACATGTGGAAATTAAACACATCGAAAGCACATAAAACAGGAGTGAAAACAAAGATCGAGTGGAAAGACAGCTCGGCATGGGGACAAAGCAGCAAGGGCAAATAATAAACACAAGGGGGCACTGTAGTCTAGTACTGGGAGGGGGAAGTTAGAAAACCCTGTTTGGACTGCTTTCACTTATCTGATAAGACAGAAAAATAAGAAAATACTTCATTTTGGTGTGTTAATATATTATTACTCTAATTAAATACATACAAATACACAATAAATAAATAAAATAGTAAAACATACCATGGTGTCATCACGACCACATGGATGTATTGGAAAGACTACCAAGTCTGGGGTTTTCAGAGAGGGGGGGGACAAGAAGGAGAGAGGAGGAGGAGGATGTGGGGGGGGGGGAGGAGAAGTGGATAAGAGAAGCAGGAGTGGGGGGGTGGAGGAGACAGGGGAGGAGGACGGGGATAAGAGGAGCAGGATTGGGGGGGGGAAGAGGAGGACAGGGGATAGGAAGAGGACGGGGGGGATAGAGGGGGAGCAGGGAGAAGGAGGATGGAGGGATAAGACGAGCAGGAGTGGGGGGGGGGGGGGACAGGAGGATAGGAGGAGCAGGAGTGGGGGGAGGAGGCAGCTCTTACCTGGGTAAGCCTCCTCAATACTCGGGCTGCCATCTGGAAGAAGGGGTGGAGTTGTGGACATGCACACAGTTAGGGGGGGGGGGGGTAGCGGGGGCACACTGTAAGCCACAAATATAGCACCTGCACACAACTATATGCATGTTCGATAACACACACACACACACACACACACACACACACACACACACACACACACACACACACACACACACACACACACACACACACACACACACACACACACACACACACACACACACACACACACACACACACACACACACACACACACACAGCCAGACCAGGATCGAACCCCAATCCAAAAGCCATCTCTATGTAAAAATAAATGATGGCGCTCTATGATCGATTAAGCTTGCTGGATAATTGACCCAAGTGAATTTTCTGCAGCGTCATTTCATCCAATAGTCCAGTTGGGACTCCATTCTGCTTCACCAGAGCAGATTGATGAAAGACTCAAGCTTATAAGAAGAATCTTCAGGAGGAAATGACTTTGACAAGTAATGTTGTACGATCCCTTAGTTCGACCCAGGTCCAGCACATTGTACAGTAAGCATAGATAGGAAGCAGGGAGGGGGGGGGGTGTCCTATTGGCTGGCTGGCTGGTGGGGTCACATTACACTCAGAAAAGCAGAAACCAGACCCACGCATTGCATCGACTGCGGGACCACCAGCGCACACAGAAATAAACACGCTACTGGTTCACGGATAACACGGAACGGAATGGATCACAGATTTGTCGATGAGATGGGACGATGGGACAAACGCGACAGACTTTCGGGACATTTAGGACAAAACAAATATTTTCAGGAGTCTTATTGTCAAGTGAGCATAAAACAAAAGATTAAAAACACGTGAACAGAACGACGAATAGGATGGACGAGAATGGCAAGGGAGGGAAAAGAGAAGTACCAGAAAAAGAGAAATGAAGGACAGAATAGAAGAAAATGGCAGGGGAGAGAAGAGAGGAGAGAAGGGAGATGAACAGCGCAGACTAGAGTAGAGGATGATAGATGACAGTATGAAATGTAGAGTAGGAAACAAAGTGCAGTCGGGAACTTAAGAGTAGAACAGGGTAATGTAGAGCAGGCAACAGAGTAGAGTAGAAGTGAAGAGTAGTGACAAAGTAACAATGTAAAGGGGAGTAGAGTAGACCTACAGGGTTCTTGGTTGGGGCTGGGGGGGCATACATTGGACAGGGCAGGCAGAGAGGTTGAGCATGGTGAGGAGGGTAGTGATGAAGGTGATGGTGTACTCTCTGGGTTGATCCAGAACGCGCAAGTTCTTCCACTACCTTTGTTATGTGATCAGAACAATTCAGATTTTCAGCATAATATATCCACAAAATGGCATTTCTGATATTTTGAACCACTCCTTTTAAAAAAATAGCCCCTATTATTATTACCACCAGGTGAGGTATGCGGATCTACCCGCCATACATCAGGGTGGACACTCCCACCTGTGATGTCAATATAGGGTAGATTTTGAAATTGCTTGTAATGGGCCTTATTCACCTAGTGGCCATCTTGGTCCCATCTTACCCAGCCAGCTAGTGTGTAGAACCAAGATGGCCACTAGGTGAATAATATTAATAAATGTTCTCTCTCCCGAATAGACCCTTTTCACAGAGGCGTCGTAGCAGGTCAAACACAGGCGTCGCTCATAACGCTAATCTTGGGTCTGCTCCTTTTATGTACCAGGGCACGGGTAGTAGACTTATCTTCACTAATCCTAACCCTGGTACATAACAGGAGCAGATCTAAAATTAGCGTTATGACCGACATTTGTGTGTGTCCTACAATGACGTCTGTTTGAAGGGTCTATTACCTTTCTTGCTGGCGCCGCCCTGTTTGTCGGCCGAGGTACTGTCTTGACTAGAGGTGCTGGGCCTTCGCTCCTTCCGCAGGAACTTGTCCACACGTTGAATGATGCACTCCAGAGACTTCTCCACGTTTATCCACACTTTCTCCTGAGAGAGAGCGAGAGCGAGAGAGAGAGAGAGAGACCAGGGAGTGGAAGGGTAGATAGTGTATTAAAGTATTGGAAGAGAAGAAGAACAAGAAATATATTCAATATTCAACATTTTATGAACAAAAAATAAGTTATTACAGGTAATGGAGACGATTGAGAGTAGACGTTTGTCAAAAATAAGACTAAAAGGGTAAACTATACTTCTGTGTCGTTTTGCAACTGACTGTAGGCCGTGCTTATATTCATCATGGTTCTGCATCAGTGACGTGCAGACTGGCAAAACTATTTCTTGCCATAAATTCAGTTACTGAATCTGGCGATCTTTCAAACGCAACATAGAGACTCACCGTAAACTTACAGTGACTACACAATTGGCCCTAGAACTAAGCCTAAAGCCAGCAAACTGGACTAGCAAACTAGTTTAAAATAAAATCCCATCCCACCCATTCCTCTTCGTGCCAGTCGTCATGCAGCGACGAGCGGCTGTTGCGGCCGCTCCACTTGGCCAGCAGTGTGTCCTGGTCGTTGCGGAGGACTACTTGCTCCGAGTCGGCGGAAGGAGACGCCTTGGAGGCGATGTACTCGGGCCGTGCCGCGTTCAGTGCCTGGATGGCCGACGCCAGCAGCTTGCAGTCGCACACGTTCACCAACTGCCGTGTCTGGGGAGGGAGAGAGAGCACAAGAGAGAAAATCTCTTTAACTTCCTACCATACTATTTTTTATACTATTTTATACTATCATCTGTATTGTATTTATAGTTGAATGTAATCCTAATCTAATTGATTGAATCCTTATCTCTGCTTTTGTTTTCTTTACCTTGCTTTTAACTTTTTAACCTTGTAGCACTTTGAGATCTCTTTGATGAGAGGTGCGTTAGAAATAAAATTTATTATTATTAATTTTATTATTATCTAATTGAATCTGAATGAATCCACATCTAATTGAATCTAATGTAATTGAATCTAATTGCCTCTAATTGAATCTAATCCAATTGGATATTATTGAAATCGAAATCAAATCAAATCGAATCCTAATCTGATTGAATCCAATTGAATACAAAACAATCCATAATCAAACAAAAAAAAAAACATCACGTTTTCCAACGCAATCTCTAATCCCAAATCACCAAACCCCCCAATCCTAATATCTAATCTATTCCAATCCAATCCTGAAGTCTAATCTTTTCCAATCCAATCCTTACATCTAATCAGGTACAATCCAATCACAATGTCAAATCTATTACAATCCAATTTAATCCATTTTATTATTCCATATTATTTCCTCCATTCCCTACCTTATCGGCCAGGATGGCGAGGGTCCTCTCCAGCCCGCTAGCGGAATGCTCCTTGGCGGCGCGGGACAGCCGCTCGGCGTAGTAGCCCACCTGGGTGCGCAGCGTGTTGACGTGGCCGATTATCTCCTTGGCGCGCATCACATCCTGGGGCACGTATGCCACGGACTGGGAGCTGGACAGTGCATTGCTGCAGGGGAGGGTAAAGGGGCTGGTTATGCTAAATAAATATAGTATGTGCATTTTAGGGCTACACGATTAATCATTGCGATTAACAGATTATCGATTAAAAAAAATGAATATAATAAAGCAACCGCTAAGTGGTATTTATTTATTGAAAATGTATAACATATATATATATATATATATTAGTGGTGGGCATAGATTAATTTGTTTAATCTAGATTAATCTCACTGTAATCTTGGAATTAATCTAGATTACAGTAGATTAAAATGGCTAATTTTAATTCTGTCGAAGGCATTCATAATATGCGTGTGCTACCTAAATAATGACTAAAAGTAAGTCTGCGCGATCGTAATGCACCCCGGATCTACGACCGATGGGGGGGTGGGGGGGCACCGGGCAGAGGACGCAGCCGTTCCGCAGCGCAGCCGTTCCGTGGCGCTTACCTTCCTTGGTGGAAATCCGGTATAGACTCAGCTCCCAACCCAACTTTGACAATAGATTAATGGCGATATTTTTTTTTAGCGCGCAATAAAAGTCTCGCGTTATCGCAGCGCGTTAACGCCGATAACGGCCCACCACTAATATATATATAAATAAATTGCGACTTCCACAATTAGCTAATTGCAGAGGCCAAAAATCATGCACAATTCATTGTGCAGCTTTAGTGCCTTTGGAGGGCTTCTGCTAAGACATGTATGCGTGGTACTTGGTAAACCAAGTACATAGAAGACATACTAACACTGGCACTTTAAATTAAAAATGATTATGTACCTGTGGCACATATAATTGTTGTGAAGTGTACTGTGTGAAAGAGACAGAGACAGAGAGAGAGAGATAGTGAGTGAAAGTGTGTGTGTGTGTGTGTGTGTGTGTGTGTGTGTGTGTGTGTGAGCATTTTTGCTTAGCCTGGGAACCAGGTGAATCTGCAAGGTCATGTTGTGTTTGCGCTGGCAGATAAGTCTGGCCCCCTCCCGTTCAGACAGATTTCCAGCTGACCTGGCCCGGGTCGGGCCAATCACAACCATTTATCAAATATGGGGCGGGTTTGATACAACGACTGTACAGAGGAGCGCTGTTGAGGCATTTTCATAAGCATCCAAGATGGCTGACGCTGATGTGGACGCTGATTTATTAAGGTGGTCATCCTTTAAATATGGCTATTTTTTAGACTGCATGCTCCCAACAGATTGAGTTACATTCTGGGAGCATATAAATCTTCCATCCTTGCTAAATGCCAAATAGCTTGTTAACATTCACAGCTAAAACATCTTGTGAACCAGCCAAAATCTCTAGCTTGAAAGCTCATAAGGCTAATAACATTTTTCACAATAAGGTCTCAGCAGAGCAGAAAAAGGCTATACATTACGGCATTAGATTGTGTTAAAACCTGTGGTCCTTGTGTGTATGGTGATACAATGAACATTGGCATGCACATGCCCATCCTTATAAACAAACAAGAGGGACATACGCAGAAACAAAATAAGACGGATCTGCTTCACATAAACAAGTAAAAGAATACCAAGTTCCAACTCAAACATGATTCACCATTAACTCATAAAGTCCATTGAGCATTAGTGAACAAATCTTACAATCTACAAACTTCGACTGAACAAAATTGTACGCAACAGTCTTTATTCTCCAGTAAATATTATAAAGTGAAAAAAATCATCATGCTGCTTTGTGAAATGCCTGGTATTAATACATTAATATACATAAAAAATAAGACTGCCAATCTTCCGTCTACGCACAATGCACCAGACCACTTGGAAGCTGGCGAGTTCGGACAAACAGTGAAAACACGAACCGCAAGGTTAATAACAAACAACAAACTATTATTAACTGCAGCAAAACCAACAACTCACCATTCCTCCTCATATAGGCTGATCCCAAACAAAGGTCACGTAAAAGAAATCAAGAAATTAAGAAAAAAATGTAAGAAGAGGACAGATCAGAGAAAATGCAATAGATTATAGAGAAGAAAAAGAAATACATGCAAAAAGGATCTGGATACAGAGATTATTGGGTAAAAACCTGAAATATGCACGTGAATAAATTAAATGAATTAAAAGAAGGATATCTAAGTAGAAGGTCTCCAACATGGTACCACAATGTGTTTCACCCAACTATTCTTATCTAGTTATTGTTATTTATCCAAATTCAGACACATGTCGTTAAGGAGCATGTAGGTGGGGTCAGGGCATCTTGTTCAAGGCTGTGAATATTGGGAATCGAACCCGGAACCTTTCGGTTGGGAGTCAAACACCCTAGCCACTATCCTGGCCCTATTCTATGTCAATTCTGTGTCCCCCGTGTGCCCCTAGCCTCAGTGGCGACGCATTTGACAGTTGTCCTCAGCATAAGATGTTTCATTCAGTGATCAAGCATGTCTAACCTGCTGAATAACGAAGGAACTTACTGTTTCTTGGTCTCTTCAAACTTGTGGATGAGCTTCCGGAGGCCGCTGCTCTTGAAGCCCTGGCAGTGAGCGGCGGGCGCGCCCATCGTTATCAAGTCGTACGTGTGATCTGGACCGTGGCGGCAGTGGAGGTCCAGTAGGAGCAAAACAATGAAAAAAAGGTGATGCGAGGGAAAGTTAGACAAAGTTAGTGTGTGTATGTAGTCAGTTAATATGTGTGTGTGTGTGTGGCCATGAGTGTGTGCGTGTGTATGTATGTTGTCAATGTGTGTATGTTTCACACAGACAACATACCAAAGCCCAGTTGGTCCTGGACCCTCATACGCTGGACGTGCAGGTTGGTGGACATGAACTCCATCTTCCTGTCTGCCTTCAGATTACTGGCCTTAAAGGATGGACCTAGGGAGGGAGGGAGGGAGGGAGGGAGGGAGGGACATAAAATAAAGGGGGGGTGGGGATGCAGAGAGAATAATTTAAAACAAAGTAGAGGGACAAAACAGGCAGGGAAGAGTATAGAACATGTTCATGGTTAACATAATCTCAGATCCAGCAGTCCTACTACGTTATAGCAAAACTGAAAGGGTATTCTACCGAATACAAAGTAGATTTCTACAGTGGCCAGTCTACATGGTGTTGATTTGAAACCTTTTATACTTTTACTACCATTTAGCATTAGCAACATCGCTCCAGCAACATTAGTGTTTCCCCTAGAATTCACCATTTGGCATTTACCAAACCTGTTAGTGCTCTGATCTCATACCACATACTGTCTGATAGCCCACCATTAACATCAAAAGATCTATTCTTAGCTCGTCAACATCTTGCCATGGAAAAAATGTTTTTTCATGCTCACATTCACCAGCCTGTCACTTTTCTGCTGCTCTGTGTCTCGCTCAACCACACTGTCCTATTCCTCCTTCCATTTGAGCTATGCTATGTAGATGTCGTTTGAAGAATGAGGAGAGGGAGGCATTTAAGGGCGGCGCTCATAATTCAAGGCTAGACAGTGCTGACCTCTGTAGTTGCGGAGGTCAGAGAGTGTCTCCTGGTAGGCGAGTATTATGGTCTGGTACTGCGAGATGATCTGCCGCCGTAGATTCTCCCAGCAGGGGGACAGCTCCCCCAGATCGTCCAGCTCACACACCCTTGGGGGTTGGGAGCGAGAGATATAAAGAAATACAAGAGACAGGGAGCGAGGGACAAAGACCAGCGAGAGAGAGATAAAGAGGAGGGAGATAGTTGTGCTTTGGCTTTTAAACCTGTTTTTTTATCTTGTTGTACACTCTGTAGCACCTTGGGATTGTTTTTAACAATGAAAAGTACATTACAAATAAAATGTATTATTATTATTATTATTAGATAGAGATATAGAGAACAAGGGGGAGAGAGAAAGAGAGAAAACCTGAACCGTATGCCATTAACAAATCGAATGCCAGTAACAGTTGTCGATCATCACCATTAACAGTAACTCAGTCTAAAGTCTTTCTGAGCAGAAAGTTGAGCCTTAGCTACATGCTAACAAATAATAATAATAATAATGCATTATATTTCAAGGCGCCTTTCTGGCACTCAAGGACACCGTACATAACCATAAACATAGAAACACAAGAAATAAACAAGCTATAAGACATGTTAAAATACAAACAGTAAAAATAAGTTAAAATTTAAGGCAGAGCAGATGGGGTCACAAGGAGAAAGCAGTTCTGAACAGATGGGTTTTGAGGGTGGATTTGAAAAGGTGAAGTGAGTCCATGTTTCTGAGCTGGGGTGGAAGTGAGTTCCAGAGCCGGGGAGCAGAGCGGCTGAAAGCTCTGCTCCCCATGGTGGTAAGACGGGCAGAAGGAACAGTCAGGTGGATGGAGGCAGATGATCTGAGGGTACGGGTGGGAGTGGCAACATGGAGGAGGTCAGACAGGTAAGGGGGGGCGAGGTTGTGAATAGCTTTGAATGTAAACAGGAGGATCTTGAATTCGATACGATGTTTAATGGGGAGCCAGTGAAGCTGCTGCAGGATGTGGTTGATGGAGGGGGTTTTGGTGATAATGCGGGCCGCTGAGTTCTGAACCAGTTGAAGCTTATGGAGGGATTTATGAGGGAGACCAAAGAGGAGGGAGTTGCAATAGTCCAGGCGAGAAGTGACAAGGCTGTGAACAAGGATTGCAGTGGTATGGGGGGTAAGGGAGGGGCGGAGGCGGTTGATGTTGCGCAGGTGGAAGTAGGCAGACCGAGTAACGTTATTGATGTGGGATTGGAAAGATAATGTACTGTCGAGGATGACACCCAGACTCTTTACTTGAGGGGAGGGGGAAACAGAGCAGTTGTCGATGATGAGAGGGAAACTGTTGGTTTTGGATAGTGTTGATTTGGTACCGATGAGAAGAACCTCAGTTTTGTCACTGTTAAGTTTGAGAAAATTATAAGAGAACCAGGATTTGATCTCTGTTAGGCAATCGGTAAGGGAGGTGGGTGGGAGGTTGGAAGTGGGTTTACTGGAGAGGTAGAGCTGGGTGTCATCCGCATAACAGTGGAAATTGATGCTGTATTTACGGAAGATATTGCCAAGGGGGAGAAGGTAAATGATGAAGAGAAGGGGCCCCAGGACCGAGCCCTGGGGCACACCTGAGGTGACGGTGGAAGGATGGGATGTGTGGGATTTGAGCTGAACGAACTGAGTGCGGCCAGAGAGGTATGACTTAAACCAGTCCATCGTAGTGTGGATGATGCCGATGGAGGAAAGTCTATTGAGGAGGGTGGTGTGACAGATGGTGTCGAAGGCCGCACTCAGGTCGAGGAGGATGAGGATTGTAAGTGAACCAGAATCAGCTGCCATGAGGAGGTCGTTGGAAATTTTTATGAGAGCAGATTCTGTGCTATGGAGGGGGCGGAAACCGGACTGGAACTGTTCATACAGATTGTTGTGAGATAAATGAGAGTGGAGTTGAGAGGCTACAGTTTTTTCAAGGATTTTTGAAATGAAAGGAAGATTAGAAATAGGACGTAGGTTATTGAAGTTGGTTGGATCTGCACCGGGTTTTTTCAGTATTGGGGTTAATGCAGCGGTTTTAAAGGATGCAGGAACAGTTCCAGATGTGAGAGAGAAGTGGATGATAGCAGAGATGAGGGGGACCAGAGAAGGGAGGCAGGCTTTAACCAAAACCGTTGGGAGGGGGTCCAGCTGACAGGTGGATGGTTTGGACTTACGGATGAGGTCTGAGATTTCTAAGGTGGAGGGGAGCAGGAAGGAGGAAAAAGAGTGAGTGGGTGAAAGAGGTTCAGGTAAAATACAGGGGGATGGATCTGGGCTGAGATGCTGGTGGATCATCTGGATTTTTTTATTAAAAAATGACAGGAGGGAGTTACAGAAGGCAGTTGAGTACAAGTGTGGTGGCAGAGAGTCCGGGGGTTGGGTGATCTTTTTCAACAGTGAGAACAGTGATTTGGTGTTACCTTCACTGGAACAGATTATGTCAGAGTAGTAGTTGGATTTGGTTTGAGAAATGCAGTCCTTGTAATGTAGTATATGGTTATTGTAAATCTCTTTGTGAATAGATAGACCAGTTTTGTGATGGAGCCGCTCGAGTTGCCGACCTTTGGCTTTCATAAGCCGAAGCTCAGGGGTGAACCAGGGTGCAGAGCGGGAGAAGGAGACGGGTCTAGTCTTTAACGGAGCAAGGGAGTTGAGAATAGTGTGAAGTCCAGTGTTATAGTGTGAGACTAGTTCTTCGGGGGAGGAGAGATTGACAGAGTCCATAAAAGAGTTAATACTGGAGGAGAGAGAGTCCAGATTTATGTCCTTAATACTACGGAAAGATATGAGACGGGGGAGCTTTGTGATAGAGAGAGAGAGTTTAACAGTGAATGAGAGGAGGAAATGATCAGTTATCGGAAGTTCATCTGCTGTGAGATCAAGGGGGGGCGACACCAGAGCAGCAGACCAGGTCCAAGATGTGGCCTCTAGTGTGAGTGGGAACATTTGTGTGCTGCTGAAGTCCGAAACTCTCCAGGCAGGATGTAAAGTCTCTGGTGAGAGGGTTATTGAAGTTATCCATGTGAATGTTGTCCCCCAACAGGATGGTGTTGGGAGAAAGAGTGGAAAGGTGTGTGAGGAAATCTGCAAAGTCACTCAGAAAAACACTATTTGGTTTGGGGGGGCGGTAAACAGTAGCGATGATGGTGGGAGTAGGACCAGACAGTTGGCAGACAGTGGATTCGAAGGAGCTGAAGGCAGGGACAGACACCCGCGAGACTTTCCACTTCTCGCGGTGAATTATCGCGAGACCTCCTCCCCGGCCGGAGCCACGGGGCTGACAGGTGTAAACAAACCCCGGGGGCGTGGATTCATTGAGTTGTGAGAAGTCGTTGGGTTGCTGCCATGTCTCGGTTAAACAGAGAAAGTCAAACTTATGGTCGGTGAGGAGATCCTGGATGAGATGCCCCTTGCTCGTGAGTGAGCGGATGTTGAGGAGACAGAAGTTGACAGCGGAGGAGTCGAGTTTGACGGTAGCATTAGCCGACCTGGCTAGGCTGGCTAATGCATGGTGGTTGACGGTGCGGCCGGAGTTGATGGAGGAGCGACGAGAAGTGGACCAGGTGGAGTTGATTGTAGTGGAGTTGTTGCTGTGCTGGACATGTCTGCGGGACCCACGGTGGATGTAGCGCCGACGAGGGGGGCAAGCGATGTCCGGGTGCGGTGGTGGGGGCTCATTCAAGCGGGTCGCGAGAGGGTTGGTGATGGAGTAGTGGAGTAGTCCTGCCACAGGATGATGGCAGAACGACAGGAATATCCAGACGAGTCCAAAGCAGGTGAGTGAGTTGTTGGGCCACATGATCAGGCAGGAACCAGGTATGCTTAGGAAGCCGGTGTCGCGACAGCCAGTTAGCAACTAGCTACCGGCGTTAGCCCGTGCACTGGTGGATAGGAGTGCCGGAGCTAGCTGTGCGAGAGGAGCTGTTTTGGCTCAATACGCGACACTACTACTACGATTGCTAATACTACTGCTACTGCTACTACGATACTACTACTATACTACTATACTGCTATTACTACTACACTACTACTACTAGCTGCTACTACCACAAGCTACTGTATTCCGGCGAGCAGCGGCAACAAACATGCCAGCGTCCACTCGACCGGAAGTGATCCCTGTTCTCTTCCGCATTAGTAACTCACTTTGTGAGTTACTAATGCTAAAGTGAGCCACATGCTAAAGTAAGGTAACAACAAAGAGAGGGGATAGAGGAGAGGAAGGAGAGGGAGAAGGTGTGTCCAAATATCTAAATGACATAATTATTATGGAGCGAGGGGAAATTCTGAATGATTGCGGGTTAAATACATCGAAGAAGAACATTCGCAAATGTGACAATGACGTATGTGTGGGTACCTGGAGGTGCTCTCCTCTAGCAGCAGCTTGACAAACTGTCTGGGGACGTTGAGGGACAGGGCACTTTCTGCCATTTGCTCCAGAACACGTAGGTGGTTACCATCGGTGGTGGGGAAGCGATACATCCGCGACATGGTTCCTCCAAACACTGGACGGACACACACACACACACACACACACACACACACACACACACACACACACACACACACACACACACACACACACACACACACACACACACACACACACACACACACACACACACACACACACATCATGGACTTTACTTTCTGTTTCATTTTAGTTAGTTTAGTTTAGTTTAAACCCAAAACTTATTTTAGTCAGCTTTAAGGAATCAGCAACATTTGATTTAGGTTTTGCTCAATTCAAAGTTTGGCTAATCCCAAGTTCAGTTATCTTGGTTCAGTTGAATTAAGGTTTAGTTTAATTAAGGTTAGTTACTTTAGTTCATGAATTATTTTTGCATTATTTACTTTCATTTATTGGATGAAAATGATTGAAACAGATAGAGGGGGGAAGGGAGAAGGTGAACAATTGGGTGGTATTTAAATTACATAACTATCATGGAGAGGGGGGAAATAATGATAATTGTGAAAATGATTAATTTGAGCCATGCCTACTGATCTCATTTGGATTCAGGTAATCAGAAAATTGCAGTACTTAGTCACACAGACACACACACACACACACCTGAGCGCAGCAGTGTGTCTTTGCTTAGGGATGAGTACTTGGTCTGCACTCCCATGGACTCTGTGAGGCTCTCGTCCACAGACAACACCGTCTTCAGAAGACAGCACGGACAGACAGACGCACAATCACATAAACACTGTAAACTCACTGGTTTTTAATAAAGAGTTTGGTCACACTTTACATTACAGTGTCCCATTACAGGTAAATACTTAACATAATAACGGCATGCACCTAATACGTAGTAACGTTTTGGAACAGCATGTAACTACAGTCTGGTTTGACTAATTCTATTTTACAGAGAATTTCCCCCGTTTAAAGGGGCACTTGGCAACTTTTTCAGCTTAATAAACCCGTCTGGAAATCATTTGGATGGTTAAATGGTCTGTTCCGGTGTTAATGGTGACTATCCCCGCTCCCCCCAGCGCCCCCAGGTGGAAAACCAGCCTTGCAACTTTGGGACTACCGTCCCGGTAAATTGGAAATGGGAAGTATCGCGAGAAGCGAGAATGAGCGAGAAACACGAACTGCTTTATGGCAATTCAACATAAACACACACGCCCCCCTCAATAACGGTTAATCACGCCGACTATACATGTCAATGTTCTATGATACAGTGTATAATGTATTACCAACGTCGGTAGACATCGCGCCACGCGAAATGTCTACCGCGAAAAAGTCCGGCAACAAATGCACATGAGCAGCGGTAGAAAGGGGGAGGAGGGTGCCGCAAGTGAGTTTTTTTTACGACAGTGTTGTGTAATATACGTCCCAGACCTGTAGGGGGAGCTCGTTGAGAAAACATGCGACCACAAAATTGAAAACCAGCGAAGAAATGGCTAGAGTTGCCAAGTTCCCCTTTAACAACTTTATACATTTTAGTCAAAAATAACAACATTCAATAGGAAATGTTAACCAACTTTGCGAGACGCAAACGGGACCGTTTTCAACTGAGAAATGTGATTTTGGTGTTTACTTACACTCCAATACATTCTGTTACATTTTACATTGCTTCTTACATATGTAAGTACACCGTAATGTAAAGTGGAACTAATATTTTTATTTGTATAAAAGTTGTATTGCGACGTGGCAGTAGGGGAGAGATGATTTTGTTTGGCTTCATTAATAATATGATTAAAATCTCGTTACACACAAGTAAAATAAGTGTCCTGAGTGCTCCCAAGAGTAGAGAGAGGGTCTGTGTGAGTGGCAGGTACACCCTCTACTCACTTTAGGAAACCATGTCTACAATGTCCAATGAGATGCAAGGAGGGACCACTCAATGTCCCAACCGCGACATTACAGAAAAGCAGCGTACCCATTCCCACCAATGACAAGACAATGAGAGGGATTTCTCCATTGCAGTTTTTTTAAGTTTTCATCCACTGCGACGCATTATATTTAACATAGAACAAGACCCAAAATCGAATCTTCCGACGTGTTATACTTTCTACTACGCGACGCTGCCCGACGCAGCGCTCTGTGGCTCGTCTGGTGTGCGCCCCGCTTTACATTGAAGCTCTGCCATAACCGAGCCAGAGTCAGACCAAGAGTGGATCCGACAGCCACCGTCTTCCTCCACACAGCACTTACTCGTGATATTGTAGTTTTGCCTTTTGAAGCGTTATTCAAATAAAACATGTGTTTTAACCAATTGAACAGTTGCATGTGACAGCCCTATTTTGAAATGTTACATAGTGGTGCTGGAAATTAGCATGTGGCGCAGCGGCAGCGCCACTATTACATTATTTGGGGAGAACCCGGGTTATGCTGTGCCGAGAAGACGATCCAACTTGATTATTGAGAAGACGTAACAAGGTTTCCAGCCACCACCATCAGCACCACCACAACCATCACCAACACTACCACCACAATAACCACCATCACCACCACCACCTCTGCCTAGTTTACTGTACCCGGCCGTTGAGTGTGTCCGGCAGCCTGGCCAGGGACTTCCGCTGGTCTCTCCTCTCGTCCATCTGCCAGGCAGACACGCTGATGTTCCCCACACACTCGTTCTCTGCCGATCTGTTAGTCCAAAACACACACACACCACAGATCAGAAGGAACACACTAAACTGAAAGTAGGACTAAAAACCTAGACTTGCTTTGCTTTTTCTACCCTGCAATGAAACACAATTCATACCCATGAAGGGACATTGGAAGACAACTGTGTTGATGAATTATAAGGTAATGTCTTCATGACATTTTTTTGAATGTCCATGTGTATATAAATATATGTATGTGGGCGCAAGTGAGCGTCCGTGCACATATGTACGTGCAGAGCTGCCAAGTGTCACGCTTTGAGTGTGACAGTCACGCAATGTGACCCATTCTCACACCACACGCCACACTTGACATTTCTCACGCGTATTTCCCCATTCCATGCTTTATATATATTTTTTTTCATGATAATAAACTTTGGTCCTCGCGGCCGTAGTTCGAGTAACTCTGATTGACTGACAGAGATAACCAATCCCAGACCAATCCAACAGTCCTGTGTGCCTAAATCTAACCAACCACGGAAGGCACCATGCAATATAAACCAATCAAAAGCAACGTAAGGCGGGTCTTGGCGTCTAACTATCTTTCACACACAACAGCGCCGACATTTAAAACCCACTCGACGTTCTCTGTCAATGGGAATACCCATTGACATAATCAATTTAATACTACACAAAAAATACTTGAGAGTAATTAGGCTTCCTATGTACATTTTTCAAAGGTGACCGGTATGAGCAGATTTGGCAGACTGTCTCGTATTGCCAAGTTGGTCTTGGTACTTCCTCATTCAAATGCTGATGCAGAACGAGTTTTCTCTGTGGTTGGACTAAACAAGGACTTGAGCCACAGTGTTTTAATTGGGAGCCCCCTGCCTCTGTCATCAAGGCATCAACATCTGCGACAAACGCCTACAACATGAGACATGTCCCCAGCTAAATGATGGAGAGTTGGTTGAAATGAAATATTGACAAATACATTTATTTTGTCAAAATTCTTGTTACAATTTTCATTTCTAATTTCTGGTTAATTAAGACTATCATTGGGAGGCCACAGTGCAGGGAGAGCAGCTGGTATGGAGGTGAGGACATCGGTCTTAAGTAGGGTTGCCAACCATCCCTTGAAAAGAGCACCCGTCCCGTATTAAGCTGAAAAGGGACGCACTGTGTCCCGTATTATTGTGAGAGTAAAAAAAAAAAATCAGTAAAATGCCAATTGAAAATGAATAACAGGGCGCTTTATATGAACATTCATGGTAAACTTGTTTCCAGGCCCAGAGCCATTGAAAGAGAGAGTTGCGACACTCTTTGATCTCGCCGCCACGTGGTCACGTGGTTCCTGTAGCTCTCAACAGGTCCAAACAGATCCGTTTTAATGGTTTTCAGCGGGATGGACAGCAGCAGTCCTATATTTACAGCAATGTTCAGTAAATATTAACGCATAATGTGCAAAATTCAAAATATATTATATTTCTGAGGAGTGGCAGAGAGACAGCATTGCATGTCTCTAATGCATACATACTGTAAATGTATTCATTTACACAGTAGTATGCATTCATATTTTTCTCATGCTTCTATGGTCATAATTACTCACATCCTAATGTTATGTTAGCTCCAGGTATGATTACGAATACGATGTTCACACTATAGATCAGATATACAGTCGTATAAATATGAATACACTACTGTCTATAGTGTTTATATCTGTTGCTCTCTAGTGTTCACACCAGTGGCGGACTTTTTGAAGGGTAGGTGCGTGAAAAAAAGGGCTCCTACTGCACGACGTGGGGCCCCACCAGCGTACAAAAAGCTATGATGCATATGTATGATGAAGTAGTCTTCATTAAAAGTATAACCACACCTTTATCACACTCTATGATAAAAAACACAGGAAACTATAAACCTCAACATCTCTCAAGCCTTAACAGTAGCAGAGGTGACATGACTCACTCTCTCTCTCTTTCTCTTTCTCTCTCCCTCTCCCTTCATTCTCTCATCCTGTCTACATGGTGTTGAATTTTACGCACCGGACGCACTGCATAGCACTTCAGTAGCCTATAGGCCTATCTGGGTGTCCATGTAGCATCTAATGTACAGTATAATGTGTGTGGCTAGAGGAACGTATGGGACAAGGTAGGGTTTAGATGTTAGTTACATGGGAGTCCATCCTGAGAGAAGAGTCTCCATGGACCAGATCCACCCGACACACAGGATGTGATCAACTTAACTGAAAAGAAGACAAGCGTACACACGTCCGATGTCGATGACCGCACCCGGTATCGCTCTACAACTGGACATACGGGTTTAAGGAATCTGAACGATGAGGTGTCCCTTTTTTATTTTTCAGTGAGTTGGCAACCCTTATCTTAAGGTATAATCAATGTTAAAACAGGCCAAATCGATGTTAAAAAAGGCCACATTTTTTTGAACGCATCATGACACTAAAGTCTCACTCTTGTCATTTCCTGAAACTTGGCAGCCCTGTACGTGCATGTGTGCAAGTGTGTGCATGCATACGTGTGTGCATGTGTGTATTACCTCAACACTAGGTGCAGCTTGTGAGTCTTGTCCTGTAAAAGCTCTTTCACAGGGAACAAGGCAGAGCCCAACATATACATCTGTAAGGGGAGATGAATAAGAAGGAAGAAGGAAAGAGCGTGAGAAGGAGAGATAATGAGCTGAATGTGATGAGAGCTATAGGCCTATGTTGTTGCTACCGCTGTACCGGACCACGGTAATTAGACTAGAAATGATTCAGTGACCTATAGACTGTACAGTTATGCCATCATCAGCAAGATCCTTTTTTCCTTAAAATACAAAGATATGGGGGAATAGACTTTCTAAATTCACAAAAAAATCAAAAATCCACTTTGAAGAGAAATTTAATGAGAAATGTGTTGGCAAGCTAGCTAACTAACCAACTAGACAGCTAAATAACTAACTTGTTAGCTAGCTAGTCAGCTAACAAGCTAACTAGCCAACTACCGGCTTGTGTATGTATAGCAACAGAGACTGTATAACAGTCACAACAGAGACAAAACAAAAACAATGTCAAACAAATACATACAAATTTAGATAATGAAAACAAAAGGGGCTCGTCTATCAAAGGCGGTGAGAGTGGTTATGTGTTGTCATAGAAACAAAACCCACGTGCAGCGTTTTTTTCTATCACTGCACAAGCACTTTTCTGCCAGAGATAAACAAGCTAACTAGCCAACTAACTTGCCATCTAAACTAGACAATGAACTGACCAACTAGCAAACTAGCTAGCCAACTAAAGGACTAACTAACCAACTAACTCACGATGTTGATCTGTGCAAGAGAAAATCACCCAGTCTAACTATAGGGTCTCATCCTCACCGTGCCTTGGGAACGGTCCTTTACGTCATACACAGCCAGCTTGACCTGCGTCTGCTGGTTGATGTTGGAGTCCTGGAAGAACGCAATGCTACTGAGGAAAATGGGATTACTGGTACCCTGCAGTGCCGGACAAAATGAGAGAGGCAAGATCAATATCTGTTAATTGTCCACTCAGTTCTGACTATCAAATCATTGATATTTAGCTCGATGGCTCAACCCGGTAGTGCACTAATCATGTCGGCAATATGCCTCGTCACGACCTAGGTTCGATTCTGATCTGTGGTTCTACAATAAGTGCAATATCCTGTCAGCCTTCATTGTCCATAAAGGCACGAAAAACCCATAAACAAATAGCATTTTTATGTGTGTGCGTGTTCATGTCTTTGTGTGTGTGTGTGTGTGTGTTTGCATTTCGTGTGCGTGTGTGTGTATGTGTCTGTTGACTGTATGTGTGCGTATGTGTGCATGTCTGACCTCGATGACCTCCGTCTGGGCGTGTTTGGTCCAGAAGGCCTGGGGAGGTGTGGTGCAGCTGGCCGCCACAAAGCTGCTGGGCTTCCTGTCCAGCGCTGGGGTGAGTAGCTCTGTGCACGCTGACCCCCCGGAGAAAACACACATATGAGCATACAAACACACACACAAAAACAGGAAGACACACACACCCCCACCCACACAAAAATGCAGATAGACCACAACACAAATCCATAAACACACACATGACGACATAAACTTTCATGCATTCAAACACACATGGAAGCAGAAACACACACACACAAAGACAAAAACATGCACACAAACATGAAGACACACACATGCAAGATAAATAAGCACAAATACACATACATAAAGACAGAAACACACACCCACACCGCACCCACCGACAAACACACATGCACAAGAGCACATGCACACACATAACAAAGTGAAACCACAAAAATACAAAGACCATCTTAGCATGTTGGCATCTTAGCTGCCGTTGCATTATGAGTGACAGCTGGTTAGCTCACAACATAATGTGAATATGAATATTTGTCCTGTATGAGACAACATAGTGCTCACCCACGCTGAATTCCAGTACAGGCTCGTCCGGATCCTGACTGTTTCCTATTTGGAAAATTGAATAGGAGTAATAGTGAACAGTGACTAATGCTATGGTTATGTCAACTACTGTTTAAACAACTTGGTTCCAATAATAGAACTGACTAATGCTATGGTTATGTCAACTACCGTTTACTGGTATTTAGTAATTTAGCAGATGCTAAATAACTAAAGCAAACACTTTTGGACAGTAAGGACAGACAATCTATAACTGGAATGCCTATATTTTGTACTTTTTTTTACTATTTATTTATATATTTATTTTATGCACCTAATGAGTCCACTAAGCACAGAATTGCTTAGTGTGTGTGTGTGTGTGTGTGTGTGTGTGTGTGTGTGTGTGTGTGTGTGTGTGTGTGTGTGTGTGTGTGTGTGTGTGTGTGTGCGTTCACGCACTGTGTGTGCCCACAGAGCTGTATCCAGGCAGTAACTACGCAGGCCTGCTTTGAGGTCGGCTATGATCAAGGGGCTATTTCCCACACAAAAATGCCATACAAGGTTGTGTGCGTACATGTGTGTGCGTATGTGTGTGTGAGAGACCATGAACTAGCGATGTTGGCGCCCACACAGTATTAAAAGTAGACTTAATGATCAGTAGAACCTTAGAGAGTCTTTATCCAGCAGATTCATTTTGGCTCGTTACGTTCTGGTCATTTATATACTTATGATCTATTTTGTTTTTACTTAACTGTTTATTTAAGAGTGAATTGCAAAAAACGCCATTTGGTAAAAAAGAAAACGAGACCAGGACTATCAATGCCACAAGGAATTGGATAGAAAGTGTCAATTTGTTATAATAACATTATATTATAATATAGTAGATCACAAGTGTTGCAGTTGCAATGTTGCAGTTCGTACTGACTTACTGCTAAAACATATCTAAAAACTATATGAATATCTACATTCTTAAAGAATAGAATAACAAAATCTGTGCGTCAGATAATACATATAACATCGTAAGTTAGCAAGTAGTAAACAAAGTAAAACAAATACCCACACTACTAAGTCGATAGTAAATAAAAAGAAAGAAACTAAATGCGCGGACTACCTTTGTTTTACTTTTAGGAATATAATAATATATCCACACCCACCCACCCACTCCTCACCGGCCAGGGTCAGACTGATCATCTCCGCAGACAGTTCGATCGTGGAGGCCCTGTAGACGGACCAGGGCCTCTGGAGCCGGGGCCCTCGCTCCCTGCAGCCCGCCATGCCTGCCCCGCGACCCTGGGGGGAGTGAGGGAGGGGGGGGGGGGGGGCGACGGCAGGACCCTTTATTCACGCAGACCCCTGAGTGCACGCATACATATGTACACACGCGTATGCAGTCCACACAAACACTTATTGGGTGAGTGGGGGTGTCTTCCGGTCCTTCGATCCACCGTTGTCTATTTGAGAGAAGACCACCGCTCCTATCTGGGGGAGGGGAAAGGGAGAGAGAGAGAGAGAGAGAGAGAGAGAGAGAGAGAGAGAGAGAGAGAGAGAGATGAACGTTGAAAGAGATATATTGATAGAGGAGGAGGAGGAGGAGGAGGAGGAGGAGGAGGAGGAGGAGGAGGAGGAGGAGAGAACAAAGATTCAGTTCAGATAAGATAAGATAAGAGATAAGATGACAGTTCAGTGAGCATGTGACATAAGTAAGTGGTGTGACGTTATTTAGAATGGATGTCAGAGCAAGACAACAGACCAAGAGACAACAAACACGCACACACACAACATACTGGCTAACACCATGAATGTCAAAAAATATATGTTATCTTAAAGTCAGCTAATAAACTCAGTCTTGAAAAGACTCAGGATCCCTGTCCCAGGCTGTAGACCACAGTCTGCAGACCTGTATGATTGGCCATATATCTGTATGCCAGAGAAAGTTGCATTCAAATAAAATATATTTTTAAGTCCTTCACATGCAAAGGCCTAACCTGTAACCTGCATAGGCTATTGTGTGCTACTGAATCAACCAGAGGGCAAAGCATAGAGATGTTATGAGCTAAGGGGCAGAATAGAAATGTTTATTTTTTAAGTTAGATAAACATCATATCGAAATTTTAGACTACCTCTCAGCATTGGTAACATGTCCCACACAAACATAATCTTTGTCCCACATTTGGTTTGTTGGGTCATCTGGTCACCCTAGGGGGGCGTGGTTCCCAGGAACCAATTAGAGGACAGGTGAGTTAGTGGCAGGTGTTGTTAATGTACTAGTTACCCGTCGTCTCTTTAAAAGACGGCAGTAGCTGGACCCGCAAGGAGAAAGGAAGGAGGCCAGCAACTGAGCTGGGCATAAATCCAGTGTCTGGGTCCTTCCGCACACACACACACACGCACACACACACACACACACAGTAGCAATGCCAATTAATTTACGCAAACCACTTTGAGTGGACGGGCGAAGTATATTTAAAATAAGAGGGGATCGAGTTGCACTTGTGCCGAGTGGCATGCATAAACGGCCACAAGCGGAGAGGGAAGAGAATGAAAACCCCCAAAAATGTACTCACATTTTTTTAAATAAAGATGCGACAGTGGAGGGAGTTTAAAACAGAGACACTGGGGGGAGAGAGAGGGATAAAGAGATACAGACAGACAGACAGACACTCATCCATCTTTTCATCTACGTTATCGCCCTCTCTCGTTCCATTTTCTTATGGAGCAATTAGCCTATTTACAGCTAGGCTAACGGAACAGTGTGTGTGTGTGTGTGTGTGGGGTGTGGGGGGGGGGGGGGGGGGGGCGGTGGTCTACACTGGCTTTAATAGCCAAGTGTCCTCCTGATCTAGTTTGGGAATAGACAGATGGAGATAGATCTCACTGCTGGTCTAAATGTGTTCCATTTGAAGGTTGAATTCAGCTTATTTTACAGTTTCAACGACAATCTTTAGCGATGAGAGCCACTGTGTAAGACTGATGTTGACTAATGTAGAGCTTGCTTTTGTATAGGTTACGGCCTACGCTAATGTCTGATTTACAGTGCATTTCTTGTTTTTTAGGTTCCTTGCAAGCTTAGGTAAAACCAGAATGTTTTGATAACGAATAGTTGAATCAATTTTTATTCTCTTAATTTAACCTGTAAATCATAATATGCCTTAAGATGAGGGGTTCATAACTATATTCAGGTCTAATTTTATATTGCTAAGCAAATTATCACAGTTTAAACTATTTGACTTCAATTCAAATAACTTGATCTTTCCGTTAGGAACTTCATTGTGTGTGAAAGTGTCAGTTGAACACCAGACATAGCCAAACCGATATGAGAATATACAACTGTAGCAATTAAAAGCAATTTAAAAAGTCCTACAGTAGGATTAAGGTAGTGTGTTTATATAAATATCCTGTCTACACGACTACACAAAGTTCCACAAGCTTCCGCTAAATGATATGAACCACAAACCTAGTTTCCAAAATAAGACTCCTGGAACTGGACTGTGGATTGTAAAAAAGACCAGGTTTCTAAGCAGCCGTAAGCAATATAGTGGAGCGTCTCTGGTACTCATCGACACGGTTACTTCAGTTTCCTCTCCGAGGGTATCTCAATGTTTAGCACGGAGGCCTTCATTGCAAATAATTAAATTCAACTAGTGAAAAACAAAATTGTAAATCAAAACCTGAAAATTATGTGGATTTGTCGTGTTTCAGAGATAGACTTGCATGCGTGGCCTATTTCCTGGTGAGTGGTCCACTTCACAGAGAAGCTGCCCCACTTTGGCTAGCTCTCAAAACAACCCTGCGTTATATGTGTCACCATGTGAACCACTGGTTACAGATTAGGATACAAGGAGAATTAAAGCAGTTGGCAACAAATAATAGACAATGACACTGGGTTTAATCAAATCCACCGGTCTAAAAATGAATGTGCTAAACCAGTGGTTCTCAACCGGTGGGGCGCGCCCCACTGGGGGGGCGCGGACACTCTCCCGGGGGGGCGCGAGTAGCAGTGGCGGTTCAGGGGGGGGGGGGGGGGGGGGGGGGGGGCAGGGGTGCGCGATCTTGATTGGAGGGAAAAAAAATCAGATGTTATTGGAGACTTTTGTGGTGTTTGGAGACTGACGTGAAAAGCACGCATCACTCTGCAGTTAATGTGCTCAACGAGCAGCGTGCTGCCGTGAGCTCCTCCCCCGTCCAAAAGCACTCACAGGCGGTCAGTCTCACAGTAGCCACCGCTGTTCCCGCCCTGGCTTACAGAGCGGGGTTTAAATTTAAATGTTTCTTCACTCACTCTGCACTCTCACACAAAATATACAACACCCCCCCCGTCGACAATCGCACCCCACCCCACCCCCCCCCATCGACAATCGCGCACCCACCCCCCCTCCTCCCGACAATCGCGCACCCCCCTCTCCCTCTATCTATCTATCCATCTATGCAAGGTGGTGTAGTGGGGGTGGCGCCGGGAAGAGGGGAGGGGGGGCCCCAACTGCAATGAACCAGTTTTGGGGGGGCCCAGCTTGCAAAAGGTTGAGAACCCCTGCGCTAAACGAAACATTAGTAACTGTCTACTTGGACCAGACTCGGGGGGACTACGTTTAGAAACTTTCCCCGTTCCCATGTTGTTACTAAGATCGTCTCTATTTACCGGAGTAATAAGGTAACGTCTGCATTTCATATTAATCTCATGTTGACTGACATTAGGCATTGGTCAGACCCAGGCATTAGTCAGACCCATATATTTCTCGAGGCATTTGCCGTTTGTTTACAGGCACACACAAAGTAGTGCGAGCTTAAAGTTGTACATTTGAGACAGAATTACCCCAAAATATGAATCAACACCCTTATATTTGTATTGATTCGTAAGTGGCCATGGTATAAGCGGGATAATCCACTCCGAGCTGTGCATGTATTGAAAAAAATAATGCACGATGCAGGGGCTAAGAACCCCCCCCGATGCAAAGTGGCGGGGGGTTTGCCTCCGCGAATAGCATCGGGCGAGTGCCCGGGGACACCAACCAATGGGGGGGGGCACCAAATTAAGACAACGACTAGAACTTTAAAATAGTTGTAATATTTTCTATATATATTATTTACTGGAAAATATGCAAATAATGGATGGCAGATTTATTCTAGCCTGCCACAGATGTCAGAGAAATCCATAGTTCAACGTTATAATGGCTAAGCATGTAGCAACAACAGCTTCACACAGTAGTGTGAGGATGACATACTGTGGCCTTTCACTTCTGTACTGTAGACAGGGAAAGTGATAAATGTCCATGGACACATTGTTTAACTTGATACCCCTCTTAAGATGCAATTTATTTTTTTACATTTTCCAAAAGTGGAGCCAAGCAGAGTCAGATTTTCCAACCCCAGGGCCAAATATGGCGATGGTGACACTGACCGATGAGATAGTGTTGCCTCAATCTGCTGAAATCAAAATAAGGTCAATGGGGCTTCTTTTTTTATCCATTTAATCTTACCATGTAAACTCAATCTCCTTTCTGGGGTTTAAGGGAGGGTGGGGGTGGGCAAGGGGATACAACACATGATATTTCTGTTCACTCTCTATTTAGATATTCACAGTGAAACTGTGGATACCTTTATCATTATTCTAGCGGATATTATTTTTCTGTGGTACCGCCTCTAACTCAGCCCCTGATCACTCAAAGTTTTCAAATGTGTCGACAACATTTGTACCATTTTGAGCATAGGGGGCGCTATAATTCGTGGTCAAAGTTAAACGTTTTACCCCGTCTCCCCATTTGACGCACATTTCTAAACTTGTAATATATGCCTTATTTGACATGCTGAACATTTTTGCCTGTTGGACCCATAAGGTCCGGCGGGATTTATTTTTCTGTACAGCGAAAGTTTCGGGAAAACATACAAAATCTTCTAAATAACCAGGGCTCCAAGACTCAGAACCTTATTTGGAATTTTGATAAAATACAAAATGGAAATCCAATTATTTACATTAGCAAACATTATTCAATCAATCACGCTTCAGTCTGCTTCAGAAGGGCTTGAGAGTTGGCATGTTGACATCCCCCTTAACAAGTGTGCCAAATTTGGTGTCAATATAAAAAAAAAATGACACCACAGTGTCCATTTTAATACATTTTGCAATATTCTATCAATTTACAACATTAATCAATCAATCCCAAGTCCGCTTCAGAAGGTCCAAGGCCTTGTTGGTAGTTGGTATGCACATAGAGGACATCTCCCTTACCAAGTTTTGTGTCGATAGCTCAAGAAATGACATCAGTGTGCATTTAAAAAAAGTGCTAATGCTCAACGCATATAAACAAAATTTGCTCTTGACCCATGACTCGGATTCACTCCAAAATCACTTGGGAACACTTATTCATCCCCCCCCCCTAAATGATGTGCCCCCACGAATCGCGGGAAAAGGCTGGTTCCCATGATCGGTGTACTTGTGGGCTATGAATTCCTTTCGAGACTGCTTGCAGTGAAGAGTTAGTTCTATTAATGGCAGAAAAGGGGAAGACATTGCAATTCTCCAAGAAACTAATGCAAAAAGATAAACATTGGTGGCAACAACACATATAGGGTTATTTACTCCTCTTTTGCCAATAATAAGACTTTTTTGAATTCTATATTCTGGATAAAGGAAATGATCAAGATGGTAGAATTACATATGGACATTTCAAGCAAAAATGCTATTCGATATTCGCTGGAACTATTTGTCAATTATACGAAGATCCCCCCCCACCACCGCTGCATGCAAGAGTGAGACCAATTCATTTTCTCAACATTTGCACAACAATTAATTTAACATAACCACCATTAACATAGGCCCTGTTCACACCTGGCATTAACATGCGTCTTGGATGATCCGATCACAAGTGGACAGCTCGAAGTACAGGTGTGAATGCACCCAAGACACATTGAGGACGCATTGAGAGCCAATAGCTCAGACCACCTTCGGAGGTGGTCTTGGATGCTTATATCCACATCCTCTTATATATCCTCATCCTCTTAATCATATATCCACATTGTCTTAGCAGTGTGAAGCTAATGTAATCTTGGCCACATTGAAGGACCGCCTACTCAACTGACTTGTAGACCAGCCCACCTTTCTACTAGGGCTGAACGATATATCGTTATCGTATCGATATCTCGATATGAACATTCACGATATTAATATCGAAAAAGCAACGATATAAACGATATATCGCCCTGCATGTACAGCTCTGGCAGTCACAACAAACTAGGGATGGGCATTATCGGCGGCGGCGCTCGCGCTCGGAACCGGCGAGTGCGGAACCGTCCTCCCTCGCCGGTTCCGACTACCACAACGACCACTACCACCCCCACCCCCCAGCGGGGACGGACACCACAACCCAGTCAAACTCAATCTTTTGCGCTGTCTCCACGGTGGACCCGGGTCACCCTCCCAGGACCCGGAGTCCCCCCCCGGATCGATCAAAAGGACGTTGTGTTGCTGTGAGTCTTGAAGCGGTGCCCGGTGATCGCGGCTTTAGTTCCCCGTGTCTGATCGCTGTAATTCGGAGCGTGAATATCGGTTGAATATCTAATATCTTTCTAACTTTAAAAAACACTTTAGTATTTTTTAAAACGATAGTCGCACATCCCTCGTAACTACGCCGTGAAGGTGAACCCTCCCGGACTCCGCTATTAACATGAACCGCTCCGCCGGAGGAGCCGGACACCAGAATACAAACATGTGTTCCATTTGCTTGCTTATAAATAAAGTTGTGTGCAGTTATATGGGTAAATACGATTATTGATTAATGACCGATCGCGTACTGCGGTCAAGACAGCCGTCTCTCGGTTCGCGTGGTCAAGCCAGCCGCTCCAACGTTTTCAATATTTCCATAACTGACATTTAAGCAAAACGTTCAGCCTCATATATGTTTTCTGACTAAGGTATTTCTTTTAGACAGTTCATGCAATTGTTTCTAAATGTGTGGCTCATCTTTTTGTTGCGAGCCTTTTCCGAGCGCCGGCTGCATATTGTATGGGCACATGTCGGCCTTTTTCCCCTTTTTTTTCAAAACAGTTATACAGTTCAATGCCCACTTTTACTGCCTTGTTTGATTATTGTTGGCCGATAAGTAGGCTACTTATTGTGATTGGAATACAGATTTAGTCTTGTTGGATCGTTTCCAAACCTTTAAGAGCGCATGTAGGCGCATTGTTCGGCTTTTACGAGCGCCGCATAGTCCTATAAGTTAACCTATAATGCCTGTAGGCCTATTTATTATTTTAAAACTGTTAAACAGTTGTAGGTCTTCAAGTTAACTGTCTTGTATTATTGTTGGCCTATACATTATTGTTGGAATAAAGATTTCATTGATAAAAACATGCTGCATTTTATATTTTCTACCAACGGGAATTTTAATATAGCCTATGGAAAAATAACGGCTCATGACTGGCAGTGAGTTTTTATAAATAAAACTGCACTTTCCACATTCTTTTGCATTATGTTTTTATTTTTCTGAAAAATGCTTGGTTTTCACCGAACCCATATTCATATCATATCGTATCGATATCGAGATATCTGGCATGAATATCGAGATATGAAATTTTGTCCATATCGTTCAGCCCTACTTTCTACTGACTCAAATGTAACTACATGTAGACCAACTACCTTTCTACTGACTTATATACAACTACATGTAGACCTGTTACTTTTCTCGTGACCCATATATAACTACATATAGACCAGCTACTTTTCTTACATGTAGTATCTAAACCTGGAATGAAGGGGCTCTGTTTAGATTTTGCCATTGTTTATGTTTTCTAATGTCCTTTTGAGTGTCAGGGCCTGTATTTCTGTTCATGAAATGTGTTTCACTGGTCTTTACTATGTCTATAACAGTGTGTCTTATTTTATTTAACACAATGTGTGTCAAAAAGCACGTTCTAAGCCTACTCATTTGCACCATTTGTTTAAATTTTACAGGTTCAACTTATGAGACCATAAAGACACAGGTATTGGATGTACAGCTGTCGAGTCATGTTTGAAGAGGACACGCCCAGGTAGTCGAACTCTGATAGACTAGGGTTTAGTGTCGGCACACTCGGCTGTGTTCCTCTGGCTACGTTTACCGAGATACAGCATCTTATCTAGGTTTTGCCGAAAAAACAACAATACGACATCCCCATCACTAAAGCAACAACAGCATTTAGATGCACATTTTAAATGCTGCACGGAGTGTATGCATACAGCATTTTTATAGCCCCTACAATCATTTTGCAATTATGTGTGTGTGTGTGTGTGTGTGTGTTGGAGTAAGTGATTGAGTGTGTGTCTGTCAAGGTGATCCAGCAAGCAAAGTCAGTAACCTGCTTTGCTAAAACTGCTTACCTGTGGAAGAATAGAAAGTTCAGTAAGGGTAAAAGTTACCATATTAGGTAGGATGTGTGTGTGTCTGTGTGTGAGAGAGAGAGATCAGGTAACCTGTGACAGATTTTGTAGATTTATGTTACATGATTTGGGTCACTCTCCATGTCTCCAACACAAATATGAGCACACACACACACACACACACTAATCCCAAGCGGCACACTGGGCCACACTGCAGGATCCGATTTTAGCCAAGTGGGCGTTGGCAATGTGGGATAACTACTACACATGGGTCAACGCACCAGAGTAATCTAGGTTATGAGCACATATCACACATTGCTTTGGCTTGTAATGTTCATGTATTATAAATACAATGCAAAATGTAAAAAAAGTATGAGAAAACACACCTTAAGTATCCATCACATGAACAGCTAATCAATACAGGATTTAAAAAAACACAAAAATACAATAATTAAGGGCATAGGTTTCACTTCTCCTCCAATGTTTCACAACATTGGGACTAGTTCCCGAATTACTACCTGCCAATGAAGATGAAAAAACAACCCTAATACAGATAATTTCTACCCCTGTACCCCTGTTCTACCCCAGGGAGATTTTTCTTTAGACTTTTTGTGTAAAAGCACAATTTTAACACCTTTTGAGATTTATCCAAGGATCAAAATCACTGAAGAATTTTACACGTGTAGTATGATGACTAGACCATTTAAGTCATAGGGATGTTCCTTTTCGAATTATCCTCATTATCCTATTAGCCTCATCCTGTCTTTGCTTTTTTTATAAAATCAAATGTGTGTGTGTGTGTGTATGTGTGTTGAAACAATTAATGCAGAGTTACTTTATTTACAAATAAGATGAAAAAAATAAAATATTATGATTGGTTTGCTGGCTGTGTCTGTATCATGATGATTGAGGATGAGGTCAGGTGACCTGTGACCGTGGGAATTTGGAAAGCGGTGTTACCTTAGCTAAGACAATAGAGTACAGACAACATTACGGTTAAAGCTAGCTGCTAACTAAACTAACAAACACCATGGATGCATTTTGGAAAGAAGACAATTGTTGTCCTAAACGCAAGCCGACTATTGCGTAAAATCGGACTCTCTATGGTATAGCTGTTTATACAAGTAGTTCACGTTGGTTGTTTTTGGAACTATAGGCGTCATTGCGTCTCTATGCCAAGATGTTCGATGCCCCCCCCCCCCCCCAAGAGTTTGTGCCCAGGGGCCTCTGCATTCTTAATCTGTGCTTGAGTGTATAGGCAATATCATAACCATAGGCAGATTATGAGACACCCTGTTCAGTGACTTATAATTGCCCTGTTCCTAACTCTATTTATATACACAAGGCTAGATTATAAAGTCTTTTCTATTACTTTGTGCCAAGTGAATCTGCGAGTAGCTGTATTTTAATCAATTTATTGTATTTGATGAGTTTAACTAAAATGCAAACTAGTGAGTAGTACCACTGTTTAAAAGGTGAGGTCTCCTAGAGGAGACATTTCTTTGTTCTGCCGAAGTGACATGGTGACAACTTAACCCCATTGATAAAAAACAAGTACACAGGTATTTTTTTAAATGTAGCTTTTTCTGTGTTCATGCTTTCATCCACACGCAAACTGCGCTTTAGGTCACTAAAAACAAACCTTTTGGAAAAATTTGGTTTTGCAAATGATGACATTATGACCTAGATTTTCACATGGCAAATGTTGTTTCACACATTGAGTATTCGCTAGAAACCGAACAAAACAGCAGACTACCGGTGTGTTTACATGCGGCTAGTACCGTTAGGTTTAATTAAATGTTAACAAAATAATCATGATTATTTGGATGATCTTAAAATGCAGTTAAAAAAGTTTCACTCGCTCTTAGTTACTTACTGCACTCGCCTGACGGATGAGTGGTCCTGAAATTAGACTCTGAAATGTAAACTACTCGCCGGCGAGCCTAATTTCCTGCCTACAGGGCCAGCTAAAGTTAAAAACACATCCAACAATATTAGTCAGCCAAATGTTACCTCGGTCCATCCGTGGGGAATTGACGCTGCAGGTGATGCGGGTGAAAGTAGGGAGGAACTGAGCACATATGTTTATATGCTGTCTAGCTTTCTGTTTGGCGTATGTTACCCCCGCCCCCCCCCCCCCCCCAAAAAAAAAAACTTTGGGGGATTTAGACAACTCACATAAGTCACCCAAATTGAGATCATAAAAGAGACATTCGCCGAAAAGGGAGTTGTTTGCATCCCTGTATTGGAAATGTATTTATTCTATATTACATATTTATTATTATTGGGTGGGACAATTCACACAATTAACATGGGGGGGGGGGGGGGGGGAATGTCCCCCTGTCCCCCCCTAAATCTACGCCTACGGCTATTTATTACATTGTTCTGCCACACACTTCTGTTAGTTTAGCTTCCTTTCAATTTCGCTGTTGTTTATCTGCAACTCAAACATGTGCAGTGTGTGTACATTAGTGTACTTGACCTATAGTCATGGTACGCAAGCACAAGTGTGTGCATGTGTGTGTGGGTTTATGCTTGTACTCCTGCCTGTTTAAAAAGAAGAGTCCAGGGCTGTTGACCGTATATGGTGAAACCTATTTACTGCTCACTATCTGCCAAGAGATCACATACACACCCTGTGTGCACGTGTGCGTGTGTGTCAGCATGAGTAAGCAGGAAAAGAAGACGTTGGTTGCGATTTAATATTTTAATATACCAGCATGCTTATTATTATGTTATTATTGTTCTTATGTTATGTTATTATTATGCAGTTAATTTATTAAATTAGTCCCAGGTGGCCATTATTGTGTGTGTGTGTGTGTGTGTGTGTGTGTGTGTGTGTGTGTGTGTGTGTGTGTGTGTGTGTGTGTGTGTGTGTGTCTGTAACCCAGCATCAAGTCTGGAATCATCAATTCCTTAACTATAGTATTAGAAACTGAGAATGTATCTAACATGCATCTAATATGATAGCCATACTAGGTTATACTGCAACAGGATAATATTCTAGCATTTAGTATACTATTTGTTATGTTTTCCCATATATAGCCATGCTGGTCCTGACAGGAGGCACATATCGTTATTGCGATATTAACTGTTCAGTAAATGTAATCGATTTGAACTAGTCTGCACTCTGCATTGGTTTCAAGTCTCAGTATCGGCATTGACTAAGATGGCAATTGCGTTCATCCATAATTTAACTCTTCCAGAAATACTGGGTTGCAGCTTCCCGAAGGTAATATAACTCTTCCTGGCACTTCCAATACATCAAGTCTCTGAACTGGAAGTGAAAAGAAATGAGGGACGGGTGAGGGGGGACAGATAGAAAGCGAGAGACACAAGACCGGCACTACAAAGACCATGATACGTGGAAACTCTGTGTGGTTGTTTTAAGCCAGCCCTTTCCTATCCACAGCATACTACATCGCCAACAGACAGGGTCCAAAATTAACACCTGCCACCAGCCAATGGCTGATTTGATTCAGGGTTACATATTGAAAATATTGCTTGCCCGGTAGATTTTTCTTAATTTTGGTTAATTTAAATTTTGGACCCTGCTCACAGATGAGCCAAACTTTGCATGTGTATTTAACCGAGACTCCACCATTTATAGTAAGATTAGATGAGCCTATCCAGCATTATATTAGAATTAAACGCTCCACCTTGAACAGACGTTTAGTAAATGTTAAGTACTTTGTGCTGATAATGGCTGTCTTTCACTTTTCCCTTGAAGTACAAATTTTAATGCAGGACTTTTACTTTTAATGTGCAGTATTAAGAGTGTTACTATTAGGTACTATAGGTAATAGTTTAACTTCAGAAAAAAGTTTTGAGTACTTCTTCTACCTCTGCCAATACCAATCTTTCACTCTTCACTTGTAACAACTAAAACACAGCAACAAATCTTTGATCCATGTCGTTCATAACTGGACTTTGATTAACTTTGTCTGTAGCCTACAGCACAACAAAGTAGGAAATAAAAACAAAACACAATGAAAACAGACCAGAAAAGAAACCATTTAACTATGTAGCCCCATATAGAAGCACAAAAATCAAGGAGAAATTACCAAATCAAGGCAATCTGAGTAAATCAGGCAGGCAAAACGCTCCACTTCTGAAACACTCCCAGTGGGGTATGAAGCCATGTGGATGGAATCAAATAGCCACTGTGATTATAAAGTAGAGCATGTATTTAATTAGCGGAGGTATTTCCCCGGCGGTAACGTTATTAGTGTTATAAGTTAGTATGGCAAACGTACACATTTGATTTACAAAGGCGGAGTAGCAATGTTTGTGTATCCACTCGTGCTCAGACTCCAGGGAAGTGAAGAGCTGGGTTGTAACGTTAGTATATATACTCTAACGCCCTGTAAAGGGCCGCTGCAGATGTAGGTGAAGACATGCCTGTCAGCACTCCACAGGGCCCTGAAGCCCTGTCCCTGCTGCTGCAGCACAGAGCATCACTTGTTCATCCAAAGTTTATTAATATTGAACTTGTCGTGTGTCCAAATTGCATTGCACAATGCGTCTGTGAGTGCCCAGCAATACACCCGTCAAGTGTTAAGTTCATCGGAGGTTGAAGGGGTTTTGGTTCCTTACTTCAAGGGTTTTGGTTCCTTACTTCAAGGAAGAGGCCTGTAGCACCAAAGGGATGTGACCCTTCATCAAACCTGTGTGTGTCTGTGTGTGTGCATACATTCCTGCATGCATGTATATTCAGTGAAATATGCTACTGAAGTGCGTGTGTGTGCGTGTTAAAACATCCCAGAATCTCCACAGTTCAAGTCACCTATTCATCCCAAATTAAACTGGTTTAAAAACTAATGAAACAACAAACAACAAGTAGTTGGATTTGTAAGTATGGATTTGTAAAATTATGTATTATATTATATTGACTTTCTGTTATCTGATGAAAGCTGGAAATAATCAGCATATAGATGGGTATGCAGGTAGGGTACTTTATATGCTGATAAAAATGCTTTCAATTTTAACTAAGATACTTTCGCCTTCAGTGAAAATCAGTGCTCAAGCATCAGGCCCTGCCAACACAAGTGTGCACTTGCCCTGACTGGGCCCAGGACCGCAGAGTGGGGCCCACAAACACGGGCCCCTCTGAGCTTCAGGCCCAGTCTGCATTACCTATATTTATGGCACTGGCTGTCACTATTGAGTAGTTTGCCATTCCCGAAAGAAGAGACACACGAACACACGCGCCGCAAAAATTTGATAAAAGATGGGAAAAGCTGGCAATGGGGCAAATTAATTCCTATTTGTCCTAATTACAGGAGCGGGGACTCAATAGGGACTTTGGCTTGCACTGTGGCAACACAAAACAAATGACAGATTGCCTTTGATTGCGGCATTCTCTTCATGACTTGTCACATAGTTAGATTTGCCATTCCAGGCACTCTTGGTGCCTGGAATGGAATATGAATGATTAGTTAATCGAGTTACTGTGACAGCGATAATGCAAACACCCTGACACATGGTAGTTTGCTTTACGTTTGTGATTATTCTTTATCCTATTCAAAATAATATCTTTCCATTCATATTTGTCTTACATAATACATATATGCCATATGCCACTTTCTTTTTAAAGATATGCCAATCGGATCCACCATACAATGTTGCATTCTGTGACAGCAGGAAGGTTGCTTTCTACTATCTGCAAAATAAAGAAAGCTTACATTATTGTTCAGTAATGTAAAGTAGTGTTTTATTGAGTGACGGTTATTTCATTAAAATGTTCACTTACATCTAGTATCTCAAAAAGCATTGCAAGCCATTCAGTCATTACCTTTAACAGACAACTGTGCAACTTTGTTGGTGACTGATCATAGCCCACACCAACATGAAATATGTTGTGTAGCGTAACCTTTCTAGCGTTACTTTTCAATATGATTTCCATGACTTTTTAAAATACAGGTTTTCCAGGATGCATGGGAACCCTGTGTGTGTACACTGCAGACTTAGAATTGAGCATGAATAATTTTGTCTTTAGAGGGATGAGCAGCTGCACATTAAATTGAGCCCCTGCTGAACACACACACACACATTTTTCTCTGAATGGCCCAACCTGAATAAATAAATAATAAATAAATAATCATGCATTGTGCACACAATCCAAATTCAAATAATCACAAGACATGTAGACTCTAACTATGTCATGTTATAACGAGCATGCGTGCATGTCGACACACATTTCTGAACATTACATCAACCTGCTCTTCCCTTTTCTTGAGGAATTGTTTTTTTGGTCCTTTGTTTCAGGAAGTCCTGTTAAGTGTCCTAATCTCTCACCAAGAGCAGACGTTTTTATCCAA
Source organism: Merluccius polli (assembly GCA_030340625.1). Classification (NCBI taxonomy): domain Eukaryota; kingdom Metazoa; phylum Chordata; class Actinopteri; order Gadiformes; family Merlucciidae; genus Merluccius; species Merluccius polli. Next base: position 218,991 of record JAOPHQ010003996.1, read on the forward strand.
AGCGACTTACAGTGACTTCAGGTACACGTCAAGCAGCCGATAAGAGGTTATGGTATCTTGGCTCAAGGATGTCTACAGGTATGCATCCTTGATGCTTGCAGACATTAGGGTTTGAACCCAGAATCTTCCAGCTGGGAGTAAAAACACCCTAACCACTACTAGTAGTAGCCGCCACATACAATCTCTTTAAGGGAGTATAATGGCTCCCAAAGAGTAACCAATGCATCTTTTCATTTCAATTTTATTTGTTCTGCTCTGAGGTGTATTCACAATACACAATACACCCTTACACTTTGGGTAAAAGTACCCCCCAATATTCAGAAAGTATCAAATTGTTTCCCCTAATATTTTGACTATTGTTATGCTCTTATAATGTACATAAAATTTGGCATCAATCGATATTCATTTGCAGCGCAACGGACTGACCGTCCAAAGTGGGTCTACAGACCCCGCTCAACCCAGCGTCACTTCGCTGTTCAGTAGAGGTCGATTCTTAGATACATTGCGATGCAGACGTGGATGATTCTGCATCAATGCAGTGACAGAACATAATCAATTATAGCCTACTAATGTTTATTGTTGATTTTTTGGCCTCGGCTGGACAATACATTTGTTAAGTTACAATTACTGCCGGGAGCAACATCATTTGGAATTGTGGGCGAACGTTACTCGGCTACATGCTAGGCTAACGTTAGTTACGGGAGATACGACGGAGGGAGCCAGAGATCAGCAGCGAGTGATAAAAAACGCACCCAATATTTTGAAAGCAGACATCTGGGCACATTTCGGATTTAATGAATTTACTGGAAAGCACGAACTGGACAAGACGCACGCTGTGTATAAAATCTGCCACTCAAAAATGTTATATTTTACAATTTAATTTAATATTTAGACATTTATGTTAACATTTTGATTATTTTCTTTTATGAACAAGTACACTACACTACATAAACTACTTAGTAGTTTGATGCTATTTAGTATTAACTGTCGCAGTCCTGTTTTCTGCTGTGTTCAGAGTCATGTTTGTGATATTTGCCACATTCAGGAAGTGCCCTGTCTTAGAGCTGCTATGTGAAAACAGCACACTTCTAATGCAGTGCAGAAGGATTTATGTTTTGTTTTTGAGGATTGAACATTTTCATACACAAATATAGGTTGGCTAGGCCTATACCATTTATTTTGGTTTACAATTTAATTTAATGTCAAGACATTTATGTTTAACATTTATGTTGACATTTTGACATTCTGAAAGCACTTTTTAAATAAAAAAGGGAGTTCATATTTATCTACCTGCTTGTATTAATTGATGCAAAAGTAGCCATGTGCAGTAATATAGAAAATTGAGGATGCGATACATTGAGATGCATCAAGATGCATAATGATGTATCGTGCAATCGAATCAATCATAATCAAATCGAATCGTGAGGCCAGTGAAGACTCACACCTCAACTGTTCAGGTTATAAATATTACAAAATGAAGGTAACAGATTATGTAACCTATGCCTCGCGGTCTCGCAACGACTCAAACCAGCGGTGATTCTCTCTCCTTTGACGGTCCAAATCTGGGTTCAAACTAAAGGAGAGAGAATCACCGCTGGTTCTTAACCAAATGCTGCTCATTATGGCATGTTCACTTTGTTGTAATCAGGCAAAAGAAAAGGAGAAGAGATAGACGGCAGCAGAAGAGACATGGAGGTAATAAGAAAGGATCACATTAAAGCTTCAGAAGGCAACAGCCTACATTCACCTACTGCTATCAATCATGTAATCATATAAGCCCATGCTCTTCAAATATGAACAGTATGTGAGTTTACTAAATGATCTCATATTGACTCTTGTGGACTCAGTAAACAGGCTGAGTCTCAGGGAGACAGAAGGAGGGAAGGAAGCTGAAGAAAGGGCAGAGACAGGTGACTTGGAGGGGTGAGTGAGAATTGTGTGATTTTTGGAAACTATGCTAGAATACAATGGAGTAAAAGTCAATCATTACTCTGTTTGGCCACCTTATATAGATCAATAGAAAGTCACTGGCAATCTCATATTTGCTCCAGATGATTCAGGGAGAGAAGGAAGGTGAAGTCAGGGCAGGCACAGGTGACTTGGAGGAGGTGAGTGAGAATAGACACCTTGAGATAACCGATAACTTTCAGCTCCTAAAGGCCGATACCGATACCGATAACCGATAAAACACACACATATTCATATGGTCATGAATTAAGATCATGACATTAATACTATGAACAAACCCAAAAACACGTTTGACTCGTCGCCGAATACGCCGATGTGTCTAAGTCCCGGTAGCTTCTTTGCGGCTGGCTTTAAGTTGCTAGCGTCTTTAGCAGCCCGAGTGTCCTCATATGCTTTCTATGTTTCAGGTGACTTATCAGGTTTGACGTATTGAAGCTAGTGCTACTTTTAACAGTTGTTACAAATAACAAGCGACCTGTCTTCTTCAGAAACTTTGAAAAAGTCCCACACAATCTACGCCATGTTGTCTGTTTTCAAACGTAAGCACGCTGTGCTGCATTCACAGTGTGACGGAAATTCCCTGTTCCCACGCTTGCTAGTCGTTCTTTCAGCCTTTTTAAGTTCATGTTTCTATTGTTTATGTGTAACGTGTAGAAATACTGTGGATATCAATTCAAGTCAGCAATAGGGCTGCACGATATATCGCAAATCTATCGTCATCGCGAAATCAACGCTCGCGATGTACATACCGCAAAGATTTCTTAATTTGCGATTAAATTAAGCCTACATTTTTCGCGCATTCACACACAATGACATTATATTTGACCAATCCGATGCTGTCATGCTGCCCGATAAGCCCGCCCCCCACCAGTTTAAGCACATGGTGTTTAAGTTGTTGAGGGAGCGTTGTCGTGTTTGTTTGACCAGGTGTATTTTACTTTAACTAAATTGTTGCACATGTTTCCTTGTGCTAGCCTTTTTGGCCAATAATAAGTGTTATTACTCAGGCCAACACAGTTAAAGTCTATATTGTTTCATACTATGACACATTTAGCCTACGTTTGTGTTTATGAAAGTCCGCCTTTATTACGCAACTGCAGCGCATTTGGAAATGTCAACAAATAGGTGAGCGCAACATGCTTATGTCATATTTATAAAATGTATTTTAATCACACAGCCGAACCTTTGCAACACGTGAAACAGCCCATTGGCTACGATGCATAATAAGCTGTTTTAAATTGCACATTTCAAATCGCGCAGACGTCACCGAGTCCGAACCCGACCCGGCCCGTCGGGTCCCCTTGGGTCCCGACGGGCTTGGGTCGGGTATCCAGCGGCCGTGACGTATGAAACGCCATGTTCCGATCGGTGATTCTGTGAGCGATCGCGAGGTCTATTCAAGCATGCCGCTTATCCCAACTAGCTTCACCTGACGTGACTTAGCCGGGCCTATTTATCCTGGCTTGGCAATCGTGCAACCGAATAAGCCAGGATACCGCCGAGCAGAATAGTCCAAGCCGCAGTTTTGTGCAATACCCCCCAGGTGTATTTTAGTTTAACTACATTGTTGCACATGTTTCCTTATGCTAGCCTTTTTGGCCAATAACTCACCATAATGGTGTATTTTTGTTTTTATTATTGTTATTTGATGTTGTTTTTCATGACATCATGTATGCCTCAGAACCCATTCTGCAACACCTTCTTAGCTCAACAAATTAGTGGTCAGAAAAAAAATGTTTATTATTTAAATTTATTATGAATGCTTTAAGCAGTTTTATTGTTTTTATTTATTTCATCTTAATTGTGTTGACCATATAAGAAAATGTTTCAAGTGGGCAATTTTCCCAATAAAAGTTATGTTGCATTGCATTGCATGCATACGATGCATTTCTTGTTTTAATAGTCTAGCAGCAAGTAGAATGAAGAAAAACATTAAATATTGAAATATCGCAAGTTATATCGTCATCGCATACTCAACAATGTTATCGCATATCGCATATTTTCCCAATATCGCGCAGCCCTAGTCAGCAACTACCAAAATTATGACCGAGTAACAAGTTATTTTACGACATAAGGCAGAAAGAGTTTTTCTGATTATGCAAATGTAACTTGAACGCAGCACACACCATTCAGGTGTCCCAGTGGGAGCAAGGCGCTGCCGTGCTGACAACATTATATAATATTATATTATAATGTTATCGGGGCTATTCGTCATGATATCGGACTTATCGGAATGACGTAATAATTTCTGTTATCGGGCTGATAATTATCGCGCACCCCTAATGCTGATAGCATCTTTTCATGCGTGTTCCGTTTAAGATTATACTGCCAGGAAGCATTGGATGTCAGACAGACAAAAAAGGCCTAGTAGACAGTCTGGTGAAGTAAATGCAATAGAGGAAGAAGAAGAACTTGGACCTCTTCCTAATCAGCCAACGTCGAATTCATCCTTAGTCAGGCCCTTCCAAACAAGACACTTAATTTTCAAAAGAAATGGTTTTAAGAGCACACTTGGCTCCATTACAGCCCCTCCTTAAAAGGATGTTCTCTGCTTCCATTGCACAAAATACTTTGCAAGTCAAAAGCCCCAGCTTGCATCGAAAATTGATCTAGCTTTCATCAGCACAGGTTTTCAAAAGTAGAAAAAAAGCCATGGTGAAATTTAGATCAGATCAAGACAGCCAGTGTCACAAAGTGGATATTATAACCAGGATGCAAGAGCCTGACCCTGTTAATGCACAACTTTCACATGAATGTGAAAGACAACAGCAGGAAGCTAGGAGGAATCTGCTGAAGATATTTAAGGGTGTAAGGCTATTGACACGGCAAGGTATGGCATTCCAGGCAGTGATGGTCAGAGTAGAAAATTCAATCTCTTCCGGTACAAGGCAGATGATGATGCTGAGTTGACAAAATGGATGAAAAGAGGCATGGATTTCACTAGTCCAAACTACTGAAATGAGATGATCATGTTGTTGAGCAACATGATTGTAAGAGGAATTGTGATATATATCCTGTGATGTCAGCAAGTGTACAGATGTTGTTTTGAGCTTCATAGCAACGTTAGCCAACACCATCGTCCCCACATTAAGAGTTAGGTCATTTCCTAATCAAAAACCATGGGTTGACAGATCCATCCGTGATGTTTTGTACACCCACACTGCTGCTTGCCTTATCCGGCAACATGAGCGAGTACAAGGCGGTGTCCTACAGACTGAGAAGAGCAGAGAAGGATGCTAAGAAGAAGTACAGAGACTGAGTGGAGTCGCAGTTGGAGTGTTGCGACACCAGGCACCTATGGCAGGGACTAGGGACTATAACAGACTACCAGGGCAGTTCCCCCTCAACTGTGTATGCCGACGCATAGCTGATGACCTGAACTAATTTGCTCAGGTGTTGTTGCTCAGTTTGAGACTAGCAACAACACCACTAGCTCGCCCGCTAATAATAACATTCTTAGCGCAGCTGGAGTGGGTTTCACCAAAGGGGATGAGCACACACACAATCGCTGTGACTGAGCACAACACAAGGGCTCTGAAGAGTGTGAACACCAGGATAGCTGCAGGTCAAAATGGCATAACTGGGCGAGTACTGAAGACATGTGCTAATCAGCTAGCCCAAGTGTTCACCACAATATTCAACCTCTTCCTGGCTAAGTCCATGTTCCCAACCTGCTTGAAGAGACCCACTATTGTCCATGTGCCGAGGAATGCTTCTACAGCCTGCTTGAATGACTACCAACCCTCACCTCAGTGGTCATGAAATGCTTTCAGAGGCTGATCAAGGATTACACCTGTGCTTTCTTCCCTCGTACCATGGACCCGCTGCAGACCAAACAGATCCACGGATGATGCTGTCTCTCAGGTACTGCGCACCACACTTTCTCATCTTGACAGCCGGAAGGAGGGCTATGTGATGTTGCTGTTCATTGACTAGTTCAGCTTTCAACACCAGAGTCCCCACCAGACTGGCTGGCAAGCTGATTGAGCTGGGACTGAACACCCCCCTGTGGGCCCCTGGATCCTGGACTTCCTGACCGTGAGGCCCCAGCTGGTTAGGGTGGGTAGACACACTCGGCCGAACGCACTATTGGAACTACACTCCCCTCCCCCACGCAGGACTTATAATAACAATTAATTGCATTTATATAGCGCTTTTCAAGACACCCAAAGTGAAATTGTAACAAATAAGAGATTGTTTGAATTGTGCAAGTAAGGGTAATCCAAGTGACATAAAATGAATTCAGATTCATGTCATTATAGAGCAGTTAGGGGGTTAGGCATCTTGCACACAAATACCTAGGTAAGGTACACATCGTGCAACAGAACTTAAATAAGAGACAGAGAGAGTGTGACAGAAAGGGAGAAAGCGAGAGAGATAAAGAGAGAAAGCAGTCTGATGGTTAGGCTGCTGAATAGACTTCGAGGGGCCACGTGTAAACCAAGACCTTCTTCTGAAGGTCTTTTGAAGGTCAACCCGAGTGGGTTGCCCGGTTCTGTTTTCTCCTCTTACTGGAGACTGTAGTGGGCAGGGGAGACGCATACAGAACAGGAATTACACAGAAGAAGAGTCTCTCCGTTAGCATCAACATTAGCATTGGTATTGAGGCACGCTCCAGTTCCAGGTACTGTCTGCAGAGGTTTTTTAATAACTCTGGAGAAAGTCTCTGAGAGTCAGAGGATTATTGTTTTTAAAATGTGCCACAGAATTCTCATACTTCTCATATCTTATATTTTATAGCAGTTTGGACGATAATTTTACCACGAGCCCAAATTACCAAATTCATCGAGAATTGTGTCAAGAATGAGGTGCTATACTACAATCTCATTGGAAATCAAATGGGAAAAGTAACCCTTTTAAAATGCCCCATTCATGACTGAATGTGGAGAATCAAGCAGCAGACACATCTCTCCTGAACACAAATCATCTGCCTGCTAAGTCTTTGTCAGACTAAAAGCTTGTTGTTGGGGACAGGCTGTCATAGCATACGCTTTCGCACGCAGCTGCAACAGCAACGTCGTCTTCCAAGACAAGATCACGCAGAATACTAATCACATCCTTAGGCGTGCTCCATTTGTCCCCCAAGAGCCACCGTTTGCACACACACACACATGCACAGACACACAATGTAGCCTACAGACATACGTTTTGTAGATGGATCCCCACTTAACCTCAACCATTAATACAGCTGTTGCATAACAGCAGCATATCAACATCAGCGCGCACGTGTATGTGTATATCTAGCATTTTGTTGGCATGCTTTGAAGAGATTGAAGAGATACATCATACAATCGGAGGGTGAATGAGTGTACATGGTAAAAAGTCTAATTTCAGGCACGTGTGGGTATAAGTGTGCGTACCCCATAAAGTATTTTTACAACATATCCACTTTTTGTTGTATCCCAAAGGTCAAAGCAATCTTCAGAGAAACCATGCAAAAATCTTCACACCTGTCATGCCATCCCCAGATGTTCCTCGCCTCCCACCAGCCATATCCACTATTACATAATCCATTTCTAACATTTGTCTTATTTTAGCTATAGGCCACCCTCGCAGGCCCTCCACTTGATTAGCGCGTTGCTATGATAGCATAGCGGGTAACTAGGGATCCCTAACTGACCTAGCGTTGCAAGCGTTCAACCCACGCAGTTCAGTTAACAAAAACAGAAAAGCAACAGATACAGGAAAATCCTGTATTGTATCTGAACTAATGCATGCAACTGAAGCATGATTGGTCTGCGTACAGTACAGGCAATGAGTCTGTGTTATCTTATTTGACATAAGTCTATGCATTTTCCTGTTATTTCTGACCGATTGATAGACAAAAATGTCCATAGGGCGCATTCAGACCAAATTTAGACGTTGCAGCAAAAACGCCAGTTTTCCCGTTCATTTGAATGGGGGTAGTGCGTTTGGGCTGCGACAGTGAGGACTGCAGGTGATAGCAACAAAAAAAAAACGGGTGGCGAAAAAGTTGAAAGGCTCAACTTTTGTAGAAACGCAACCCGACGTCACACTGCTGTGGCCAATCACGCAAGCCGGCGATCAGACCGGAAGACGCCCAGTCACCCACGGGAAGAACCTTGTTCACCATGTAGCATTCCTCTGTTTACCGAGCGAAGATAGAAGAGAGACTGATGGCTGCCGTGATGTCCTTTCCAGAGCTTTACAACCTTGCCACGAGTACGACGTGAATCGTCCTGCAGTCGCTTGGCTCACAACATGACGTCACATAAATGGGCTTTGTAGCGACACTCCCACACCGCCGCAGCACAACCCTGCGCTAATTGCCGCAACACCTGATTTAGTCTGAATGCAGCCTTATGCTTGAGTAAATTAAACCCCATTAACAAAAGTGGTTAATCAAATAATTGTATCACAACAGGAAGGACCAGTCAATGGCAGAGGTCACATCCTGCTTCAGAGCATTTCACCCACCTCTTTTTATCGACTTGATAAAAGGATCTGACAAGGCCCTTTTAGTTTTTTCACCAAGATTTTCACCACAAATAAAACAAATAATTCTTATCATTTTGGTGCTAAGGATTTTCCTTTGGCACTGGCTCAAACATCTTTGGGGGGGCTGCCAAAAATTCCTCTATGCAGGAAAAACCCTGGAAGGACAGTATCAGTCATGAGAAGCAGGGAAGTTTGTTTACAATGAGTCTAACATGGAGTTTGATGTTGAATGGGCTTCTATTGGATGGTGTGGGGGGGGGGGGGGGTGCTCATTATATAGACTACCAGGGGGGTTTGTATCCTTATCTAAATATTGAAGCAAGCAACCTAAAAACTGTCTGGGGTGCACCGTGCACATAAAAGGCTGGGTAGGTGTGAAAATGACCCCAGAAGTATTATAGTGAAAGTAAGTGAAATTCCCCTTTAAATGCAACAAATAACCTTCCTTGATGTTTGTGATGCATGTATTGCATTCAATGATTAGTTGATTAATCGATTAGTTGCAGCTATTTGACTGAAACTAATGATTATTTTATAGTCTAAAGTAAGTAAGTCTAATGCAATATAATCATATAATAATATATTGTAATAAAATATAATTAGTCTATACAATAGACTAGAAAATATGAATTGTATGTAGAAGGGAAGAGGAAAAGAATAAGCAATTGAAGGGAGTGATCGTGTGATAAAGATTTCCATTTTGTCTTTATCAGTGTCATCATTTCCATCAGATTGACTGCAGCAGAGCAGTCAAAATGACAATGCTGAATACAAAGCACTGTCTCCATGTACACAACCAGTGAACACATGGCTGACATGGATACAGAGAGAGAGAGATGAGGAGAAATCACACTGCCCTCACTCGACCCTCATAATGTGTGGGAGCTTGTGATGAGTCAACACACACACACACACACACACACACACACACACACACACACACACACACACACACACACACACACACACACACACACACACACACACACACACACACACACACACACACACACACACACACACACACACGTCAAATTTACCTCCACTAATGGGATAAGCCCAACCTTTTTCTATGTTTCTTACTGCCAGGCATCCTCGATCACAAAGTCAACAATGAGTTCCTTATGATACAGAGGGACAGGAGGAGGAAATAAAAATTAGGACGGCTGAATCAATCTTAAGGGAGTAATGAACCCCCCCCCCCCCCCATAAAAGGTATATTAAGAGTGACCAAGTGGTTCTACATGCTGTGGAAGTAGCATTACAAGTCATAAACTTGTAGGACTACAACAATAAAAAGGGCTTCTTCTTCTTAACAGGCTATACCCGGTTCCTCACAGCAGAAGCATCAACTGTCTAACTCAACGTCAGTGCTGCATCGTGTGTGTGTGTGTGTGTGTGTGTGTGTGTGTGTGTGTGTGTGTGTGTGTGTGTGTGTGTGTGTGTGTGTGTGTGTGTGTGTATGTGTGTGTGTCTGACAGAGCAAAAGCAGAAGCCATGACAGGCACTTTACGAGACGGATGGTCCAGGATACAGCACGCACGCACACACACACACACACACACACTCACACACACACACACACACTAAACAGAAGATCTATATACTTAAAACAAGACCTAGTTTGTCTAAATGCAGACCCATATATGACAGCTGAGGATCCCTCCCAACACAGTTCAGGTTCAATCGCAGTGAAAAGCACAACTTTGCCATGAGCCACCCTCCGCCACGCCAAGTCTGGAGGAACCCCAAGGCTGACGTGTTGCGTCACACAAGACTGGAGATGACAACAACTAAAACCAGCAGAGACGTCGCCTCGCCTACGGGGGTGTGCCTGTGTGTGGGTCCACGTCTAGGTTCTAGGTCCTGTAACACATCATCATCCAAATCAAAATAACGAATAGGTTGACAGCATGGGCTGCCACGTGACGTGGGAAAGGCTTGTTCTGTGTGACTGACACACACACACACACACACACTTACGTAATACGAGCCATATCCCGTTCTGCTTATACCCAAACTGCTACCGGCAGCCCACGACGCGGTGCTCATCTCGGGACCATTGCATCTCATTACACACACACACTACATTGCCTACGGTTGTTGTAGCATGACACGGTCTCCAACCATTCAGCCCCCCCCCCCCCCCAAATTTTTTTTTTTAAAAAGAATAGCCTGTATGATTAGCGTCATTCTGCGCAAATTAACCCCATTTACATGTACGCTATTCTTAACCCGTCAAACACCTGAAAAACGTCCCATGAATGGCCGCCACGTTCGCCACTAACACACCATCGCTGAAGTTACTACCGCTGGTAAACAATGCGCCCGGCGGCGAACCCTGCGGACCTCTTTTCCGCCGCTAAACGCCGCTACGCTTCGTCGTCCCTCAGAGGGGGGGGGCGACTGCAACTTAATTCAACTCGGGTCAGGGTCTTACCGGGTCTAGGATGCTCGCTACGTATCCATTTTGGAGGGGGAGAGAGAGAGAGAGAACTGAACTGTTGACGGTGTCCAACTTGGCTCCCTCTCTCCTTCCCAGCCCTCCGCTCGCGCCTCGCACTGCAGTGACTCTGCTCGCCCCGCGAGTCACGTGACGAGCGCCGCTCACTCGCGCGTGCTCGCCGCGCGAAGACGGCGCCACGCGAGCCAAGTTCTACAACCAACGTTAACATTTTATTTTAAAAACAAGTGAGCAGGTGAAATGTTGCTATATTTTGACACAAACCATACATTATAAGTGCCCCACTTTATATAGAGCAATGACATCATGTATTATATGGCTAACTAATAAATATATACATGTGATTGGCCTGCACTGGTCTACGGGCATTACCGTAAACCTGCCTGCTTTTGCAATGGGGTGCACCGCCACCATTGCATGTTCCTGTTGTAATTGCTTTTAATTGCAATCACTTTTTTAACATTAACCATTCTGAGTTCCTGCTTATAAACTCTTATTTTATTGCCATTCATAGGCTACTTAAAATATGTGTACAAACCATGTTTAATTCTCGCTTAAACTAGCACAACGTTTTATGTTTGGCAGTAATGTTGCAGCAAGCCGACTTGTATACAAAATACAGAATACAGAATATCTTTATTATCATTGTACCAAAGTACAACGAAATTGAGGTAGACTTGTCCTCGTAAAATGGGTCAACCCTTGTCTTTGTCTGACTAATCAACTCTGTCTCCCCCACTTGGTGGAAAGGACTGATATCATTAGCTGGATTATCCTGAATTAACACATCTGGAATTAATATAAATAATTAAGATATCAGGATACACATGTTACAGGAAAGGCAGGCCCAAGGGAAGGGGGGGGGGGGGGGTTAATTTATATTAGGGAACAGTTTAAGGTTTTAGAGCTTGAATTAAATGTGAATTTGGAGAGTTTAGGACTGAATGTAATTCTCTCACCAAACATGAAATTTAGTATAGTTGTGCTTTATAATCCTCCATCTCATGATGTAAATTTCTACAATGAACTGAAAAGTCTTCTGTCTATTGTTGATAACTCTTGTGAATGTATGTTGTTTGGGGACTTTAACATTAATTGGATAGACAAAAGGGGCAAGACAAAACTTAAATCAATATGGGTAAATTCAAATACAAACAGATGATTGATAGACCTACACGAGTTACTAGAAAGAGTGAAACCCTTATAGACCTGATTTTTACAAATAGGCCAGAGAGAGTAATAAAAACGTACAATCTTATTACTGGCATCTCAGATCATAACATGACACTGATTATAAGAAAGCTAACTAAAAAGCGCCTAGTCTATCATACCAAAACAGAAAATCACAACTGGAATTCCTAAGACTAAAATGGCTGATTTTGAACATGATCTATTGTCAACTGGGAAAGGGCAACTAAAGAGCCAGATATAGACCATAGTGCAAACACTTTTGCCTCTATCCTGCATGACATAACTAGCAAGCACACAAAAACCTGGAAAAGTAAACCTAAGAAAAAGTCTCTTCCATGGTTTAATAGTGACATCCTTCAGCTCATCAAAGAGAGAGATCTTGCTCTTAAAAGGTCTTTAATGACTAGAACCAATACTGACCATTTTTTTTACAGTAGTTTAAGGAACAAAGTAGTGTCTGAGCTGAGGAAAGCAAAGACTAGGCATTTTTACAAACTCATTGAAGAGGCCAATGGCAATAGTTTTAAATTGTGGCAACACATAAACAGACTAACCAACAAGTAAACAAAAGCACCCAAAGATAAACTGCCTGAATGTATGTGATGAACTAACTACTAGTAATGAGTCAATTGCAAATGGTTTTAATAATTTCTTTATTGAGTCTGTGAAAGAATTCGCAAATCATTTTAAATCTACTGAGCCACCTTGTGATGAATTTGACCATGATCACACAAACTCCTTCTATATTAAAGAAGTAACCCAGGATAAAGTGAAAAAAGTTATTGCAAACATGAGTAATTCTATGGCAAAGGATAACCATAACTTAAATACTGCATTTATCAAGAAACATCAGAGTTGTCTGTTGGAGCCAATCACGTAGTCAACTTATCAATCCAAACAAATAGGTTCCCAGAAAGCTGGAAAACTGCAATAATTACTCCAGTTTATAAATCAGGTGAAAGGGACTTAGCAGGTAACTACAGGCCTATCGCCATCCTCCCAGTAGTCTCAAAAGTTCTAGAGAAAATTGTAGCTGAGCAATTAATGGAGCACTTAGAGTCTAACCAACTGCTTTATCCACAGCAGTTTGGTTTTAGACAAAAATACTCCACAGAATCAGCAAATTGTCATCTGCTGGAGGAGACCAAAACTTCCCTGGATAAAGGAAATGTTGTAGGGGCAGTGTTCTTGGATTTAAAAAAGGCCTTTGACACTGTTAACCACAGTGTCCTACTCAATAAATTAAAGCAATTCAAACTGTCGCCTGAAGCTCTTAAATGGCTTAAATCATATTTGGAGAGTAGACAGCAGTGTGTTAGGGTCAATGAGGTGAAGTCCAGTATGTTAGCTAACAGCATGGGTGTACCACAAGGATCCGTGCTTGGTCCATTGCTGTTCACTATGTACATTGATGACCTGCCGAACTGCTGCCCAAGTGTCAACTGCCAGATGTATGCTGATGACACCATCATCCATGTGTCCACTAAAACACCCAGCCTGGCAGGCGAGCACCTGACGCAGGCTTTATTAAACATCTCAGCTTGGCTTGAGTTATCCCACCTAACTCTTAATGTAAAAAAAACTGTGTCCATTTGCTTCTCCATGTGTAATAGGCCTGATCATGAAGTATTTCAGGTCAGGATTAAGGAGGAAATCACTGAAATCACTGAAGTAGTGAATGAGGTGAAGTACTTAGGTATCATTATATATATAGTCATGTTAAGTACATCTGTAACAAGGTCAAACCAAATCTTAACTGTTTCCCTTTTATCAGAAGGAACCTCTCACCAAGCGGCAAAACTATACATGCATGCTATGATTCTCTCTCATTTGTCATACTGCATCACATCATGGTCACAGGCTTCCGCAACCACTATGAAACCTATAGGCAAGGCAAGGCAAGGCGGCTTTATTTATATAGCGCATTTCATACACAATGGCAACTCAATGCGCTTTACATAAAACAATAAGAATGGTAGTCGCCTTGTTGCAGGATCCATGCTTTCCAGAGGAGGTAGGTGTCTTGGATTGGTGTTGCTGTGAAAAGCAGTTTCTCTTGAAACTCTTACTCACGCGTGTTCTTTAATGAAGCGATAGAAGAAGTTTTAGTTTACTCAATAATCAGTTTTATTGTTAACACCAGTAGAATGTGCAGAGTTTTACAGATATCTGGGTTCAACTATGTTTCCCTGACAGACAAAGTGTGTGTCAGTTCACGAAGTCTGAGCACCAACTATCCCTGACCCAGGATGTTATATAGACAAACAGTGAAAACATCATAACAAGGGCTGGCTGTTGTCGTCTTCCCACCTCGTCCTCGCTGGTATCCGACTCCCAGCATGTACAGAGGCCAGCCTGCCTGTTCTTTACTATCATATGACCTGCACTTTGCAACCAACTGATCTCACACTATGTACTCTGCACACGTCACCAACAACGTACTCATTCTGATTATGAGGAGTTGCTTTTATAATTATATGCCTCTGCTTATATCTCATGATTCTGTACCCTAATTATTGGTCATATGATAGATATAAAATATAACCATACCTTCAATCCCTCTCTTGGTCTCATCTAAACTGAGACCACATATGAAAATTTGGAAAAAAATCTCTCTCTCTCTCTCTCTCTCTCTCTCTCTCTCTCTCTCTCTCTCTCTCTCTCTCTCTCTCTCTCTCTCTCTCTCTCTCTCTCTCTCTCTCTCTCTCTCTCTCTCTCTCTCTCTCTCTCTCTCTCTCTCTCTCTCTCTCTCTCTCTCTCTCTCTCTCTCTCTCTCTCTCTCTCTCTCTCTCTCTCTCTCTCATAATTTCCCCCCTCCCTGGAGAATCAAATGAGTTGCCGGACCGCTAGATGAACCTTCAGCATCACATTTGGTTATCAGAAAAAACATCTCTTAATCAGGGCTCTCAACCTGTAGTAAGTATGTTAGGATAAAAAGATTACCAAATGTGAAATACTTTTTAAGTGTCGAACCCTTCAATGCATCCATATCAAATTAAAATTCATGCAGTATTAAATCAAACAAAAAAATTTACACGTAAATCAACAAATTTCCGGGCATGGATGTATCTCGAATGATTGAAATGATCTTCGTGTATTGGTGGGCTGCAAGCATGTGGGGGGTTTTGGGCATTCATTGTTGTTTCTGTTCGTCGTCGCCATCTTCAGGTCCTGCAATCCTCCAAAGATGTAGGTTCGGGGTCAGGCTCACATGGAGAGGTTACCAGCACGATCACATGTGAGCCTCCTCAAGACTAGGTTAGACCCTGGTGGGTGCACCTTCCATCTGGATGGTTGTTGTCGCAGCCTCAGCATCGTCATGAGCTGTTGCTCCTGGCTGGGCTGGGTCTGATCCTGGGTGGTCGGTCTGTGCCTGGTACACCTGCACCCAGCTCCTCCTTGTGGTCCTCCCTCGTCTTTGGTTGAGCGGCTTTGGTGCAGTGGTTGAGGTGGTACCAGGTGGAACTCCCTTCCACCTCGATGATGGTTGGTGTCGCATTGGTGACCTTGTATGGTCCTTCTCTCCTGGGCTCGTTCCACTTTCCCCTGAACACCTCGGGTAAAACTGGTCACCTGGCTTCACCCCCCTTGGGGGTTCTTTCTCTAGCTCTTGAACTCTGTTTCTCCCCGGTCTGTTCCCAACATGTCAGGTTCCCTGGAAGCTCTGGTCGTGGCAGATCCTCTGTCATGGAAAAGATACAACTACACCAAGCCACCCCATCTTGTTTTCTGGGCGGCACATAATTATTTATGCTTATAATACTACCAAGAAAAAATGATTATATACGAAAAATGTAAATGTAAATAGGCTAAATAGCAACTTTCTTTAGTGGAGTCCTTTTCTATCCCTGTAGCAAAGCTAATAAAGTAAAAATGTATCACTCTTCTTCCTCCTGTCAGTCTAAGGCTGCTCTCTTACACTCCCTTTTACGTCTCCCTGGGTCCTTGCCGGTGGGTCAGATGCTCCGCATAGTGACCAATGATACCAGGTTTCACCTTTGCTCTGACCACTTCCTCTTGATGACCTTCAACAACACCCACTCTGTGTCATTCGGGGCCGGTGCCTGCTCTGCACCTCCTTGGATTACTGCCACCTGTTTGGAAAAGGCTGCAACCAGTGCTGTTAGTTGATCATAGTATGGCTTGTAGGTCAGGAATGGAGTGGGTGGGGCTATAACCTCCCAAGCTCCAGGTCCTGGCCACTGCTGGCCACAGACAAGCTCATATGGTGTGAACCCTGTAGCGGAGTTCACTGAACTCCTTGTTGACATTAAAGCTAGCGGAAGGGCTTCTAGCTGAGTTTACTGTGTGCACCTATTTTACCAATCTTTCCCTTCAGTGTCTGGGTCATCCTTTCGACCTTGCCTTGAGACTGAGGCTGATCCATTGCCTGATCTAATTTCTAATTGAATTTCACACCTTGGCATGACTTTTCTAGATACAAACTTGATTACAATAGTCACACTTTGATCTTCTATTGGGGCTGTTTCTACCCAATTCCAAGTCATTGACTACTAGCATTTACCTTTTACCATATACACTTTTGATCATATCAACATAGTCCAAGACCTGAATTTGAATTTTGAATCAAGTTTATTGCAAAGTAGGATTGTTCATACAAGGAATTCGACTTGGTGTAATTGGTGCATAATAATTAATTAAAATATAAACAATATAAATATCTATACACTATCTAAAAACAAAGGAGCAGCAAAGGCGTGGGATGGGAGGGGAAAGATAAAAATTTGGTTTTGGGGCGAGTAAAAGGACTAATATGCTGCGTTATGCTACCCACACATCAGAAGACTTTGAAAGGATTTGGAAAAGACTCTTGGAAAACTATCAGCTCACACCTCCTCACATCTAAAGACACGTGTTTAGAGTTTTTAGTCACAGCCGAGTCTCAGACTGAGATTTTACAAAGACTGTGAATCTTGCAGGGTCACTATTTACAAGACTACAACTAGATTATTTTATTCTTTTTTCCCACCATGCAGTTTTTTCCCATCATGCCCTTAGTACAAACTGTCAGGTTTCCTGTTTCCGCTTTTGTCAGATCTCATCTATTGGTTGTTGATTGTGTTACGTCACTGCGACTTGCGATAATATCAAACACGTTTGATATTATCTCAAGCCCAAGACTAGGAAAAGACTGACCTGAAACAGCGCAGATTACTACCATAAACTTAACGACCGAGATGACGGGAGCACGCTGTGACTCCAGTAAAACTAATAGATTTACTAAAGACTTTCAGTTTTTAGTCTGGGACTGTGAAAATCTTTTGGTGTAAGCCCAGCATAAGTTGGTGTAGCATTTAGGTCGGGGCCTTGTTGATCAGGCTGATGTCTAAATGGTCCCTCGGGTGTGGGAATGTGTCCCACTAGAGTAGTGATTGTTTTTCTTTTGTTGTTTTCTGCACATGCTTCACAATCATTGAGCTAATTATCAATCATTGTTTGCAAGTATGGTGACCAAAAATCTTGTTTTCTGATTTTAAACCTTGCTGATTTCCTTCATTACCTCCCCCCTTGCGCCATGGTGAAAACCATGTGCATCTTTAATAAGCCTTGTAACAGCCAGGTAGGTGCAACAAAATGTCCATGAGCACCATGCCACGCACCTCTATCAATGTCCGATTATGATTTTTCCAACTCCTCGCCTGAGGCTAAGTTAGCTAAATAATGACCTTCTGCCTGTATCCCTCCTAAGGTGCTGTGCCCGTTAACCTTAACTACAGCCAATCTAGTAGAAAGGGAAATTGCAGCCAGTAAATCCTAAACCTAAATTTTGATATGATATGGGTTTACCATCAACCGCTTTTAAACCACGCCGTTACCAATTTTACCAAATCATGCACTATACCGAAAACAAAACGAGAATCCTTATACACCTTAAGGGTTTAAACAAATGATCTGTCCTCGTTATTGCCACATTTTCACTGCTTAAGCCGACATGTCTGGAATCTATCCTACCCTCCACCTTTCAACCCAAATGGTTTCTCCTCGGATGGTTTCATCTTCTCATCACTCTATGATCAAGTGAGTCAGTGCGACTTGTCCAAGTAATCGTGACTGTGCCTGCCTTAGGTTGTCCCGTGGTTTCAAGGTGGGATCTTACCCGTCATAGGCTAACCAGCCTTCCCTACTGGCCTGTTGCAGGATGCCGTGTATGGGGATAAATCCCTTCTGATTCTTATGTTCAGCCCATAGGATAGGTGGATGTGGAGGAGTAGAGACAGATATCTATGACAGCTATCCATGCAGTCCTGTGTATGCGTAATGGAGACACCACACTTTACAATTACAGCATTCGTTGATGCTGTAATTATGACGCGGTGGTGGACGAAGGTAACAAATAAAAAATGTCAACACAGCATAACAGCATTAGGTGTTGGCGTTTGCAAGGTAAACCCAATTCTTCCCAATGTCAATAAACAATCTAGCTTGTGCATTAGATCCCTTCCCAGCAGATTGCTGAAGTACTTTTTAATGATCACTTTAACCAGGTCATTGAGCCCTTTTTGTCAATTAAACAAATACAACGCAAACAACTAAACCAAAGACTAAACAACCTGCAATCTTTTTCAACAAAACACATGAACAGCAAGATATGGCTGGCCACGACAACAGAGGCGGGACTTATACCACACAGTCCACTCTCCCCCCCCCCCCCCCCCCCCCCCCCCCTTTGGGGACACACCTACCGGTAGACTCTGGCAACCCAGAACAAACTTTCTTTCAACTATTTCAACATCACACTATGGAGGTATTTTAAGCAACCTAATGATGGACTTATTTTATTGCTACATACGCAACATTGCATATCAGTTTTTTATATTGTAATAACTACCGCACTCTAACTTTTCTTACCCCTTATCTCTTCTTCTAACCTATTTTATTCCCTTTGTCTTTCTATATACAAGTCCCTCTGTTTTAATACTCACCACTAACCCCCACAGCACTGTTCACTAACCCACTCCCGTGCTACTTTCTTCATCCAACTTTACTTTTCCTTTACTATCTACTTTTTCCAGTACTTTCTATCCCTACTTACCATTTCCCTTCCTATCTTTTCTCTCTGCCTTCTTCGTACTCCTTTTTGATCTCTGACTAACACTAATTTTAAGGCCTGTTTTAGCTATTATTTTCTTCAATTTTTCAGAGATCTTATTGATCTCATCTTTACGTAGATAACAAACCCTACCCAAAATGTCCACTGCTGTTAACGACATTTATTTTCTAAGTGTACTAACACTATATTTTTAAGCATATTTATTTTTGATTATTTTTACTCTTACTTTATTAAACAATGTTTATTTATTTGTTTTATTATTTTTTGTATTAACTTTACTCTTTACTTTAGATGGTGACATATCAGCCCTCTCCCTGCTCCCTGCTAGGTCAGGGTCAGGGAAGGCAGGCCATCTGACAGCTCTTAGTACCGTCGCTCTCGCGGGTTGTTATGGCTACGGGAGCGCCGGCGCCTGCCTGCGTTGTTGTTGTCCTTATTGCCACCGGCCACCGGCCGCCACGGCGTCCCCTTGCATTTGGTGCCGTCCCTCCCCATTTGGCTGTGTGTCCCTCTGTGTCTTGCTGCTAATTCTTGCTTTGTGTCCTGTAGTAGTAGTAGTAGTAGTAGTAGTAGTAGTAGTAGTAGTCTCTAGTAAATCTGTCTCGCATACTGATTTCAGGTCTGGGTATAGGACTGTTGTATAGGGCTGTTGGCCCCGTCGGTGAAGCAGTCACAGTCACAGTCTTAGTCACAGTCCTGGGCAAGTTTTTGTCTTTTTGAGCTTCTAATGCTACACATGCTAATGCTACTGTATGCACTGACGCTCTCCTCTCCTCTTTGTCCTCCAACTTTGCTTTCCCTCTTCTGCCTTATGCCTTTCTACTCTCTCCACTGCTCTCCTACGGCGTCTTGAGGACACCCCCCATGTTCTTCACACTCTGTTGAATTCTCCGTCCATTCCAACAGTATTTTAAACACTACACATTCTAACAACAAAAATGATTATACACATACAGGATCAGTGTGAATGACTCACGGTCTGCTTTCTGCACGAAATCTTGCCCCTTCTAGGCTGAATCAACTCTGTCTGGTCTCACTCTTGGGGTCTCCCCAGGCTTCGTACAGAGACTTTTAGACACACTTCCCCCGTATCCAACCACCCGTTTTCCCCACAGAAAATATTTTTGAAAGATTTTATTGTTTACACCCCACAGAACAGGCGTTAGACGAGACTATTTTTCAACGTTCGACTATTATGTTCAAATGTTTGCATCGCAATATATCGTATGAACTCAGGCTATTTGTACCCCCGGCGTTACCTTTTCGCTAGTACAAACTATTTTAGTGCCGACTCTAACGGTCACGGGAAATGATACCCTTGGGCTACTCCGGACTTAATTTTGTATTAATTCCTCGCCCCCCGGAGATCCCTCTTCTGGTACTTACAGGAACCAGCGACCATGGGACCCTTTTGACCCCCCTTTAACCTGGCACCTTTGAGCAAGGCCGGGATGGATTCTAAACCGCTGGTTATTTGTGTGGGCCCTTCCCCCACAACAGGATTCCAACCTTCGGGTGTTCCCTGCTCGTGCGCTTTCACAGCACGGTCCCCTTTTGGCGTCCTCCTTAAGGGAGCGTGCCCTATGTTGCACACTGTACTGGTTTAGACTATGTCTAGGACGAGTATCACAAGTGATTTCAAAACAGTTTTGACAATGCCCAATTGCAGAATTTTGTTATAACAGGCTTCTGCTTACCTTTTTTTAATGTGGCCACGTTTCGCTGTCACTCAGTCCTCTCGTCCGTTGTGTCACTTCTTCGTCTTCATCACGTCGGGGTCACCAATTGTTGTGAAAAGCAGTTTCCCTTGAAACTCTTACTCAAGCATGTTCTTTAATGAAGCGATAGAAGTTTTAGTTTACTCAATAATCAGTTTTATTCTTAACACCAGTAGAATGTGCCGAGTTTTACAGATATCTATGTCCAACTATGTTTCCCTGACAGACAAATTGTGTGTCAGTTCATGAAGTCTGAGCACCAACTATCCCTGACCCAGGATGTTATATAGACAAACAGTGAAAACGTCATAACAAGGGCTGGCTGTTGTCGTCTTCCCACCTCGTTCTCGCGGTATCTGACTCCCAGCATGTACAGAGGCCAGCCTGCCTGTTCTTTACTATCATATGACCTGCACTTTGCAACCAACTGATCTCACACTATCTATTCTACACATGTCACCAACAACGTACTCATTCTGATTATAAGGAGTTGCTTTTATAATTATATGCCTCTGCTTATATCTCATGATTCTGTACCCTAATTATTGGTCATATGATAGATATAAAATATAACCATACCTTCAGTGTGTACCCCACTGGGTGGTTAGGTTGCGGAGCCAATAGATGTCCATCGGTGGACAGCATTGTGGAGGTTCCTGGACCATGATCATTTGTCTGGTTAGTTGATTGGGGGGTGTCGTGACCAGGGTGCCTCCAACGTAGCACGAAATGTTGCAGTTGCTCTTGCTGAGTAGGTCTCTTCCTAGTAGATTGGTGGGACACTTTGGAGCGTAGAGTAGGGAGTGGAAGAATGTTTGTCCGAGGACCGTCATCTGGAGTGGTTGGGTGAATGGGCTTACTTCTGATCTTCCCGAGAACCCCATTGTGGTAAGGGTTCGAGTGGAGAGGGGCGGGGGTTTTCCGCCGAGGTCGCCGATTGTGGAGACGGTAGCACCGGTGTCGACCATGAACTGGACTGGGGTTTTGTTGAGCAGGCAGGTTAACATCGGGTCTCCGGATCCGAGGTAGACTTCAGCTTTGTACGGGCCTAGGTATATTTCAGGTCCCTCTCCTTTGGCTCTCGGGGTGTCCTAGTATTCATCTTCTCGCCAGACTGGGAATGCTGCTGGGGCCCACGGCTGGTGGGGTCCTGATTGTTGGACCAGACCAGGGGGATGTGGGCATTGTCTGACCCAGTGGTCTGGTGCTCGGCAGCGGAAACAGGGTTTTGTCATCTGGGGACGGGGACCCCCTCTTCCACGTTCTCCTCTTCTCCGGGGGCCGCGGATCCACTGGTTGTTCTGGTGTTGTTGCAGGGCGTAGATTGGAGCGTAGCCTTGATGCTGGTAGGGGGCGTGGGCGAGTTGCTGGGCTGGCCACTGTGTTGACGCTCCTGGTGGTGGGGCTGGAGCTTGGGCTGGTGCTGCAACCAGTGGTGCGGCCACAGGGAGAATGGAGGTGGCGGCCTTGTGCTTCTTTTTGTCTTGCTTCTTGTTGTCGTTGTGCCGCTTGATGGCCTCGTGGAGCTGTAGTTCGGCCAGCTGACGTTGCACATCCTTGTCCTTTTCTTCCGCACAGTCCTCTTTCTCCTGTTCCATCTTGACCATGTGGCAGACGGCTTCTCCCCAATCCACGGAGTCCATCCAGTCCAGGGTTACGATGCTTTGCAGTCTGGTCTGGCAGGTCTCCGGGAGGCCTCTGATGATGACAGTGCGGAACATGTCTTCTTCGGCGGTGCCAGGTTCAGGAGCGTTCCCGAACTCGTCCGCCCACATGGTTCTTGCTCTGGTGATGTAGGCTTCTCCGCTCTCTCTGGTCTTCCTTTTCAGGCCGGCCACGAAGGTGCCAGCTTTTCGGGTAGGGTAGGCCTCTCTGATGGCTGCCCAGTACAGGGTACGGCTTGGGTCGAATGGGGTATTGTCAGGGTCGAGGGAGGTGTACGCCGCTGCGTCTATGTCGCGGGCTGCGGTAACTGAGGTGGCTTTGGTGATGAGGGCCCGGACAACTCCCAGACAGAGGTTGTCTGCCATGGTGGCGTCTTCGACGGCTCGGATCCAGGCGTTGCCACCTCTCTGGATCGGGGGCAGGTTGGCGAACAGGATCTTCTGTTCCACCAGGGGCATTATCAGGCTTTCTTCCTTCTCGATCAGGTACTGAACGTAGGCTACCGAGGTATCTTTTTATCCAGACTCAAGGAGTCCTCCGGTCAGGACGTTTAGCACGTGCTACCAGGTTACCAACAAAGTCCCCAGGACTCCCGGTCAGGGCGCCTCTTACGACGGCGTGCTTTACCGGATACGTTAAGTTAACACAACAAAGTCCCCAGGACTCCCGGTCAGGGCGCCTCTTACGACGGCGTGCTTTACCGGATACGTTAACACAACAAAGTCCCCAGGACTCCCGGTCAGGGCGCCTCTTACGACGGCGTGCTTTACCGGATACGTTAACACAACAAAGTCCCCAGGACTCCCGGTCAGGGCGCCTCTTACGACGGCGTGCTTTACCGGATACGTTAACACAACAAAGTCCCCAGGACTCTCGGTCACGGCGTCTTCCTTTACGGCACGCTACCGGATACTTGTACACAATATCGTAACTTAACTGTTGACGGGGTATTGCAGTAGTACACAGATATCAGAAGGTATTATTTTAGCAATATATTTTATGCACCATTACATTGTCCCACTATGTTCACGAGCCACTACGCAGACTCAACGACTCCGTCAACAGCTTCTGCTTACCTCTGAGTCGCGTGCGCGCAGGGACCGTGGACCGCGTCCGCCGCTGGGTCGGTTCTCCCGGTCTGTTAAGCGATCACGTCGGGGGTCACCCATATGTTGGGAGAAATCTCGGGCCTATGCTGAGCTACAACGGCGCGGACCCTGTCGGTACCAGATCAGAAATAAAGAGAAATAAACTAACTTTTGCAAGTTGACAAAGAACTAAAAACAACAAACTCCACCTCCTCCTTGACTACTACTTCTTCTTCTTCTTCTGTTTGATGGCGGAGCATAGCTTTCCAATATACCGCCACCTACTGGACTACTACACAGGAGTGTGTAGCAAGGACGTTGGCAAATGATACTTTAAATCATAAAAATAAATTCAGAGAAAAATAAATAAAAAAAATAAAAAAATATATAAACAAACAAAACAAAACAGGACACGTGGTGGCCACGTGGTGGCCTACCACTCCCAATGGGGTTGCTTCCAGCTCCTGAGATTGCCGGGGGTGCGGCGATGGAGTACTTCCGCCGACTGAGGGATCGCCTGCTGGTGGTGCACGACTACACCCGCCAGGCTCAGGCTGCCTCTGGGGTGAGGCAGAAGAGGGGCTATGACACACGCTGTAGGGGCCGTGCGTTCATACCCGGGGACAGGGTGTGGGTGTACTGCCCCGTGCGAAAGAGGGGGGTCTGCCCTAAGCTGCGGAGCCACTGGCAGGGGCCTGGGGAGATCCTTGGAGTGGTGTCCGAGGTTGTCTACCGACTGCGGATGCCGGGACGGGGCCGGGTGGTAGTGCTGCATCGGGACAGGCTCTCGCCGTACCGCCCCCTCGCCCCCGCTGTTGCGGAGGAGGAGGGGGCCGGAACGGGGGGCCCCCCGGCCCCTGCTGGCTCCCCTGCCCCTGACGGGGCCGCTGGCCCCGCGGTTGCCACTCCCGGAAGGATTCAGCGGCCTACCCGGCGGCGCCGGCCGCCCGAACACTTGAGGGACTATGTGTCGGGTGAGGGGGCCGTCGGGGACGACTGACCCCTCAGGGGGGGGGCTGTGTTGCGTAACCAAAACCTGGGCTCCTGTCTCACTCCTTCCTTGCCGTCGCCACAATATGATAGCAAAGAACAGGCAGGCTTGTCTCTGAACTTGTAAAGAACGCTGGGAGTCAGATAACACGAGGACAACACGGGGAGACGTCAACAGCCAGCCAACTCCCCACTGTTCAAGTATATGAATGTCCTTTTGAATTTTATCATTAATATATGATATGTTGTGTCCTCTTCTCCAAATCACAGCATCATCTGCATATAATAGGCCTTCATTATTCTCTCCCAGTTTGTCATATATGTCATTAACCATTATGTTGAACAATATGGGACTAATAACACTCCCTTGTGGGATACCATTTTCAACAATAAACTCATTAGATACTGCATAATCCTGATGGACTGTTGAGAGAGAAAATCAAGTATGTAATTATACATTTTCCCATTAATTGGTATTTAAGATATTCCTGTTTACTTTCATTACCTCTTCTTTCCTTTTCTTGTAACGCTCCTCCAGATGGCTACCCTTATGTATCTCTGCAAAAGCTCTACCAAGCATATTGGCTTTCTCAACATCTGATATTGCATGGGTCCCATCTTTGATTAAAACAGGAACATGTGGAGGCTTCAATTTGCCTATCATCTTCTTAATCATCATCCACACATCATTCAAGGTGGTCTCTCTTCCTATTGTTGAGCAAAACTGTCTCCATGACTCTCTCTTAGCCTCTTTAATAACCTTCCTGGCTAATGCCTTTGTCTTTTGGTAGTTGATAAGATTATCCATTGTTAGTGTTCTACGCAGAATCTTAAAAGCTCTATTCCTCTCCTTGATAGCCTCAGTACACTTATCATTCCACCATGGAACATTCACTTGTTTCTTTTTACTCTGGCTAATAGGAATACTTTGGCTGGCAGCACCCAGTATAAAACAACTTACACTGTTATTCATTTCATCAACTGTCTGACCATTATTAGCTGATATATCTTCCCTACTCTCACAGATTTCTACAAATTTCTTCCAATTTGCTTTTTTAAAGACCCATCTTTGATGTACATAACTCTGTTCAATCTTGAATTCAATATCTACTTCACATGTCATTTGGAAGTGATCACTACCCATGCTTGTGTTTTGATCTACTTCCCATTCACATCTACTAGCAATTTTCCTATCAACTAAAGTTAAGTTTATACAAGAAGTTTCATTTTTATACGCATTAATTCTGGTACCATAACCATTATTTAGGCACACCAACATTCTATCATTCATCATGTCTTCAACTGCCTCACCATTAATATCTGTCCGTTTACTACCCCATAAACTATTGTGAGCATTGAAATCCCCACACCAAATTTCTCTGTAGCTTCTCTTAACAATACTTTTCAATACCTCACTATTTAATGCTTTACATGGATTATAATAATTAATGATAGTAAAGTGACCCCTTCCTTCATTAAATATTTCTGTTATCACACATTCCTGATGTAATAAATGTCATACACCTCCTCTGCCTTTTCTCTGTCACATCTACTGCCATTATATCCTTTCAATATAAAGTCAAGTTTTGGTATTAACCATGTTTCTTGGATGCATATGACATCAGGTTTCTCTTTCAAATTGTGTATATACCTTTTAAATTCTTGACCATTTGAAATTAAACTTCTGGCATTCCACTGAAGGATGAGAAGTACCATAACGCTTTTAACCAAAATCTTGACCATCATATTTATATTGTGAGCTAAACCCTAGAAAATCATTTGCAATATTCACAATTGAATTGACCTTATCACTTCCTTGCAGAAGTTCTGTTGCTTTATCAATCACTGCGCAAATAAAGGCAAGGAAATCGTTTTTCTTGACCAACAACACATCTTGTGACATTTTCTTTTTGAATTGACAGCATTCTAACTGATGATAGTTAGGTCTAGGCCTACTGGCCTGTTGGGCTTTTTCCTGAACATTGCTCCTGTGATTCACTCTACTTATTGGGTTGCTAGCATTTGTTTCCCAATCCTTCTCTGATGTAGGCCTACAGAAGGGGACATTAAGGCTGGTACCTTTCTTATCTAATTCAATTTTCTTAGTCGCCTCTGCATAGGACACTTTGTTAATGATTTTTACTTTCTGGACTTCTCTTGCCTCTTTGTGCTTTTCACAACCTCCATATGCTGCACTATGATTGCCTCCACAATTACAACATTTTAATACTGCATCTTTGTCACATTTATCATATTCATGGTCTCCTCCACATTTCGCACATCTAATTTTACCTCTACATTGGTTAGCAACATGACCAAACCGTTGGCACTTAAAACATCTTATTGGCGGTGGTATATACTCTTAGCCTGGCTCCGCCCTCCGACGTACTTCCGCTCAATTTTCATTTCCCTTCAGTACTAGGTCTGGGTATTCGGCATATTCGCGGGTTTTCTCCCGGTAAAGTTTTACCGGTCCAATCAGCGAACAAGAGGCGCGGCCTGAGAACAGTGACGTAGAGGTCGTGCGCGAATTTCAGTTATTGAGCGTAAGTACGGAGGCGGGCGGCGAATTTATTTTTTGCAGGGTGGTAGCGGGAAGCACCGCCCCACCCTGCTCCTGAATGGTTGAGCTGTGCTCTCGCCTCTAAGATTGTTTACTGCGCCTGCTAATCCTAACCCTAACCCTAACCCTAATTATAACCCTAACCCTAACCATAACCCTAACCATAACCCTAACCATAACCCTAATGCTCACTGCATCTGCCGCTTGTATACTGCGCGCAACGTGGTTTCTGGCGCATGAAATACGTCACGACCAAACGTTAGCGATTGGTTATGGCAGATTCGGAGTGGCACTGGGCAGAGCCAATAGTTTTAAACTTCAACAGAGCACCCGCCTTCAGTTAGTTAACAATTGTCAATGGTGAGTGGCCAGACTCTCTGTACAAATGAAATGTAGTACAAGAGGCTGGTGACCAGGCTAATATACTCTGGCACTGAATATGACATGTATCCCAGTTGAACCCTTTCTTTAGTGATGGTGGGATGAAGCCTCATGAGGCATTGAACCACTTGAGCCAATTGGTTCGAGAAAGGGTTCATTTCTCGAAGCTTCATGTGCACACGAAACCACCTACTGGCCAAGTGTGTAATCACAGGCAGCTGTATCTGAACCACATAATGTGTGATGCATTGATGGATTGAATTTTCGTGACTGTTATGTCTGTTGGGAATGACAATGAATTACAAAAAATGTATGACCAAATCATTTCTGTACATAAATTATCACATATGTGTATAATACATTTTTGAATGTATTCTGTGTGTGTAAATTTTCCCAAAATGGTAATATCATAATATGGCAGGTTGTGCAATGTTTTTCTGAAAATGGCAGGGGCGTAATCAGGCAGAGGACAGTGAAAGTGCTTGTGGAACTAGGAAAAGGGCACAGATTATGCTTGTGTAACTTGGATGTACAGGACAGGGGAAATTTCATTCATTTTTATTCAGAAACAAGAGCTTCTCAACAGTTTTTGGTTTTAAACGATTTCTTTTTTTTGACACAACTTCTCCGGCCTTGGAGAAGACCCTTTCACAAGGCACAGAAGATGCCGGCGTGCACAAAAAGGCAAGTGCAAGTTTGTGTAAGTTCGGGTACAGTAGTTTTTGCCTCTCCCAGTACCCCAGAGGGTTTTCCAGTCTTCCTATATTTGGCTCTGAAAGGTACCGCTGGACCTCCACAGTGGCATCTGCAGTGACATTTTGAGACCTCCTCGCCTCCATGACACTGGTGTCTAAACGACGCCACAGTTTGCTACCTAAGAGGAAACCACAGATCATGTTAGTAAGTGTTCTCATAGGAATAACTGATGTCAAAATGTAAAATAATACATTACCTCCAGTGACATCATGAGAGGTAGAAGCCTGGGGGATTTCCTCTCTGCTTTGTTGTGCCCTTACAATGGTAGCACACTCTGAGGTCAGTCGCTTTATCGCTTCAGTGGCTTTAGTTTGACTAAAAAATCCAATAACTTTAAATCGGGGGTCCAGGAGTGTAGCAAGGGACATGATGCTCATCGACTGCAAAGTATAAAGCTTCTCCCGTAGTTGTCTGATGAGCTGCTCTCCCATTTCCAATGCCACTGCAGGTGCCGGCTTTGCTATTTCCTCCTGAAGGTTTTGCTCCAGCATTTTCATTAGGGGGACAACTTTGGAGGCAGACACATTTTCCTCGGCCGACAGCTCTACAGTGGCATCATAAAAGGGAGACAGCAAAGAAAGGCACCCTCCAACAATGCTGAACTCATCTGATGTAATCATGGGCATGTCATGTTGTAGCCCAGCTAATGCTGCTCCGACTGGCTCCATTAGCTCCACCAAACGTTGCAGCATCAAATATGTGCTGTTCCATCTGGTCTCCACTTCTTGCATTAGCTTCAATTTTGCCATCCCCAGATGAAGCTGCACTTGTGTAAGCTTCTCCTTTAAAGATACAGATGAGTAGGCCATTAAATCACTGCAGCAGGAACACAGACAAACTATTAGTGTTATTATACATTGGAATAAAGGGAATGACCATACCTTAGCAGTGGTGCTGCTTCTAAAGAAGCCAACCAGCTTCCTTGCTTTGGCCCGGATGCCAGAGAACACAGGGTTCTGGTCAAGTGCCTTCTTCACTATCAGATTTAGTGTGTGTGCAATGCAAATATGGTGCCGAAGCTTCAGCTCTCTCACACACGCAACCATATTGGGAGCACCATCAGTGACCATGCATGTCACCTTATTAGTGATTCCCCATTCCTCCATCAGGGAGGCTTTCACACGAGCTATATTTTCAGCAGTGTGTGATTGGGGGAATGCCTGCACTCCCAACAGCACTGAGCTGAGCCTGGTTTTGTCACCCACAAAATGGCATGTTACAGCCAGGTAGGCATCCATGTTGATGGATGTCCACATGTCAGAAGTAAGGCTAACAGCAGCCACCTTTTCAACTTTAGCCTTAGCCTTCTCCTTTGCTGACTCGTACTTGGCCTCCACCATGGCCTTCAGAGCCTAAGGAAAAAATATATAATGCTGAATTTGTTTGAATTGTGAGACATACAATTAAGTACTCATTTGTTTCATGCATGCACCCATACATACCTGCCTTGTAGGGATAACATAATTGGGATCCAGTTTGGACACAAATGCCCTGAATCCAACATCTTCCACAATAGTGAAGGGCTGTGTGTCCTTCACTATCATGGAGACAAGGGCTTCATCCAGCTCCTGTTTTCTGGTGGCTGCTTAAAAGAGAATAAATACAGTGTTACTTAACAAAAGCAAACATGGAACAATTGTGATAGTGTGTTTGTAATATTGACTATTGAATATGACTTACCTTGGCTAGATGAAGCTCTAGTTTCCTCCTTATTCTCATGCAAGGCACGGTAATGCCTTAGCATGGATGAGGTGTTGTTATTGTACCCCAACTCCTTGGAACACAATAAACACCTCACCTTTGAATAAAATAAGAAACCGTGAAAAATAGCTCTTGATAAGCAAACGTAATGCATCTGTAATAATGTTAGATTTAGCTTACCTTGTTAGGAGATATCAGATCGAAGTGTTCCCACACAGGGGAAATCCTCCTCTTCCTCGCTGGCTCCATCCTATCACCTATCCTACTCTCCTCACTCTCCTAAATCTCTCTCTCTCCCTAAACTCTCCAAACTACCTCTAAACTCTCCAAACTCTCCAAACTTTCCAAACTCTATCCAAACTCTCCAAACTCTATCCAAACTCTCAACTGACCACAACTCTCCTTCAAAAACCCACATTTTGAATGGAGCCTGAGGGGTCTATGTAGCTGTCAAACCTCGCGGCAAAATCTGAACCACTTCCCGAAGCAATCACGTGGTACAGCCGGGCAGCGAGGCTTCGGACGTCATCATTTTTGGCTCCTTCCCTAAATGAAGCAAGCCTCGATACGCGCTTCGCGGAAACGCCCCCTTCATTACTCGACACACGCTTCGAAGCCTCGGAACATCTCGTAACATCACTAGTATCTGCATATTATGGCCGTTTAATCCAGAGAAAAGCAGACGTTGTTGCGCTACCGCTCAACGGGCTGCTGTGCGCAGTGCGCACTGCGCGCTCCCGCGGCCAGAAATCAGCACGACACCTGTCGTCATTGATGGACGATGGACTGTACCATGTCGACGACAACACTATATATATACACACACACACACACACACACACACAAACTAAAATATATTACAACACTATTAGTAACAATATAAACACTATAATAACGACAAAGGATCAGCAATTCAAGAACTGCGCTAAACTATCGTTAGGTTGGAAGGCGTTGGAAAGGTATCATTCGCAATGGTTTATGGGATGAGTAGTTCCTTCACATCACTTTTTTTTTTTAAACGTTTTCCCAATTTTGTTTTGCTCCAAATCAAATGTTTTATGGTCACGATTCATCTCGTAGCTGGTCGGCTTGGTTCCTGGCTTAAAACGTTTTATTTAAGGATGTTCTGAAAAGTCAATGGAGCGAGTGAATGGGAAATTCACTTCCGGGGACCGGAGCCGTTTAAACAGTGCAATTTTGTCAGTTGTAGTGAAAACATCCAAGGCGCATGCGCGGAGTATTTTGTCCCTCGTCGCTTTACGTCAGAGTGAATCGCGAAAGTGAAGATAAGTGTTGGGTAAGAACAAAATGTACTTTTCGCTAATGTACATGATACAAAATGTTCATGACGTCTGTTTTAATAAACTTCTTTAACTATTATTCACGAATAACATGTATGCTAAACGGCGCGTTCATAAATGAAGAGGCAACGCCATTGCTGTCCAAAATAGGAAGCGTGTCAACAAAACATCTAGATATCAGCTGATCAGCAAAAACACTAAACACGATAGTTTAAACAATCCGATTTAGTGCGGAATGTACTTGTGGAAGTAACTACGCATAATACGCAGTGTCGGCAAAATCACCCGTGGGCGATTGAAAAAAAAGTGTTTTTGACCTTGTTTGGTTCAGTAAAAACGATTGCATCATTACAGCCTGCTCTGTAACTGTACTACTCTGATCCATGGCTGTGTATAGACATGTACGTCCATGGCCTTTCCATCTTGCAAATTGATTATCTTTTGATGTTTTAATCACAGTAGACATTGTTTATACTCGCAGGTGGAAAAACGACGAGGTAATATAATACAAAGAAGACGGACCGCGATGTCTAGTAGCGTAAGTGACACCCATTTCAATTATGTTAGATAATACCTATCATATGGTGCAAAGATAGGCCTATACTCTGTTTGGCAAGCCAGTCATTATTATTATTTTTTTTAACACAGAATAGTTTAAGAATAAGTGCTGTTATTGTATTGTATTGTATCCACCTTTGTATTGCAACTGTTGCACAGTAGTTTCCCTCGGGGTAAATAAAGCTTCTTGAGTCTTGAATCTGCATTAATAATTGGACAAGTCATGAGCTCTCAAATGACCCATTATCTCTGCAGGTGCTCTGCGGTCGAGCCAGGCTGGTGATGTGCCAGACGGCCGGGCTTCAAGCCGCGACGGCCCTCAGGTTGGGCAGAACCAGGACCTTCTCTGGTGCCAGCTCCGATGAACCATACGTAGCCGTGTCACACACACAATCAGGTTGGTCAGCCTCTGCCATTGCTACCACCTGTCTGTCTATCGGCACTGCAATCAAGGTATACTAAAGCCCTTAGTATACCTTGTTGCAGTGAAAAGGATGTTTGCACCCGGAATTGTATAGAGGATTACTTGTTCATATACTGGAGACTATATAGGATTCACATGTCATACGAGTACTAGTACTACTACACATGTTCAATCATTATTCACTTCTGTTTATATTGCAGGGATAATATTGAACCAGAGATACAAGCTAATCATTACTGTTTCTCATCACTGGTTGCTCATAATTTCTGTGTGTGTGTGTGTGTGTGTGTGTGTGTGTGTGTGTGTGTGTGTGTGTGTGTGTGTGTGTGTGTGTGTGTGTGTGTGTATGTATGTATGTATGTATGTATGTATGTATATATGAGTCCCTGGATACACTAACCTTGTTCTTCAAAAAGCACTTGCATGATCTTGACCATTATAAAAGATTATTGCCAAAGTCAATAACAACAATAATAACTTGTATTGTACCACCAACACGAGGAAAGAAGGTCTTCACATCTAATCAGGTAAAATAATGACAGTTTGTTCCTCCTCACTTGTGTCCCCACAAGGGCCCAGCACAGTGTGGCCCGACGAGAACATGGGGCCCTTCGGACCCCAGGACCGCCGCTTCCAGTTGCCAGGCAACGTGGGCTTCGACTGTCACCTGGAGGGCATGGGGGTTCAAAAGCTGTTCCCGGTCCACCGAACGGTGCCCGATGTACTGAGTGCGCCCAGTAGCTCCGAGAGATATGAGTTCATACTGGCCCAGTTTGTCAGCGAGTTCCAGGTAGGATTAGAAGGAGATGGTTCAGATTAATATAGTTATGAACTATTAATAGATTGAAAGCAATACTATCAATAAAGGCATGTATTTTATTGCAATTTAATTCTTAATAAGTTGGGACCTCTTCAAGTACTCATGGCAAAAATGTCACATACATGAGTTGTCAGATATCAGATAAAACCTATTTTAACCAGACTATGATGCAATTTCTGGTCAATAGTTTACAACATTCTTTCTAACTGCGTTGCAATGGTAAATGTAAGAAATATACCTTTTTGACTTCCCTTCATGTGTAGCATTAAAGGTCTATTCATGCACTTGTCATAGTCCATCAAATTGAATTTCCTAAATCTACCAATAATATAATAATCATGGTAAAATAAAAGAAAAAACAGTATACAATAAAGATGATCATGTTTGACTTGTGTCTTTTCAGACCAGAGAGGCCAACGTGTCGTTGAGAATGCGCAAGGCTGAGCTGTACTTTGACAAAGTGACCACAGACTGCACTGTTAACTCCTGCCCCGAGCTGCTGAGGAAAGGTAGACTTCAGTTTTATCGTAATTGGATTTTTTTAATGCAGAAAAACTAAAGGATATTTCTTTTGAACTATTGCTTAATTCTGGGTTGTAAAAATATGTAAATTAATTAAAGATGGCAATTTTTCAGCTGCGATTCTACCCAAGATTCAAATGTAATATATTTCGCAAAATCGTCCTTTCTTTGTATGTCCTCTGTGATCTTGAACATAGTAGTCCATGCCATTTTGTCACCGTTACTAAAATAGAGAACAGGTGTAAAGCCCTATGTTTTTGCCAGTGTCCGTCCACATCTGGGGAGTGGTTAATGTTGTTGGCTGCGTCCTAGCGGATAAAACTTCTCGGACGCTAAATGCCCAAAATGCATTTTTTAAAACAGGGTTCACTTACACTTACATTTATTTAGTGTAATCCAGGTTCACCGTGTTGATGAATGGATTGAGTTGTATCAAATTGAATCCGGGCAAAGTGAAATATTTCAGGATATGTTCAATTGTGATTTAATCACAAACAATAGGTGGTTTTGTTGGGAGAAAAAACTCGGGCTATTCTAAGCTAACAACGGCGCGGACCCTATAGGTATCAGATCAAAGAATAAGGAGAAATAAAGAGATATAAACTGAATGAAACTGAGTAGATTTATTCTTAATCAAACTTAATCAAAAGTCAACGAGTAAATACATATAATAACAAATACAGCGCTGGTGTCACAAAGAGCTTCGCCTCCTGAGAAGTTCTGCTGATTGTGAGCCCTGAGTCTCAGGTCTGTGGATACTTTGTAGAAAAATGGTTCAGGTCAGGGGCATAACATCATGTGCCGGTATATGGATACTTTATGGTTGCCTAGGGCAAGGTCAGGAAAGGTGATAAACATCATGAGTGGATCTATGGATACTTTTTAGTCACAAGGGGCAATTCAGCTAAGGGGCATAACATCATGAGCGGTATATTTAGTTGACCTCCCACACCTTTCGTGGGGAAGTTTGGGCCGAATGACGTCACCAAGCGCTCTGATTAACATGGCTCTCAGTCTCAGGCAGTAGCGTTTGTCACCTGCTACTCCCCTGGACATTTTGTTACATCTGGGTGCGCAAGGGATTCTCTGTGAGGGGAAGGGGAGCCCCTATAAACAATGTCCACTGTGTCTGGTTTTCTGTGAGGGGAGGGGGGAAGCACTGGTAAACAATGTCCAGTACGACCTTGTTATTCTGGCTCTAAGTAACCGTTTGGGCCTTTTAGCATTCTGAATATTTCAATAGTTTGCAGATGACGTCACACCAGTGAAGTGAACATGAGATGGAGGGCAGGAAGTCTTCACTGGATTTTACATAAACTGGATATAAGTTAAGATGTTTCTTGGAGGTTGATGGTGTGCTCAATGCTAATGGTTTAATGATACAATGTTATCAATGGCAAGGTTAATAAGGCTGACGTTTTTTTTATTTACTGTTGCTACAACCCAACCCCACATAGATTGGAAAATCTATAAATGCACAATAATCCTAATGGGAGGGTATGTGGCAAGATTGGCAGGGTATGTGGCAAAATTGGCAGATAACGTCTCTTACATTGGAAGCCTCCTTCTACACCGATTACAGAAACAAAATAGTTCTCACTAATGGGGAATGAAAGGGATGAATATGAATATTGGATAGCCTATGTCCAAATGGCCAACTATTGTATGGCCCGATATAGGATATTATAGCCTACATGTATCTGATAGAAAAGCCTGGTGTATCTACTAAAGAAAATACGTGCATACAAATCTAGATTACGACCAATCCACCCTGTTCAAGACTTGGATCTATAACTGTCTTCTGTATTTATTAAAGGGAGTGAACCCCATGGTATGTTCAACATTTTCTACCGCTGGATTTTGCGATTAGCGCTGTTAATGACACAACAAATCCTTGCCATCTTGACGGTTGTCCATCTGTTGTCTATGCTTTCTGCCCCCTGGTTGCACACGAATATCTGCTGGGACGTTGCCTAGAAATATGTCTAATTAGTGCTGCAGATATGCTGCAAATATCTCCTAGATGGGGATGCTAAGCTGAAACCGAAGGCACCCCCTGCACCTTTTAATCTAATAAATCCTATTAAAACAAATCCTGTGCTTCTCTCTCTTCCCTAGATCTTGACCTGTATTTCCCTGCAGCGCCCACCGGGGGCATCACAGTGGTCACGGTCACGCAACGAAATGAGAGGCTCAACGAGCTGGAGCAGAGCGGGGATCAGCTTCTTAATCAAGTGAGTGGGAGCCACAGTCATTTTTGTGATTACATGTTTTTCTGTGATGTCACAAATGTCTTATTTTGTTTGTTTGTGTTTTGACCACAGTTTGTGAACGGTGCCAAAGAAATGTGTTTCGCTTTGTGGACGGCGGGGTACTGGGCCGACTTCATAGACCCCATGACCGGAGCCGCTGTAAGTTTAACCATTGTCTTTAGGCCAATTAAATGCTTTCACATTTCATGATCAAATTCTAGCTCTCTTAGAACCATCATTGTTTATCCATAACCGGTTAATGATTTTTGCTTTAAAATTAGATCCTTTTACCCACAATAAAGACGCTAGAATTGTAACACATTTCACTCCTCATAAAGAAACTGAAAATAAATAAATAATACATTAAATTGTCTTTACAGGAAAGTAGGCAAAAGTTATTCAGGCAGGTAATCTAACTTAATCTCAAGCTAAAATCAAAACAAATAAGACTAGATCAAAACCTAGTATGTGGCTAGACTGTGAATCCGTCCTTAGAACTCGATAGATTCATAAAATGAAGACAGATTAAGCCACTGCATGGCTTATTTCTCGCCTAAAATGTTTTCGGAAACACATTTCAGTGAACTATTACACGTTATTGAGGCAGCCGCCATGTGTGTAACAAATGTAACGCTCGCTAATGTGTAGTGGTTTTCCTTTTGTTTTTTTGTATTTTTTTGATTGAGTAGTTGATTATGTGTATGATGAGAATGTGTATGATGGACACTAGGGCAAAGAGCTGGAGTATGTGACCTAGTTGATTAATTAGTATAGAATTGGGGTAGGACTAGATGAGCATGTTGCTTCTTCCTACTCCATTTTGGACATAAAAAATAATATTTATTTGAGAGTCTGATGTATATGTTCCTCAGTCAGTGACAGAGCGTTGCAGATATAGGGCTATAAATTGTCAGCGTAAAGTATCCTAATCATTATAATCATTATTTCTCTTCCAGTTCTTTGGGTCGGTGCTTCCGACATCGGCGGGTGCGGACGGGGACCTGAGGCACCTGGGCTTCCACATTGAGGCGTCGGGCTCGTGCACAGTCATCCGCCACGTGCTGAAGGGCACGCCGCTGTTTGTGGGGACCGTGTTCACCAATGCCCCCACCTACAGCCCCACCATCGCACGACTAAAAGGACTCGCAAACATACATTAAACTGACAGATGTCTGTCGTCTGTTCTCGACTGTTCTCGAGTTGTTAACTCATAAAAACAAAAAAAAAGTTGTGAACCATTTGGGGTTCTCTGGTCATGGACAAGACCATGTGTACGTCATGTTAATATATATATTTTTAAAGTTTCCAAAGTCTGTTTTTATATACTGTAATTAGATGCGCCTGAATGGAAACACCTGCGTTGAGCCTTGACTGTAATCTGTAATGCAACTTGTATCAAGGCAAGAAACGAAAGAAAGAAGCACGAATTTATGGCATAATCCCATTATGTGACATTTGTTTTGGAATGGTAGCATCTAATATGAGATTGTGTGGGATGGGGGGGGGGCATTTTATTTATTGTTTTTTTTTTTTTTGGGGGGGGGGGGGGGGTGTTGGTCTTCTTTAGTCCTAGTTAATTCTGATAGGTTATCTATCGATTCATAGATGAAAACCTACGCTTAGATTTTCCCGCCTTGTTTTCCCCTGACCAAATTGGTTTGGGAGGAAAATAAATCCCAGGTTTGATGGAGTCTAGGTGATGACTGTATGGAGACAGTTACATCATGCAGGTTTAAATAATAGTTAAAGGAAAAGGAAGGAAAAATCTTTTGTCAAATATTAGGAACTAGACTCATAATTTCAACTAACATTACTGAAAGAAACGTTTTTGTTTGTTTCTTTGAAGTATATGACCTGTTTGAGACTTTCTTATAAAAGTACAGGCTTGGTGTGTTCTCTATGTCCATTTGATAGGATTATGGCTGCTGATCTAACACACTAAAGACTGGCGCAATCACAAATGCTGAATAAAATGACTTGTGTGACTGAGTCAGAGTGTAATGTCTTTTTTAATTACGTAAAGGTTGAGATAACAAAAATAAGCCAGCTAGCTAGGTAGATGTGTGGATCTACCTAGCAACGGATTTGTGGGTACACAACTACCACTGAAAAGATTGTTCTTAATTAATAATTCCTAATAATAAATCACATCACGACTATAACCTTCATACACTTCAATTAAATTAGAGTCATTTGAGATTTCGAAACGAAACGCGCGTACAGTCGTTCAGAAAGGACTCACCGTACGCTCTTCTCACGAGAAATAAACAACTATTTGTGAACGACGTCACTGCTGGTTTAGGTGACGTCACCGTGACGTCGGCCGTGTATACGGAAGTATGTTTGTTATTTTCTTTGACACAGCATGGACGGCGCACACATCCACGGCATGGATGCAGCTGTACTCTGAAGCACAGACCGGACCTCTCTCCCCCCGATACGGGTTTCAAACAACTAGGAAGTGGCTGGCCATGACTCGATGAGTTTTTTTTTTTAACCGTTATAGTTTATAGGTTTTTGTGTTACCATGAGGTCAAGTTATCCCACGCCGATGTACTCCCACGCCGGACGCGGGCGGTTCGAAGAGGTCTACGAGCCGGCGGAAGACTCCTTCCTCTTCATCGATGCTCTGGAGCAAGATGCGGAGGAGCTGCGGAAGCTGAGGTGACCTGCACATGTCTGGTTGGCTCATGGTGCTTACAAAGGTCCTGGTGCAATCAACTCAAGTCTGGGTTACAATGGGATGGGGAAAACAAATAGCAGTGGTGGCGTTACAGGTGAAACTGAATGCATTTTGGTATATGCATATGGAAGACAGTCTTTTATTACTAATGGGGTTATGAAGCCCACTGGATGTCAGGTCACCAGGAACCAGCCAGGTTGCTACTGTTGTTGCCATGGTGAAAACCAAGCCTGCTGAAGCAGCTTTTAGTTTTTAATGCAGCACCACACATCTGGAACCAACTTAA
>JAOPHQ010003997.1:0-85000 GCA_030340625.1 Merluccius polli
CGCAATGTGTCCTGATGTGTGGATATAAGGTTTATGAATGTGCGACCAAGTATGCAGGAGTTATGAGCGTTACGGAATTTGGTCAAAAATAGCGCCACCTAGTGGTCTTTCCAAGTGTGGCGACTTGAACGTGACGCTATAGAATATATAATTTTTCACCAGCCCCGACAACTTTGCCAAATAAAAAAGAGTTTTCGTATATGTTGAATAGTGCAAATCTGCCGGCAAAGCGGCCGAAATAAGAATAATAAATAAACGAAGCAATTTCAATAGGGACCTTCCAGTTTCACTGGCTCGGTCCCTAATTAAAGCTCCAAGGAGCTGTGTGCGGGACCTCGCCGAGTCCGTCGGGGCGTGTCGTGGATAGTGTCGCGACAGGTTGGGCGTCCGACGCGGTCCATGCAGTGTGCGGTAGACCGGGGCGTTCACAGGGAAGGCTCGTAGTAGCTAACATTAGGGTCAGGGAATGGCACAAATGGCATCACAGTTTGACATTCCATTCAAAATGGCCTACTTTGTCGACACGCCACGGACACGCCCTGTGACGTATGAGTCGCAAAAGAGCACAAGTTTTGTTCAGCACCATGTTCTGAGTGTACTGATGGATTTTGAAGCAGAACAAAACAAATTCCCTGGTGGAGTTCGTTCACAAACTTTGGAAAAAAAGATCACAGAACCAATTTGACGGAACGCCACGGCCACGCCCTTTAACGTACAGTCGCAAGTAGCACAACGTTTGTTCAGGCACCATCTTCTGACTGTACTGACACATTTTAAAGCAGAACAGATAAAATCCCTGGGAGGAGTTAGTTCCCAAACATCGGAAAAAAATACCACTGAATTAAAAATGGCCAACTTTGACGGCACGCCACGGCCACGCCCTTCGACGTAGAGTCGCAAATAGCACAACTTTTCTCAAGTTACATCTTGTGAGTGTACTGAAGAATTTTGAAGCCCAAGCGACAACTCCCCTGGAGGAGTTTTGTTCAAATACAACTGCAAAAAAGATCACGGAATTGAATATGGCCTACTTTGACGGCCCGCCACGGCCACGCCCTTCGACGTAGAGTCGCAAATAGCACAACTTTTCTCAAGTTCCACCTCCTGAACGGATAAAAAAAATTTGAAGCCCAGGCGACAAATCCCCTGGGAGGAGTTCGTTCAAATAGGAGGCGAAAATTGAAAAATGACAAAAATTGAAATGAAAATATCTGACTTCCGGTGGGTTTTGGGGTATGGGTCCAAGAGGCTTTTTTGTAGGTCTTGGACTGATACACGTGCCTACCGAGTTTCATAAATATCCGTGAAACGGGGTGTCGGGGCTGCTTTTTAAAAGTCCTGTAGGGGGCGCTACAACCACGACAAACACGATTTTTGGTACCTGTGCTCCGGGCACCAGTCTACACGTGTCCTGTGAATTTCATATTCATAACTATTACGGTATTTGTACAGTGATTTATGCTGACATTAGAGCGCCACCTAGTGGCAGAATTTTTTTCTCCTT
Source organism: Merluccius polli (assembly GCA_030340625.1). NCBI lineage: Eukaryota > Metazoa > Chordata > Actinopteri > Gadiformes > Merlucciidae > Merluccius > Merluccius polli. Next base: position 1,505 of record JAOPHQ010003997.1, read on the forward strand.
TTAAGGAAAGCCTCAGGGAGCCATGTGCTATCATCGTACCAAGTTTCGTTTAAATAGCACTTGCCGATGTGGAGATATAAACTTCTTAATTTTAAAGAGCGCCACCTAGTGGCGATGGTCTGAAAATGTGTACGATGGTTAATGGAGGTATATGGAACTATTGACTAAAGTTTGGTGTCGAACAAACATACGAAAGTGGAGAAATGGTCCACTTGCTTTTTTGACGTAAAATTTACACAAATTAAAATATTTATAGCGCGCTTATTTTTTTAAATATCGAAATACTTCCAATTACTTTTTTTCATGGGACAGTCTGGAGATGCTACCTGTGAAGTTTCGTGCGAATCAGAGAAAGGCGCATGGTTGGAACCTGTAGACGTAGTATTTGCGAGTTTTCGCGCTGTAGCGAAAAAAAAATGTAGGCGGAAGTGGGCGTGGCCTATATGAGGAGGTGCAGCAATGATTCGTGCATGTGTGGATATAAGGTTTATGAATGTGCGACCAAGTAGTATGGCAGGTTATGATGCGTAGAATTTGGTCAAAAAAATAGCGCACCTAGTGGTCTTCAATGTGTGCGACATGAACGTGACGCAATAGAATATATAAGTTTTCACCAGCCCCGACAACTTTGCAAATAAAAAGAGTTTTCGTATATTGAATGTGCAATGCGGAAAGCGCCAAAATAAATAATACAGCAATTCAAAGGACCCCAATGGCTCGGTAAACGAAGCAATTCAAAGGGACCTTCCAGTTTCATAATTAAAGCTCAAGGAGCTGTGTGCGGGACTCGCCGATCCGTCGGGGCGTGTCGTGGATAGTGTCGCGACAGGTTGGCGTGACGCGGTCCATGCAGTGTGCGATAGACCGGCGTCACAGGGAGAACGTTGCATGCACATATGCACAGATAACACACACACACCAGTGTACAATGTCACATCAGCACGGATGCTTAGCTACATTAGTGATTAGCAGAGGCTTATTTTGTACTGTTAAAAAGACATCCACTTCTTCGCAACCACTGCTTGATTTTCCTACCATAATTAGGGACCATTCAAGATTAACAAGGCTGTACCATCCAAGAAAAGAGCAATGAAATTGCTCCATCTAGTGGTGTGGATGGGAATTACATTTTTTTGGTGTTTTAATGGTGCTACCACTGGGGACACGCTGAACGCGCTAACGTTGGCTGATATAGTGGACAAAACAGCTGAGTTATTAGCTGAGCTCTGGATTAAAACACACTGGGAATGTTACTAAATAGCATTAAAGTTGGTATTTAAAGTCATGATGACATGAGTTTATGCTGTAAAGTAAAGATTGCAATTATCAACTTTAGTTTATCATGTTGTCCAGGCGTTTGTGTTGATGCCCCGCCCCCTTTCTGCCCGCCCCCTTTCTGCCCTGCGCTGTGATTGGCTGATTTGAACCTATTCAGAGGGAAAGTATAAATGGCTTGCTCAAAGTCCAGAGCTGGTCTTGCTTTTTGTGGAACAGAGAGGAGAGGAGCTGTTTTGCATTTTTCAAGGACTTGAAGTTTGTGATCCCTTTTCTTCTTACGGTAAGTTTATTTATCATTCCTCTTTCATCAGTTTATTCAAAGTTGTAATGGGGCTTAAATTGTAGTCAATAGTTGATTATATGTGAACAGCAGCAGTTTTTGTTATATTGGTACTATAATGTTGGTTACTTTCACTGTATGTACACAGCACACTGTGTTTAATAACCTTAGACCTAACACAGATATATAAATATGTGTGTAACTCTATCAAGTATAGTATATACCATATATATATATGGTAACTCCTGCTGTAATAAATGTACTTTAGATGGTATGACATTTTCACAGTACTATCTGTATTTAGTTATATATTAGTTAATGGCCATTGCCATTATGTTTAAGTACAAATGGACATGATTCAGTAGAATTATTTTGTTTTTAAAACTAATGAGTAATGTGGAGTTTGTAGAAGTAAACTGAGGAAAGAGATTAAGTGTAATGTAGACAGCACAAATAGTAAGTAGTGGTTATAGAGAAACCAACTTTTCAATGGGTGTTTCAGCCAACAACTGTGGTTAGAGTAGTTGGCTGTAAACATTATTTATATAACTAAAGGCCACTGTTGTAATCTGTCTGAAAGAATCACCCATTGAAACAGTTGGTTTCATTATAACTACCTTACTTACTATTTGTGCTGTATAACTCTAACCAGAGTTATTGGCTGAAACACCCATTGAAACAGTTGGTTTCATTATAACTACCTTACTTACTATTTGTGCTGTATAACTGTAACCTGAGTTGTTGGCTGAAACACCCATTGAAACAGTTGGTTTATTTAATGACTACTTTACTTACTATTTGTGCTGTTTACATTACACTTAATCACTTTCCTCAGCTTACTCCTACAAACTCCACATTACTCATTAGTGTAAGGTGTGATAGGGTGTGGCAATCAGACAATGTACCTTTCATACACAAATGATAACAGTGGCCTTTAGTTATGTAAATGGTTGTTTACAGCCAAGTACTCTAACCAGAATTGTTGGCTGAATCACCCATTGAAACAGCTACACTACTTACTATTTGTGCTGTATAACTCTAACCAGGTTAGAGTTATACAGCACAAATAGTAAGTAAGGTAGTTATAATGAAACCAACTGTTTCAATGGGTGATTCAGCCAACAACTCTGGTTAGAGTTATACAGCACCAATAGTAAGTAAGGTAGTTATAATGAAACCAACTGTTTCAATGGGTGATTTAGGCAACAACTGTGGTTAGAGTACTTGGCTGTAAACAATCATTTACATAACTTAAGGCCACTGTTGTAATCTGTGTATGAAAGAAAGGTAATCTGTCTGAGTGCCACACCCTATCACACCTTGAACTAATGAGTAATGTGGAGTTTGTAGGAGTAAGCTGAGGAAAGTGATTAAGTGTAATGTAAACAGCACAAATAGTAAGTAAAGTAGTAATTAAAGAAACCAACTGTTTCAATGGGTGTTTCAGCCAACAACTCTGGTTAGAGTTATACAGCACAAATAGTAAGTAAGGTAGTTATAATGAAACCAACTGTTTCAATGGGTGATTTAGCCAAAAACTCTGGTTAGAGTACTTGGCTGTAAACAACCATTTACATAACTAAAGGCCACTGTTGTAATCTGTGTATGAAAGAAAGGTACTTTAGTTATGTAAATGGTTGTTTACAGCCAAGTACTGTAACCAGAATTGTTGGCTGAATCACCCATTGAAACAGTTGGTTTCATTATAACTACCTTACTTACTATTTGTGCTGTATAACTGTAACCTGGTCAGAGTTATACAGCATAAATAGTAAGTAAGTACTAGTATTTCTACTACTAGTAAGTAAGTACTATTTGTGCTGTATAACTCTAACCTGGTTAGTTATAATGAAACCAACTGTTTCAATGGGTGATTCAGCCAACAATTCTGGTTAGAGTACTTGGCTGTAAACAACCATTTACATAACTAAAGGCCATTGTTGTAATTTGTGTATGAAAGGTACATTGTCTGATTGCCACACCCTATCACACCTTGTACATTTAACTAATGATTTTATTTGGCTTAGTATCTGTGTACAGCAGCTCTCTTTATCATGGTATTGTGGCATATGGCAGCTCACTGTACTTGTAGTGTGGTAGTAATTGTGATTACAGGTTTCATTAGTTTACAATGTGAATTTTCCATTGAGCATAAAGTGTGTTGTTGTAATGTCATCACTAATGAATCATATGTGTATATGTATATATGTATGTATGTATGTATGTATGTATGTATGTATGTATGTTTATATATGCTTTCAGATGCCACGTGGGAAGTCGTTTCGTCGTTCTGTGGCTGCTAGGAGGAGAGAGGCAGTTCGAGCGGAGGTGAAGCATCTACCACCGAGTCCTGAGTTTGTTGAAGGTATGTAGCCAGTTGATGTGTCTATTTTTCATCAAGTTCTATGTGTACAGTGAAGTTAAATTGTAAATTAGGTTAATGTTTGTTTTTGATGAGTTATTTTTGTCTGTCTGTGTATAGGTCGTGGTACGGGGACCCGCAGTCGTCCGATGCAGTACCCTGATTCTGTGTCTGGGAAGACACACAAACTGGTGGTACCAGCTCATTCCGTTGATAAGAAGGTAATGTATTGTTTATTTGTTAAGAATGTGTTAAGAAATGTTGTTAGTCAAAACGTGATTTCTAAATAGGTTCTTCTATTTTTCCAGTTCGTTCTTGTCGTTGGGGATTCCCATCTGCGCACTGTTGCAGATGGGAATGTCATGATGCCAAAGGGAAATCTTTCCTTTGGCATCATGACAACCCCAGGGGCTAGTGCGTGCCATCTTAGGACGGAGTTGCTGCATGCCACACTGCCCCGGACCCCGGACGCAGTGTGCATCCTGGCCCCCAGCAACAACCTGACGACCAGCAGCACCCCCGCTGTGGCCGGAGAGGAGTTCCGGAAGCTCCTGATCAGCGCGCGTGAGCGTTGGCACAACGTAAGTTACTTTGTTTATACTCTGTGTTATTTATTGTGTGTTCAGTAAATGCAATGCTTAAATGAGGTGTTACATTGTAACATTTATGTATGTGATTGGGATCTCGTTTTGAACAAAAGTGAGTTTTTATTATGTGTTATTGTGTTGTAGGTGTTTGTGCTGGATTTCGTTCCGCGCCTGACAGTTTCCCCGGAACTGCAGAACCACGTGAGCCGGGAGTTCCATTCTGTGGCCAAGTCGTTGGGTATGTTTCAATTAGAACTTGAAGTTACACGTTTAAAGAATCATTGTTTGTCAGATAGTGTTTGAATGACTATTATAAAGTATTATTTTGTAAATAGCTGATGATGATGTATGTAGGTATATGAATATTTAATATATATTTTGTCTTCCTAGGTATTCCTAGGTACTCCACGCTTGAGCACTTCCCATTCAGGCAGCGGCATCTGTGGGTCAGAGATGGTGTAAGTATCTATAAGTTTATACTGTGTGCACATGAGGAACTTTAATTTACAGTTATTTGTAGTTGAATGTTATGTTATGTCATAGTAAATGTATTCCTGTAACACTCCAGGTTCACCTGAGCGATGTCGATGGGATGGGCATCCTCACCCAGTTGCTGTGGCAGGCCGCCTACATGCATCTGGAGGTGACAGCGCCAGCTCCCAGGACCCCCCCGAGGTTTGTTGTGGGGTCAGAGGGAAGGGCTGAACGTGGGGAAACAAAAACCTCTCCCCGAGAGGTCTTTGTTTCTCCCCCTTCACCTGCCCCCTCTGACCCGTACGTGTGGATGGAGATGGTCAACGGCAAGAAGGTAATATTTGCATATTGAAATTGTGTTTGTCACACTGATATTTGCAGTGTACAGTTTACTTGAAATATGTTCACCATGCACAAATTGTCATGAAAGTATTGCTATTTGTCTTTGCAGAGGATCCAGTCAGACGAACAGCGTGCTATTCCACCCAAGCGACGTGTGGTTCGGCATGAGGTTTGTAGTATACTTTGATGGTTAAGATATGTATATCCATGTACATGGTTTTTAGGCAATGGCAATTGTGAGTAATATGTATTTTTTATGTGTATTTCACAGGTGGACGGACGTCCGATTGTGCTGAGGGAGTGCTTCATCCCGCTGAATCCTGTCCGGTTCAGCAGTTCCGTGTTGGCTGCCATGGATGCTGTGGTTCCTGCACGTCTTCCGAGCCCTGACCTCCCAGCTGTTCCACAAGGCTCACCGGTAATTTGATAAAAAATGTGATGTGTTGAGTGAGATTTTGTAGAACTGTATTTGTTCCTTTGAAAAATGGAAATATTTGTTCTAAAAGTTTGTTTTCAATTTCTTACATCAGAGACCTATTGTGGAAGGGCGACCGAAGCGTGTGACCTGCAGGAGGAGACTTGCAATGGGCCAGGTTTGTGTTTATTTTATAAATGTAATGACTTATTAGTACAGTTTAAATTTGCATACACCAATAACGTAATATTTTGTTTACTTTGCAGTAACTTGGCAATTATGCAAATGCAAAATAGCAGTTTTGTTAATGTATTTTATTATGTTTGTAGGTGGATGCAACTCCAACTGCTGTGACCAGGTCCTTGGAGCCATCGTCTACCACGGCTGTGGGAGAGGTGGTGGTCAGCAGGTCGGATCTTCCTATTCTGAGCCCACCAGGATTCATCAAAGCTAAGTGTGTAGCTTTTGGTTCTGGTACTGTCAGAGTTGCGCCGTCAACTGCTGATGGTTCTTGCACTGATGGAATGGTTGTGCCGTCAACCGCTGGTGTTTCTTGTAATGATGGAATGGTTGCGCCGTCAACTGCTGGTGTTTCTTGTAATGATGGAATGGTTGCGCCGTCAACTGCTGGTGTTTCTTGTACTGATGGAATGGTTGCGCCGTCAACTGCTGGTGTTTCTTGTAATGATGGAATGGTTGCGCCGTCAACTGCTGGTGTTTCTTGTAATGATGGAATGGTTGCGCCGTCAACTGCTGGTGTTTCTCGTACTGATGGAATGGTTGCGCCGTCAACTGCTGGTGTTTCTTGTACTGATGCAATGGTTGCGCCGTCAACTGCTGATGTTTCTTGTACTGATGGAATGGTTGCGGAGGTGGAGGCGGTGGTCAGCAGGTCGGATCCTCCAATTCTGAGCCCATCAGGATTCATCAAAGGTAAGTGTGATGGCAATCCTCAGTCTTGCATGTGTGCAGAAAAACAGCAAGTAGCTGTTGTTTCTGGTACTAATGTCAGAGTTGCGCCGTCAACTGCTGATGTTTCTTGTACTGGTGGAATGGTTGCGCCGTCAACTCCTGATGTATCTATTGCGTGCAGTGTTGTTGCGGCACTTAAACATGTCATTTCTCCTGTGTGTACATGGAAAGGGAGAGATGTTGATAACATTTGTTCTGAAGGTACCAAGGTCGCTAGTTTTGTAGCTAAATCAAATAGGAGTAGTGGCTTTGAAAATGAGCTGTGTGAGTTTTTTAAACAGCACAGTGTTTTTGGCCAGAAGTGGGATGTTGGTATTGGTCCATCGGTGTACGGAGGTTTTGGCTTGGACGAGTCTGCGTTACTTGAAAAAGTGCAGGAACATTTGATGAGTGATGGAATGTGTCTCTTGAACCTCCACAGTGCCTTTAGTGTGATTATTCAGCACAATGACTACATTGTGTTAGTTGATTGTGGTACTCGTGATGCATCTGGGTTTGCTTCCCACGTTGGTCGGCCTGTAGCTGTTTTCAACACATCCGTGTTGGATATGATGTATCATATCAGTGATCTAGGGAGGTCTTTGGGTGCAGAGTGGTATGCTATTAGCAGCTTGTCTGTGAAGGCAGGTTTAGTTGGTCCTGACATTGACAGTGCTACATTGCTGATAGATGTAGATGTTGATGTCACTGTTGCAAGTGCAGCTGTAGTTGAGGGTGGTAGTTCACAGAGTAATGTTAGTTCTGTCAGGGGATCGTTCCATCAGGGGGATAGCCGTCGGTTTCAATACGCTGGAGCTCAATGTATGGCTATCAGTTTGGTAGCTCTTGCAAAACACTCCACTGATAGCGTGTTTTCATGGCAGACTGACAATCTGGACAAAGTTTTAGTTTTGGGGGATAAGCTGTATAATGAGATAACAGCAGACAGCAATGTCAACAGTAATCAGTCTAAACATCTTTCCGTTTTAGATTTGCCCCCGAAGTCTGTTATTGATGGACAGACATTTGACTTTGAGTATAGGGAGTACGTTTCTGGAGATATTGATGTAGCGACAGGTGATATGATTGATGGTGGTTTAACGACTAGTTTCAGATCTGGATTAATTAAGATGTTTGGTAAATATCACACATGTTTGCTGACAGTGTGTGGTACTACATGTGCAATCATTGGTCACGGTGGCCATTTTGCTCTGGTTGATTCGCATGCACGCAGTGTGGATGGAATGTTGGATGACGAAGGGCAGAGTGTTGTTGTGTATTTCACTTGTCTGGATGATGTATTTGCTCACATCTGCAAATATGCAGCTAATTTTAAAAACAAACCGTTTGAGATTGCTGGTGTTTGTGTAATGCACAGATGTCCAGTTTCACCCAGTCATGTGTTTTCCAGTTCTAAAGTTGTAGAAAGCAGGGGAAGTCAGTTTGGTTGTAATTTACCTGTTCAGCCAAGTACAAGTAAGGGTCAGCCTAGTACAAGTATTAAGCGTAAAAGTCCAAGGGGCGTGTCTTCATCAAAGAAGTTCAAGAACGATTATGCTGAGGTTAATTCAGATGTCGTGTTTGTTGCTGATGTTGTGAGTAAGGGGCTCCAGTTTAAACCGCTTTGTGGGGAGGTTGTAGAAACTTTGTGCAAACAGTTAAATGTTGACTCAGAGAAAGTAGATTTACTTTGTACAGAAGTTGGTCTGTTGGGTGCTCCTTGTCTGAAGGACAAAATAATTGGCGATGGTAACTGTTTCTTTAGAGCAGTTAGTCAGGCTGTGTGTGGTACACAAAAGCATCACAGAAAAATTAGACTTGCTATAGTAAAGCATTTGAAAGCCAATGGTGGTATGTTTAGATCTGAATATTCTTCAATGGAGGAATATCTCACTGTGTCCAAAATGGCCTATGTCGGTAGTTGGGCCACTGAAGTAGAGATTCAAGCAGCAGCAGACTTTTTTGGAGTAAGTATCTTCACTTACTGTGACGGTCGCTGGCTTGAATATAGTTGTAAGGACAGGCCGTTGTCATATCAGGGAATTTATTTAGAAAATTGTAATGGTAATCATTATGAGACTGTTGTTTGTGTTCAGCAGCCAAACATGCAGTGTTGCTATGGGTATTGCAAAGTGGGTAGGTACAATTTTAGAAAAAGTAGTGTTAGTGCAGGCAATGTGACTTCAGTTGCATCCTCAATTTGTGAAGCTGAAGTAGACATTATTGAACCAAATGTATTAAACCTGCGATGTAGTACATTATCTGTAGAAGCTCAATCCCCAAGTAAGTTGTCTCCGTCTAAGCATTTGTTAAGGAAGAAGAAGTTACAACGAAAAATAAGTTATCAGGAAAACAGGCAAAAATGTAGAGAGAAGTGTAAAATAGATTATCAGGAAAGAAATTGGTACAGTGAGAAATTGAAGGAAATTAGTATAACTAAATATCGTACAAATAAGTCTCACAGGGTTAAAGTAAAGCAAATGAGTAAAACTAAATATCGTACAAATAAGTCTCACAGGGTTAAAGTAAAGCAAATGAGTAAAACTAAATATCATATAAATAAGTCTCACAGGGTTAAAGTAAAGCAAATGAGTAAAACTAAATATCGTATAAATAAGTCTCACAGGGTTAAAGTAAAGCAAATGAGTAAAACTAAATATCGTATAAATAAGTCTCACAGGGTTAAAGTAAAGCAAATGAGTAAAACTAAATATCGTTTAAATAAGTCTCACAGGCTGAATGTGAAATCCATAAGTAGAAAGAAATATCATGGAAGTCGTCAATATAGGCAGCGTGTTATTGCACATATCAAATTAAAGAGGCAACATATAAAAGCAATATTGACAGAGTTTGATGTAGTTATGCAGCAGTTTTTGACAAAAGTAAATGATGGCCCGGATTTTGTCTGTAGTGTGTGTTTCAGAAAGATGTTTAGAAATCAAGTTTTATGTTGTAGCATAGAGGATTATAGTAAAACAGAACGAAATACATCTAATTGCAAGTAAATGTATTAGTGAAGAATATTTGCATAAATGTAGTACAAATTGTGTATTGCCTTGTCAGTGGTTAGATACAGCTAGGGGTAAGTTGTGGATTTGTTTCACCTGTCACGGTAAAATTAGTAGGGGTACAATGCCTCCTGAATCTGCTTTAAATAATTTGGCAACATCTGTTATTCCACCAGAATTGGCATGCTTGAATAGTTTAGAGCAACATTTAATTGCGCTGCATATTCCGTTCATGAAGCTGTTGGCGTTGCCTAAAGGTGGGCAAAATGGCGTCCATGGGCCTGTAACGTGTGTTCCTGCTAATATTGTACAGACGAGCAATTTGCTGCCGCGTTCAGACATGGACGAATCTTTGATACCTGTAAAACTGAAACGCAAGCTCACATACAAAGGGCATTATGAGTATCAGTATGTGGATAGTATGCGCATCAAACAAGCATTGCAGTATTTGAAACGGACTAATGTACATTATAAGGATGTAGAATTTAATGAAGCGTGGTTAAATGGCTTTTGTAGGGAACAAGAGAGTGTGGCAGAGCACGATAGTATAGCAGTAGATGGTAATGATGACAGTAGTGCTGTTGTTGCTGCTGAGGAAGATGAGCTTTTGCATGACAGACAACAACATTGTATGTTTCAGGACACTTGTCTTATGCCTGTTGACATTGGTCAAGAAGCACTTGATCAATATTTTGATAACGTATTAAATTTAGCTCCAGGAGAAGGCAACACTCCTGTCAAGATGTTGTCTGATCATTCAAATGAAGCAAAGTGTTTCCCAGGGATGTTTCCCACCGGATCTGGGACATACCATGATAGCAGATCTCATCGCTTGACTTTGTGCCGGTATTTTAATAATCGTATTTTACATGCTGATGGTAGATTTGCACAAAATGTTGACTATATCTTCTATGCTCAGTACATGTCTGAGGTTCAACAGGTTGTGTCAAATGTGTCAATAGCATTGCGGAAGGGAAAAGGGGGTCAATTTAAAAGGATATCGTCAAATCTATTAAATGATGAAGAACAGTTTAAGCAGTTTCTGCAGTTTGATGATGGGTATCGCTTTCTCAAACCTATTAGAGGTACCCCATCTTTTTGGCAGGGCGTGCAGCGTGATTTGTTAGCTTGTGTTCGTCAGCTGGGGGTCCCGACGTGGTTTTGTTCTTTTTCTTCTGCTGATTTGCGGTGGAAGAATCTTTTGAGTAGCATATTGAAACAGGAAGGTAGGACAGAGACAGCTGAACAGCTTGAGTGGGCAGATAGATGTGATCTTTTGCGGCGTAATCCTGTTACTGCAGCGAGGATGTTTGATTTTCGCTGGCATTGTTTTTTGAAAGAGGTTTTAATGTCTCCATCTAATCCTATTGGCAAAATAAAAGATTATTTCTATAGGGTTGAATTCCAGCAGCGTGGTTCACCACATGTTCACTGCCTGTTTTGGATAGAAAATGCACCAATAATTGATAAAAATACTGATGAAGAGGTAATTCAGTTTATTGATAAATACGTTGCATGCGAATTACCTGCAGAAGATGACACACTATTGGACATAGTTTCATCTGTGCAGAAGCATTCCAAACGGCATTCCAAAACATGCAAGAAAAACAACACTGTTTGCCGTTTTAATTTTCCTAAGCCACCGTCTGCGAGAACTTTTATATCTCGCCCTTTTGAAGACCAGGAGGGGGATAAGGCATGCACATGTCAGATGGATGGAGCAGACCAAATGGCAGATTGTGCATGCAAACTTAGGAAGAAGAACAAAATACTAGAAAAACAAATTGCAAATAGCATCCTGACAAAAATTAAAGATGCCCTTTCAGATGACAATGCCAGTTTTGACAGTGTAGAGCAGTTGTTTAGTCATTTAAAAATAAATCAAAGGAGATTTGAGAGGGCTTACAATGTTTGTGCTAAGAAGACGCACGTTGTTTTAAGAAGGCAAGCTAATGAGGTTTGGATTAATCAGTACAGTAAACCACTTTTAAAATGTTGGAATGCGAATATTGATATCCAATATGTTGTTGACGCGTATGCTTGTGTAGTGTACATTATTTCCTACATTTCAAAAGCAGAGCGCGAGATGGGACTGTTATTAGCAAATGCACAGAGGGAAGTAGCTAAGGACAAAAGTAGCAGTGCTAAAGACGCACTAAAACGTTTAGGAAGTGTGTATTTACACAATCGGGATTTGTGTGCACAAGAGGCTGTCTACAGGTTGACTGGCATGCATCTGAAGGAGTGTTCTAGGAAAGTCGTTTTTGTTCCTGTCGGAGATAATAATGTTAAAATGAGTTTGCCATTATCCGTGTTAAAACAGAAAGCATCATCAGATGATCTTACCACAGAAGATATGTGGATGACTAGTTCTGTTGACAGATATAAGAATAGGCCAAGAGATGGTACCTTTAACGATATGTGTATGGCAACTTTTGCTTCAGAGTACCGTGTTTTGAGCAAATCCGAGATGTCTGTCAACAGGGTAGAACTACAGAACAATTGTGGCTTCATTTTGAAAAGAACACGTTCTGAACCTGCAGTTGTTCGTTATGTGCGCTTTTCAGAAACCAAGAATCCAGAGTTGTTTCATCAGAGTATTATGCAGTTGTTTTTACCATTTCGCACAGACATGCACCTCAAACCACCAGGTTACGAAACGTTTGAACAGTTCTATAGTCATGGTCACGTGGGGTTAAATGATGGACTGCATTCAGTTAAGTCAATTGTGGATACAAATCGCAGCAGATTTGAAATTAATGGTGATGAACTGGATAATATCCAAAATTCGGTGGACCCTGGTGCAGTTCTGGAAGACGCCTGGTGTGAGCTCTGCCCAGAGCAAGAACAGGAGCGTCTCCAGTGTTTGGCGGAACGTAACGACAATGAACAACCTTTAGATGAGCCAGTAGAAGGTATTCCGGATTTAGCGGTTAGCAATAGGCAGGTTTCTCATTTAGAGAAAAGACAGAATGTCCTGTGTAGAAGTGATGGCTTGGCCTTAATTAGATCCCTTAATGACACACAGCTCGCTATCTTTTACCAGATTAGACAGTGGTGTTTAAGTAAAGTTAATGGTGAAAAAATAGCTCCGTTGCGCGTTTTTGTTACAGGTGGTGCAGGGACAGGTAAGAGCCACTTAATCAAGGCTATCCAATATGAGGCAATGAGGTTGTTGTCGAGAGGGTGTCACAATCCGGATGACATTTCTGTTTTGCTAACTGCTCCTACGGGGATAGCTGCACACAATTTACGTGCAGGTACTATTCACAGTTCATTTGCCATTGGTAAAGATGTACGCTTGCCTTACACGCCACTGGGTGAGGAAAAGCTCAATTCTTTGCGTGCCAAATATAGTAACTTGCAGATAGTGATAATTGATGAAATCTCCATGGTTGATCATAAACTATTGGCCTACATCCATGGACGTTTAAGACAAATTAAACAGTGTGGCGACTATTCCCCATTTGGAAATGTTTGCGTAATTGCAGTTGGAGATTTTTATCAGTTGCCTCCAGTAAAAGGGAAACCGTTGTATTTAGATGACGATAGTGTAGGCTTGTGGACACAGTTTCAGATTGTTGAACTGAAAACGATTGTCCGGCAAAAAGATGCTGTGTTTGCAGAGTTGTTGAATAGGATTAGATGTCGTTCAAAAGGGAACCCCATGCTAGATTCAGACATACAATTATTACAGCATTGTGAAACCGGTGAAGACAGCTCAGATTTACATATTTTCCCAACCAATAAACAAGTAAGTTGCCATAACATTCAACAGTTATTCAAGAGTTGTCCTGACTATGTTCAGATTGAGGCCAAAGATTTTGTAAACAGTAAAACAACAGGCAAGCTTGTGTTGAAGGAAGGACATCATACCCACACAAACAATACGTCTCTGGATCAGACACTGGTTTTGGGGGTAGGTGCCCGTGTAATGCTGTTAAAAAATCTGGATGTGGATGATGGTTTAGTGAACGGTGTGTGCGGCACAGTCACACATGTAGTTTATCCAGATAACGATGACAAGTTCCCGAAAATGATTTATGTAAAGTTTGATGAAGATCAAGTGGGAACTAAAAGGAGGAGTTGCTCTGCATTTGCTGCCGCAGTTGAAATGGGTTCCACGGGCATTGAAGCAGAAGAAGAAAGGGTAACAAAACATGGTGGATTGCGCCGCCAATTTCCGCTCAAGCTTGCCTGGGCTTGTACAGTCCATAAAGTCCAAGGACTTACAGTAGATAAAGCGGTAGTTTCGCTAAAGAAAATCTTTGCAGCTGGTCAAGCATATGTGGCTTTAAGTCGAGTTAGAAGTTTGTCTGGTTTAGTTATTCAGGATTTTCACGAGAAAGCCATATATTGCAAAGACAACATTCAAGCTGCAATTGCAACCATGCCTCCCTTCTTGGTCACAAATGATACAGGTTGTAATTCTACTGCAACATCTTTTAATGTGTTTTTGATGAATGTGCAAAATTTGACTCAACATGTAACTGATTTGGCTTTGTGTACACAGCATCTGCAGCTTAACTGTATTGCTGTTACTGAAACATGGCTGCCTGCAGTGTCCTCATTGGAAACTGTAAAAATGGATGGTTATGCTTTCCACAATCATCCAAGGAGTTTGTCATACAATAGCAGCAACCCTTTATTCAAAGAAATTCAAGACCAACAACATGGTGGAGTTGGCATTTATAGTGCAGACAATTTGGCATACAGTATTATCAAGGTACCTCATGTAAATTTAGAATGTTTGGTTTACAACTGCACTACATACAATATATTAATTGCAGTTCTTTATCGACCACCATCTTACACCATAACTTTGTTCAAAGAAAACCTAGAAAACTTAGTTGATTGGCTAATTGACCAAAGTACCACAGTTGCTGTCATGGGAGATTTCAATGACAACATATTGAAATCATCAAGTATCAGCAAATTAATGACTGACAAAGGCTTTATCCAAATTGTCAAACAAGCAACAACAGAAAAAGGCACATTAATTGATCATGTGTATGTCAAAACAACACACTATGATGTAGAGGCTGTTGTCTTGCCGACATATTTCAGTGACCATGAAGGGATTCTATGTTCATTTACATCAAGGATTTTGGAACAGGAATAAGGACAACTGGAATATCTTCTGTCTATCATGCTAACATTGAACATGCATGTTTTAGTAATGTTGTTGTTATTATAATTTTGTATTTTATATATATATATATTTATTTTTTTATATTGTTTGTTTATTTTTAATTTTTATGAATTGTGTAAATATTTTTGTGTGTTTTTTCCATGTATTTTTTGTATACATGTTTTTTTTTTTTTTTTTTTTTACATAATATTACTACACATAGTGGTCTATGACTGTAAACATGTTATTACAACACATAAGATAACATTACAACACATAGTAGTCTATGACTCTAAACATCTTATTACAACACATAAGATAATATTACAACACATAGTGGTCTATGACTGTAAAATTATTATTACAACACATAGTGGTCTATGATTGGCTTAACCTTTCATGTGATGTCAAAAACCAAAAAAAGACACTAGTAATGGTACTCCTAGTTTACTGGGATGGGGTTCGATTCCCTGTGGTGTCCTGCTGATAGTTTTGGCATTTACATGTAAGACCACATATAACTAAATGACAACATTAAAAACTGTAGCTGTCTATCATGTTAACATTAAATAGGAATTGTTTAGTTATTGATGTAGTTATTAGAATTGTTTTTACATTTTTAATGTTGAATTTTAGTTTTATTGTGTAATTTTGTGATTTGCAAACATTTAATATGCACAGGGAGACTCGTTGTACATAACATTAGAGTTAGGGAATGGTAAAAAACTGCATCACAGTTGACAGTCGATTAAAAATGGCTACTTTGACGACAAGCCACAACCACGGCCTTTGATGTAAAATCACAAAGAGCAGAACCATCTTCTGACTATAGTGTCACATTTTGAAGCAGAAAGGGCAAGGGAGATGTTAGTTCACACACAATGGGAAAAAAGACGACTGAATTCAAAATGGCCAACTTTGACATGACGCCACGGCCACGCCCTTTGACATAGAGTCGCAGATAGCACAACTTGTCTCAAGTTACATCTTGTGAGTGTACAGAAGAATTTTGAAGCCCAAGCGACAACTCCCCTGGGAGGAGTTTGTTAAAAAACAACGGCAAAAAAGACGACATTATTGAATATGGCCTACTTTGACGGTATGCCACGGCCACGCCCTTCGACGTAGAGTCCCAAATAGCACAACTTTTCTCAAGTTACATCTTATGAGTGTACCGAAGAATTTTGAAGCCCAAGCGACAACTCCCCTGGGAGGAGTTTGTTAAAATACAACGGCAAAAAAGACGACATTATTGAATATGGCCTACTTTGACGGTATGCCACGGCCACGCCCTTCGACGTAGAGTCCCAAATAGCACAACTTTTCTCAAGTTACATCTTATGAGTGTACCGAAGAATTTTGAAGCCCAAGCGACAACTCCCCTGGGAGGAGTTTGTTAAAATACAACGGCAAAAAAGACGACATTATTGAATATGGCCTACTTTGACGGTATGCCACGGCCACGCCCTTCGACGTAGAGTCCCAAATAGCACAACTTTTCTCAAGTTACATCTTATGAGTGTACCGAAGAATTTTGAAGCCCAAGCGACAACTCCCCTGGGAGGAGTTCGTTCAAATACAACGGCAAAAAATATCACGGAATTGAATATGGCCTACTTTGACGGCCCGCCACGGCCACGCCCTTCGACGTAGAGTCGCAAATAGCACAACTTTTCTCAAGTTCCACCTCCTGAATGGATAAAAAAAATTTGAAGCCCAGGCGACAAATCCTCTGGGAGGAGTTTGTTGAAATAGGAGGCGAAAATTGAAAAATGTCAAAAATTGAAATTAAAATATCTGACTTCCGGTGGGTTTTGGGGTATGGGTCCAAGAGGCTTTTTTGTAGGTCTTGGACCAATACATGTGCCTACCGAGTTTCATACATTTTCGTGAAACGTGGTGTCGGGGCTGTTTTTTTAATTCCCTGTAGGGGGCGCTACAATCACGACAAACACGATTTTTGGTATGTGAGCTCCGGGCACGAGTCTACACATGTCCTGTGAATTTTATATTCATAACTATTACGGTCTTTGTACAGTGATTTATGCTGACATTAGAGCGCCACCTAGTGGCGGAATTTTTTTCTCCTTTTAACGTAAGCCTCAGGGAGCCATGTGCTATCATCGTACCAAGTTTCGTTGAAATCGCACTTGCCGATGTGGAGATATAAACTTCTTAATTTTAAAGAGCGCCACCTAGTGGCGATGGTCTGAAAATGTGTACGATGGTTAATGGAGGTATATGGAACTATTGACTAAAGTTTGGTGTCGAACAAACATACGAAAGTGGAGAAATGGTCCACTTGCTTTTTTGACGTAAAATTTACACAAATTAAAATATTTATAGCGCGCTTATTTTTTGAAATATCAAAATACTTCCAATTACTTTTTTTCATGGGACAGTCTGGAGATGCTACCTGTGAAGTTTCGTGCGAATCAGAGAAAGGCGCATAGTTGGAACCTGTAGACGTAGTATTTGCGAGTTTTCGCGCTGTAGCGGAAAAAAAATGTAGGCGGAAGTGGGCGTGGCCTATATGAGGAGGTGCAGCAATGTGTCCTGCATGTGTGGATATAAGGTTTATGAATGTGCGACCAAGTATGCCGGAGTTATGAGCGTTACGGAATTTGGTCAAAAATAGCGCCACCTAGTGGTCTTCCAAGTGTGCGACATGAACGTGACGCATAGAATATATAAGTTTTCACCAGGCCTGGTAACTTTGCCAAATAAAAACAGTCAAATGTTTACGTTGAGATGGTGCAAATCGCCGGCAAAGTCGCTAATAATAATAAGAATAATAATAAACGAAGCAATTTCAATAGGGACCTTCCAGTTTCA
This sequence comes from Merluccius polli, assembly GCA_030340625.1. Classification (NCBI taxonomy): domain Eukaryota; kingdom Metazoa; phylum Chordata; class Actinopteri; order Gadiformes; family Merlucciidae; genus Merluccius; species Merluccius polli. Next base: position 19,168 of record JAOPHQ010003997.1, read on the forward strand.
CTGGCTCGGTCCCTAATTAAAGCTCCAAGGAGCTGTGTGCGGGACCTCGCCGAGTCCGTCGGGGCGTGTCGTGGATAGTGTCGCGACAGGTTGGCGTCCGACGCGGTCCATGCAGTGTGCGGTAGACCGGGGCGTTCACAGGGAGACGCGTAGTAGCTAACATTAGGGTCAGGGAATGGCACAAATCGCATCAGTTTGACATTCCATTCAAAGTGGCCAACTTTGACGATACGCCACGGACACGCCCTGTGACGTAGAGTCGCAAAGAGCACAATGTTTGTTCGGCACCATCTTCTGACTGTACTGATGGATTTTGAAGCAGAACAAACAAATTCCCTGGGGGGAGTTTGTTCACAAACATTGGGAAAAAAGACCACTGAATTCAAAATGGCCAACTTTGACGGCACGCCATGGACACGCCCTTTGACGTAGAGTCGCAAATATCACAAGCTTTGTTTAGCACCATGTTCTGATTGCACTGATGGATTTTGAAGCAGAACAAACAAATTCTCTGGGGGGAGTTTGGTCACAAACATTGGAAAAAAAGACCACAGAACCAACTTTGACGGAACGCCACGGCCACGCCCTTTGACGTAGAGTCGCAAGTAGCACAACGTTTGTTCAGCACCATCTTCTGACTGTACTGACAAATTTTAAAGCAGAACAAATAAAATCCCTGGGAGGAGTTAGTTCCCAAACATGGGAAAAAAATACCACTGAATTAAAAATGGCCAACTTTGACGGCACGCCACGGCCACGCCCTTCGATGTAGAGTCGCAATTAGCACAACTTTTCTCAAGTAACATCTTGTGAGTGTACTGAAGAATTTTGAAGCCCAAGCGACAACTCCCCTGGGAGGAGTTTGTTCAAATACAACGGCAAAAAAGATCACGGAATTGAATATGGCCTACTTTGACGGCCCGCCACGGCCACGCCCTTCGACGTAGAGTCGCAAATAGCACAACTTTTCTCAAGTTCCACCTCCTGAATGGATAAAAAAAATTTGAAGCCCAGGCGACAAATCCTCTGGGAGGAGTTCGTTGAAATAGGAGGCGAAAATTGAAAAATGTCAAAAATTGAAATGAAAATATCTGACTTCCGGTGGGTTTTGGGGTATGGGTCCAAGAGGCTTTTTTGTAGGTCTTGGACTGTTACATGGGCCTACCGAGTTTCATAAATATCCGTGAAACGGGGTGTCGGGGCTGCTTTTTAAAATTCCTGTAGGGGGCGCTACAACCACGACAAACATGATTTTTGGTACCTGAGCTCCGGGCACTAGTCTACACATGTCCTGTGAATTTCATATTCATAACTATTACGGTCTTTGTACAGTGATTTATGCTGACATTAGAGCGCCACCTAGTGGCGGAATTTTTTTCTCCTTTTAACGTAAGCCTCAGGGAGCCATGTGCTATCATCGTACCAAGTTTCGTTTAAATCGCACTTGCCGATGTGGAGATATAAACTTCTTAATTTTAAAGAGCGCCACCTAGTGGCGATGGTCTGAAAATTTGTACGATGGTTAATGGAGGTATAAGGAACTATTGACTAAAGTTTGGTGTCGAACAAACATACCAAAGTGGAGAAATGGTCCACTTGCTTTTTTGACGTAAAATTTACATAAATTAAAATATTTATAGCGCGCTTATTTTTTGAAATATCAAAATACTTCCAATTACTTTTTTTCATGGGACAGTCTGGAGATGCTACCTGTGAAGTTTCGTGCGAATCAGAGAAAGGCGCATGGTTGCACCTTGAGACGTATTATTTTGCGAGTTTTCGCGCTGTAGCCAAAAAAAAATGTAGGCGGAAGTGGGCGTGGCCTATATGAGGAGGTGCAGCAATGTGTCCTGCATGTGTGGATATAAGGTTTATGAATGTGCGACCAAGTATGCCGGAGTTATGAGTGTTACGGAATTTGGTCAAAAATAGCGCCACCTAGTGGTCTTCCAAGTGTGCGACATGAACGTGACGCATAGAATATATAAGTTTTCACCAGGCCTGGTAACTTTGCCAAATAAAAACAGTCAAATGTTTACGTTGAGATGGTGCAAATCGCCGACAAAGTCGCTAATAATAAGAATAAGAATAAACGAAGCAATTTCAATAGGGACCTTCCAGTTTCACTGGCTCGGTCCCTAATAATTAAAGCTCCAAGGAGCTGTGTGCGGGACCTCGCCGAGTCCGTCGGGGCGTGTCGTGGATAGTGTCGCGACAGGTTGGCGTCCGACGCGGTCCATGCAGTGTGCGGTAGACCGGGGCGTTCACAGGGAGACGCGTAGTAGCTAACATTAGGGTCAGGGAATGGCACAAATCGCATCAGTTTGACATTCCATTCAAAGTGGCCAACTTTGACGATACGCCACGGACACGCCCTGTGACGTAGAGTCGCAAAGAGCACAATGTTTGTTCGGCACCATCTTCTGACTGTACTGATGGATTTTGAAGCAGAACAAACAAATTCCCTGGGGGGAGTTTGTTCACAAACATTGGAAAAAAAGACCACTGAATTCAAAATGGCCAACTTTGACGGCACGCCATGGACACGCCCTTTGACGTAGAGTCGCAAATATCACAAGCTTTGTTTAGCCACCATGTTCTGATTGCACTGATGGATTTTGAAGCAGAACAAACAAATTCTCTGGGGGGAGTTTGGTCACAAACATTGGAAAAAAAGACCACAGAACCAACTTTGACGGAACGCCACGGCCACGCCCTTTGACGTAGAGTCGCAAGGAGCACAATGTTTCCACGCCCTTTGACGTAGAGTCGCAAGGAGCACAATGTTTGTTCAGCACCATCTTCTGACTGTACTGACACATTTTAAAGCAGAACAAATAAAATCCCTGGGAGGAGTTAGTTCCCAAACATGGGAAAAAAATACCACTGAATTAAAAATGGCCAACTTTGACGGCACGCCACGGCCACGCCCTTCGACTGTAGAGTCGCAATTAGCACAACTTTTCTCAAGTAACATCTTGTGAGTGAACTGAAGAATTTTGAAGCCCAAGGGACAACTCCCCTGGGAGGAGTTTGTTCAAATACAACGGCAAAAAAGATCACGGAATTGAATATGGCCTACTTTGACGGCCCGCCACGGCCACGCCCTTCGACGTAGAGTCGCAAATAGCACAACTTTTCTCAAGTTCCACCTCCTGAATGGATAAAAAAAATTTGAAGCCCAGGCGACAAATCCTCTGGGAGGAGTTCGTTGAAATAGGAGGCGAAAATTGAAAAATGTCAAAAATTGAAATGAAAATATCTGACTTCCGGTGGGTTTTGGGGTATGGGTCCAAGAGGCTTTTTTGTAGGTCTTGGACTGTTACATGGGCCTACCGAGTTTCATAAATATCCGTGAAACGGGGTGTCGGGGCTGCTTTTTAAAATTCCTGTAGGGGGCGCTACAACCACGACAAACACGATTTTTGGTACCTGAGCTCCGGGCACTAGTCTACACATGTCCTGTGAATTTCATATTCATAACTATTACGGTCTTTGTACAGTGATTTATGCTGACATTAGAGCGCCACCTAGTGGCGGAATTTTTTTCTCCTTTTAACGTAAGCCTCAGGGAGCCATGTGCTATCATCGTACCAAGTTTCGTTTAAATCGCACTTGCCGATGTGGAGATATAAACTTCTTAATTTTAAAGAGCGCCACCTAGTGGCGATGGTCTGAAAATGTGTACGATGGTTAATGGAGGTATATGGAACTATTGACTAAAGTTTGGTGTCGAACAAACATACGAAAGTGGAGAAATGGTCCACTTGCTTTTTTGACGTAAAATTTACACAAATTAAAATATTTATAGCGCGCTTATTTTTTGAAATATTAAAAAACTTTGAATTACTTTTTTTCATGGGACAGTCTGGAGATGCTACCTGTGAAGTTTCGTGCGAATCAAAGAAAGGCGCATAGTTGGAACCTATGGACGTATTATTTGCGAGTTTTCGCGCTGTAGCGAAAAAAAAATGTAGGCGGAAGTGGGCGTGGCCTATATGAGGAGGTGCAGCAATGTGTCCTGCATGTGTGGATATAAGGTTTATGAATGTGCGACCAAGTATGCAGGAGTTATGAGCGTTACGGAATTTGGTCAAAAATAGCGCCACCTAGTGGTCTTCCAAGTGTGCGACATGAACGTGACGCATAGAATATATAAGTTTTCACCAGCCCCGACAACTTTGCCAAATAAAAACAGTCAAATGTATACGTTGAGATGGTGCAAATCGCCGGCAAAGCCGCAAATAATAATAATAAGAATAAGAATAAACGAAGCAATTTCAATAGGGACCTTCCAGTTTCACTGGCTCGGTCCCTAATTAAAGCTCCAAGGAGCTGTGTGCGGGACCTCGCCGAGTCCGTCGGGGCGTGTCGTGGATAGTGTCGCGACAGGTTGGCGTCCGACGCGGTCCATGCAGTGTGCGGTAGACCGGGGCGTTCACAGGGAGACTCGTAGTAGCTAACATTAGGGTTAGGGAATGGCACAAATGGCATCACAGTTTGACATTCGATTCAAAATGGCCAACTTTGACGATACGCCACGGACACGCCCTGTGACGTAGAGTCGCAAAGAGCACAATGTTTGTTCGGCACCATCTTCTGACTGTACTGATGGATTTTGAAGCAGAACAAACAAATTCCCTGGGGGGAGTTTGTTCACAAACATTGGAAAAAAAGACCACTGAATTCAAAATGGCCAAATTTGACGGCACGCCATGGACACGCCCTTTGACGTAGAGTCGCAAATATCGCAAGCTTTGTTTAGCACCATGTTCTGATTGCACTGATGGATTTTGAAGCAGAACAAACAAATTCTCTGGGGGGAGTTTGGTCACAAACATTGGAAAAAAAGACCACAGAACCAACTTTGACGGAACGCCACGGCCACGCCCTTTGACGTAGAGTCGCAAGGAGCACAATGTTTGTTCAGCACCATCTTCTGACTGTACTGACAAATTTTAAAGCAGAACAAATAAAATCCCTGGGAGGAGTTAGTTCCCAAACATGGGAAAAAAATACCACTGAATTAAAAATGGCCAACTTTGACGGCACGCCACGGCCACGCCCTTCGATGTAGAGTCGCAATTAGCACAACTTTTCTCAAGTAACATCTTGTGAGTGAACTAAAGAATTTTGAAGCCCAAGGGACAACTCCCCTGGGAGGAGTTTGTTCAAATACAACTGCAAAAAAGATCACAGAATTGAATATGGCCTACTTTGACGGCCCGCCACGGCCACGCCCTTCGACGTAGAGTCGCAAATAGCACAACTTTTCTCAAGTTCCACCTCCTGAACGGATAAAAAAAATTTGAAGCCCAGGCGACAAATCCTCTGGGAGGAGTTCGTTGAAATAGGAGGCGAAAATTGAAAAATGTCACAAATTGAAATGAAAATATCTGACTTCCGGTGGGTTTTGGGGTATGCGTCCAAGAGGCTTTTTTGTAGGTCTTGGAGTGTTACATGGGCCTACCGAGTTTCATAAATATCCGTGAAACGGGGTGTCGGGGCTGCTTTTTTAATTCCCTGTAGGGGGCGCTACAACCACGACTAACACGATTTTTGGTACCTGAGCTCCGGGCACTAGTCTACACATGTCCTGTGAATTTCATATTCATAACTATTACGGTCTTTGTACAGTGATTTATGCTGACATTAGAGCGCCACCTAGTGGCGGAATTTTTTTATCCTTTTAACGTAAGCCTCAGGGAGCCATGTGCTATCATCGTACCAAGTTTCGTTTAAATCGCACTTGCCGATGTGGAGATATAAACTTCTTAATTTTAAAGAGCGCCACCTAGTGGCGATGGTCTGAAAATGTGTACGATGGTTAATGGAGGTATATGGAACTATTGACTAAAGTTTGGTGTCGAACAAACATACGAAAGTGGAGAAATGGTCCACTTGCTTTTTTGACGTAAAATTTACACAAAATAAAATATTTATAGCGCGCTTATTTTTTGAAATATCTAAAATACTTCCAATTACTTTTTTTCATGGGACAGTCTGGAGATGCTACCTGTGAAGTTTCGTGCGAATCAGAGAAAGGCGCATGAGTTGGAACCTATAGACGTAGTATTTGCGAGTTTTTCGCGCTGTAGCAAAAAAAAATGTAGGCGGAAGTGGGCGTGGCCTATATGAGGAGGTGCAGCAATGTGTCCTGCATGTGTGGATATAAGGTTTATGAATGTGCGACCAAGTATGCAGGAGTTATGAGCGTTACGGAATTTGGTCAAAAATAGCGCCACCTAGTGGTCTTCCAAGTGTGCGACATGAACGTGACGCATAGAATATATAATTTTTCACCAGCCCCGACAACTTTGCCAAATAAAAACAGTCAAATGTATACGTTGAGATGGTGCAAATCGCCGGCAAAGTCGCTAAAATAATAATAGGAATAATAATAAACGAAGCAATTTCAATAGGGACCTTCCAGTTTCACTGGCTCGGTCCCTAATTAAAGCTCCAAGGAGCTGTGTGCGGGACCTCGCCGAGTCCGTCGGGGCGTGTCGTGGATAGTGTCGCGACAGGTTGGCGTCCGACGCGGTCCATGCAGTGTGCGGTAGACCGGGGCGGTCACAGGGAGAATCGTTGTAGCATGCACATATGCACAGATAGACACACACACACACAGTAGTCTACAATTTGTCACATCAGCACGGATGCTTAGCTTACATTAGTGATTAGCAGAGGCTTATTTTGTACTGTTAAAATATGACATCCACTTCTGTCGCAACCACTTGCTTTGATTTTTCCTACCAGTAAATTGATGTCGATGCCATTCAAAGATTAACAAGGCCTGTACCATCCAAGAAAAGAGCAGAAATGGAAATTGGCTCCATCTAGTGGTGTGGATGGGAATTACATTTTTTTGGTGTTTTAATGGTGCTTCCACTGGGACACGCTGAACGCGCTAACGTTGGCTGATATAGTGGACAAAACAGCTGAGTTATTAGCTGAGCTCTGGATAAAACACACTGGGAATGTTACTAAATAGCATTAAAGTTGGTATTTAAAGTCATGATGACATGAGTTTATGCTGTAAAGTAAAGATTGCAATTATCAACTTTAGTTTATCATGTTGTCCAGGCGTTTGTGTTGATGCCCCGCCCCCTTTCTGCCCGCCCCCTTTCTGCCCTGCGCTGTGATTGGCTGATTTGAACCTATTCAGAGGGAAAGTATAAATGGCTTGCTCAAAGTCCAGAGCTGGTCTTGCTTTTTGTGGAACAGAGAGGAGAGGAGCTGTTTTGCATTTTTCAAGGACTTGAAGTTTGTGATCCCTTTTCTTCTTACGGTAAGTTTATTTATCATTCCTCTTTCATCAGTTTATTCAAAGTTGTAATGGGGCTTAAATTGTAGTCAATAGTTGATTATATGTGAACAGCAGCAGTTTTTGTTATATTGGTACTATAATGTTGGTTACTTTCACTGTATGTACACAGCACACTGTGTTTAATAACCTTAGACCTAACACAGATATATAAATATGTGTGTAACTCTATCAAGTATAGTATATACCATATATATATATGGTAACTCCTGCTGTAATAAATGTACTTTAGATGGTATGACATTTTCACAGTACTATCTGTATTTAGTTATATATTAGTTAATGGCCATTGCCATTATGTTTAAGTACAAATGGACATGATTCAGTAGAATTATTTTGTTTTTAAAACTAATGAGTAATGTGGAGTTTGTAGAAGTAAACTGAGGAAAGAGATTAAGTGTAATGTAGACAGCACAAATAGTAAGTAGTGGTTATAGAGAAACCAACTTTTCAATGGGTGTTTCAGCCAACAACTGTGGTTAGAGTAGTTGGCTGTAAACATTATTTATATAACTAAAGGCCACTGTTGTAATCTGTCTGAAAGAATCACCCATTGAAACAGTTGGTTTCATTATAACTACCTTACTTACTATTTGTGCTGTATAACTCTAACCAGAGTTATTGGCTGAAACACCCATTGAAACAGTTGGTTTCATTATAACTACCTTACTTACTATTTGTGCTGTATAACTGTAACCTGAGTTGTTGGCTGAAACACCCATTGAAACAGTTGGTTTATTTAATGACTACTTTACTTACTATTTGTGCTGTTTACATTACACTTAATCACTTTCCTCAGCTTACTCCTACAAACTCCACATTACTCATTAGTGTAAGGTGTGATAGGGTGTGGCAATCAGACAATGTACCTTTCATACACAAATGATAACAGTGGCCTTTAGTTATGTAAATGGTTGTTTACAGCCAAGTACTCTAACCAGAATTGTTGGCTGAATCACCCATTGAAACAGCTACACTACTTACTATTTGTGCTGTATAACTCTAACCAGGTTAGAGTTATACAGCACAAATAGTAAGTAAGGTAGTTATAATGAAACCAACTGTTTCAATGGGTGATTCAGCCAACAACTCTGGTTAGAGTTATACAGCACCAATAGTAAGTAAGGTAGTTATAATGAAACCAACTGTTTCAATGGGTGATTTAGGCAACAACTGTGGTTAGAGTACTTGGCTGTAAACAATCATTTACATAACTTAAGGCCACTGTTGTAATCTGTGTATGAAAGAAAGGTAATCTGTCTGAGTGCCACACCCTATCACACCTTGAACTAATGAGTAATGTGGAGTTTGTAGGAGTAAGCTGAGGAAAGTGATTAAGTGTAATGTAAACAGCACAAATAGTAAGTAAAGTAGTAATTAAAGAAACCAACTGTTTCAATGGGTGTTTCAGCCAACAACTCTGGTTAGAGTTATACAGCACAAATAGTAAGTAAGGTAGTTATAATGAAACCAACTGTTTCAATGGGTGATTTAGCCAAAAACTCTGGTTAGAGTACTTGGCTGTAAACAACCATTTACATAACTAAAGGCCACTGTTGTAATCTGTGTATGAAAGAAAGGTACTTTAGTTATGTAAATGGTTGTTTACAGCCAAGTACTGTAACCAGAATTGTTGGCTGAATCACCCATTGAAACAGTTGGTTTCATTATAACTACCTTACTTACTATTTGTGCTGTATAACTGTAACCTGGTCAGAGTTATACAGCATAAATAGTAAGTAAGTACTAGTATTTCTACTACTAGTAAGTAAGTACTATTTGTGCTGTATAACTCTAACCTGGTTAGTTATAATGAAACCAACTGTTTCAATGGGTGATTCAGCCAACAATTCTGGTTAGAGTACTTGGCTGTAAACAACCATTTACATAACTAAAGGCCATTGTTGTAATTTGTGTATGAAAGGTACATTGTCTGATTGCCACACCCTATCACACCTTGTACATTTAACTAATGATTTTATTTGGCTTAGTATCTGTGTACAGCAGCTCTCTTTATCATGGTATTGTGGCATATGGCAGCTCACTGTACTTGTAGTGTGGTAGTAATTGTGATTACAGGTTTCATTAGTTTACAATGTGAATTTTCCATTGAGCATAAAGTGTGTTGTTGTAATGTCATCACTAATGAATCATATGTGTATATGTATATATGTATGTATGTATGTATGTATGTATGTATGTATGTATGTATGTATGTTTATATATGCTTTCAGATGCCACGTGGGAAGTCGTTTCGTCGTTCTGTGGCTGCTAGGAGGAGAGAGGCAGTTCGAGCGGAGGTGAAGCATCTACCACCGAGTCCTGAGTTTGTTGAAGGTATGTAGCCAGTTGATGTGTCTATTTTTCATCAAGTTCTATGTGTACAGTGAAGTTAAATTGTAAATTAGGTTAATGTTTGTTTTTGATGAGTAATTTTTGTCTGTCTGTGTATAGGTCGTGGTACGGGGACCCGCAGTCGTCCGAGGCAGTACCCTGATTCTGTGTCTGGGAAGACACACAAACTGGTGGTACCAGCTCATTCCGTTGATAAGAAGGTAATGTATTGTTTATTTGTTAAGAATGTGTTAAGAAATGTTGTTAGTCAAAACGTGATTTCTAAATAGGTTCTTCTATTTTTCCAGTTCGTTCTTGTCGTTGGGGATTCCCATCTGCGCACTGTTGCAGATGGGAATGTCATGATGCCAAAGGGAAATCTTTCCTTTGGCATCATGACAACCCCAGGGGCTAGTGCGTGCCATCTTAGGACGGAGTTGCTGCATGCCACACTGCCCCGGACCCCGGACGCAGTGTGCATCCTGGCCCCCAGCAACAACCTGACGACCAGCAGCACCCCCGCTGTGGCCGGAGAGGAGTTCCGGAAGCTCCTGATCAGCGCGCGTGAGCGTTGGCACAACGTAAGTTACTTTGTTTATACTCTGTGTTATTTATTGTGTGTTCAGTAAATGCAATGCTTAAATGAGGTGTTACATTGTAACATTTATGTATGTGATTGGGATCTCGTTTTGAACAAAAGTGAGTTTTTATTATGTGTTATTGTGTTGTAGGTGTTTGTGCTGGATTTCGTTCCGCGCCTGACAGTTTCCCCGGAACTGCAGAACCACGTGAGCCGGGAGTTCCATTCTGTGGCCAAGTCGTTGGGTATGTTTCAATTAGAACTTGAAGTTACACGTTTAAAGAATCATTGTTTGTCAGATAGTGTTTGAATGACTATTATAAAGTATTATTTTGTAAATAGCTGATGATGATGTATGTAGGTATATGAATATTTAATATATATTTTGTCTTCCTAGGTATTCCTAGGTACTCCACGCTTGAGCACTTCCCATTCAGGCAGCGGCATCTGTGGGTCAGAGATGGTGTAAGTATCTATAAGTTTATACTGTGTGCACATGAGGAACTTTAATTTACAGTTATTTGTAGTTGAATGTTATGTTATGTTATGTCATAGTAAATGTATTCCTGTAACACTCCAGGTTCACCTGAGCGATGTCGATGGGATGGGCATCCTCACCCAGTTGCTGTGGCAGGCCGCCTACATGCATCTGGAGGTGACAGCGCCAGCTCCCAGGACCCCCCCGAGGTTTGTTGTGGGGTCAGAGGGAAGGGCTGAACGTGGGGAAACAAAAACCTCTCCCCGAGAGGTCTTTGTTTCTCCCCCTTCACCTGCCCCCTCTGACCCGTACGTGTGGATGGAGATGGTCAACGGCAAGAAGGTAATATTTGCATATTGAAATTGTGTTTGTCACACTGATATTTGCAGTGTACAGTTTACTTGAAATATGTTCACCATGCACAAATTGTCATGAAAGTATTGCTATTTGTCTTTGCAGAGGATCCAGTCAGACGAACAGCGTGCTATTCCACCCAAGCGACGTGTGGTTCGGCATGAGGTTTGTAGTATACTTTGATGGTTAAGATATGTATATCCATGTACATGGTTTTTAGGCAATGGCAATTGTGAGTAATATGTATTTTTTATGTGTATTTCACAGGTGGACGGACGTCCGATTGTGCTGAGGGAGTGCTTCATCCCGCTGAATCCTGTCCGGTTCAGCAGTTCCGTGTTGGCTGCCATGGATGCTGTGGTTCCTGCACGTCTTCCGAGCCCTGACCTCCCAGCTGTTCCACAAGGCTCACCGGTAATTTGATAAAAAATGTGATGTGTTGAGTGAGATTTTGTAGAACTGTATTTGTTCCTTTGAAAAATGGAAATATTTGTTCTAAAAGTTTGTTTTCAATTTCTTACATCAGAGACCTATTGTGGAAGGGCGACCGAAGCGTGTGACCTGCAGGAGGAGACTTGCAATGGGCCAGGTTTGTGTTTATTTTATAAATGTAATGACTTATTAGTACAGTTTAAATTTGCATACACCAATAACGTAATGGTTTGTTTACTTTGCAGTAACTTGGCAATTATGCAAATGCAAAATAGCAGTTTTGTTAATGTATTTTATTATGTTTGTAGGTGGATGCAACTCCAACTGCTGTGACCAGATCCTTGGAGCCATCGTCTACCACGGCTGTGGGAGAGGTGGTGGTCAGCAGGTCGGATCTTCCTATTCTGAGCCCACCAGGATTCATCAAAGCTAAGTGTGTAGCTTTTGGTTCTGGTACTGTCAGAGTTGCGCCGTCAACTGCTGATGGTTCTTGCACTTGTTTTGATGGAATGGTTGCGCCGTCAACTGCTGGTGTTTCTTGTACTGATGGAATGGTTGCGCCGTCAACTGCTGGTGTTTCTTGTAATGATGGAATGGTTGCGCCGTCAACTGCTGGTGTTTCTTGTAATGATGGAATGGTTGCGCCGTCAACTGCTGGTGTTTCTTGTACTGATGGAATGGTTGCGCCGTCAACTGCTGGTGTTTCTTGTACTGATGCAATGGTTGCGCCGTCAACTGCTGATGTTTCTTGTACTGATGGAATGGTTGCGGTGGTGGAGGAGGTGGAGGCGGTGGTCAGCAGGTCGGATCCTCCAATTCTGAGCCCATCAGGATTCATCAAAGGTAAGTGTGATGGCAATCCTCAGTCTTGCATGTGTGCAGAAAAACAGCAAGTAGCTGTTGTTTCTGGTACTAATGTCAGAGTTGCGCCGTCAACTGCTGATGTTTCTTGTACTGGTGGAATGGTTGCGCCGTCAACTCCTGATGTATCTATTGCGTGCAGTGTTGTTGCGGCACTTAAACATGTCATTTCTCCTGTGTGTACATGGAAAGGGAGAGATGTTGATAACATTTGTTCTGAAGGTACCAAGGTGGCTAGTTTTGTAGCTAAATCAAATAGGAGTAGTGGCTTTGAAAATGAGCTGTGTGAGTTCTTTAAACAGCACAGTGTTTTTGGCCAGAAGTGGGATGTTGGTATTGGTCCATCGGTGTACGGAGGTTTTGGCTTGGACGAGTCTGCGTTACTTGAAAAAGTGCAGGAACATTTGATGAGTGATGGAATGTGTCTCTTGAACCTCCACAGTGCCTTTAGTGTGATTATTCAGCACAATGACTACATTGTGTTAGTTGATTGTGGTACTCGTGATGCATCTGGGTTTGCTTCCCACGTTGGTCGGCCTGTAGCTGTTTTCAACACATCCGTGTTGGATATGATGTATCATATCAGTGATCTAGGGAGGTCTTTGGGTGCAGAGTGGTATGCTATTAGCAGCTTGTCTGTGAAGGCAGGTTTAGTTGGTCCTGACATTGACAGTGCTACATTGCTGATAGATGTAGATGTTGATGTCACTGTTGCAAGTGCAGCTGTAGTTGAGGGTGGTAGTTCACAGAGTAATGTTAGTTCTGTCAGGGGATCGTTCCATCAGGGGGATAGCCGTCGGTTTCAACACGCTGGAGCTCAATGTATGGCTATCAGTTTGGTAGCTCTTGCAAAACACTCCACTGATAGCGTGTTTTCATGGCAGACTGACAATCTGGACAAAGTTTTAGTTTTGGGGGATAAGCTGTATAATGAGATAACAGCAGACAGCAATGTCAACAGTAATCAGTCTAAACATCTTTCCGTTTTAGATTTGCCCCCTGAAGTCTGTTATTGATGGACAGACATTTGACTTTGAGTATAGGGGAGTACGTTTCTGGAGATATTGATGTAGCGACAGGTGATATGATTGATGGTGGTTTAACGACTAGTCTTCAGATCTGGATTAATTAAGATGTTTGGTAAATATCACACATGTTTGCTGACAGTGTGTGGTACTACATGTGCAATCATTGGTCACGGTGGCCATTTTGCTCTGGTTGATTCGCATGCACGCAGTGTGGATGGGATGTTGGATGACGAAGGGAAGAGTGTTGTTGTGTACTTCACTTGTCTGGATGATGTATTTGCTCACATCTGCAAATATGCAGCTAATTTTAAAAACAAACCGTTTGAGATTGCTGGTGTTTGTGTAATGCACAGATGTCCAGTTTCACCCAGTCATGTGTTTTCCAGTTCTAAAGTTGTAGAAAGCAGGGGAAGTCAGTTTGGTTGTAATTTACCTGTTCAGCCAAGTACAAGTAAGGATCAGCCTAGTACAAGTATTAAGCGTAAAAGTCCAAGGGGCATGTCTTCATCAAAGAAGTTCAAAACAGCGATTATGCTGAGGTTAATTCAGATGTCGTGTTTGTTGCTGATGTTGTGAGTAAGGGGCTCCAGTTTAAACCGCTTTGTGGGGAGGTTGTAGAAACTTTGTGCAAACAGTTAAATGTTGACTCAGAGAAAGTAGATTTACTTTGTACAGAAGTTGGTCTGTTGGGTGCTCCTTGTCTGAAGGAGAACATAGTTGGCGATGGTAACTGTTTCTTTAGAGCAGTTAGTCAGGCTGTGTGTGGTACACAGAAGCATCACAGAAAAATTAGACTTGCTATAGTAAAGCATTTGAAAGCCAATGGTGGTATTTTTAGATCTGAATATTCTTCAATGGAGGAATATCTCACAGTGTCAAAAATGGCCTATGTCGGTAGTTGGGCCACTGAAGTAGAGATTCAAGCAGCAGCAGACTTTTTTGGAGTAAGTATATTCACTTACTGTGACGGTCGCTGGCTTGAATATAGTTGTAAGGACAGGCTGTTGTCATATCAGGGAATTTATTTAGAAAACTGTAATGGTAACCATTATGAGACTGTTGTTTGTGTTCAGCAGCCAAACATGCAGTGTTGCTATGGGTATTGCAAAGTGGGTAGGTATAATTTTAGAAAACGTAGTAGTATTGCAGACAATGTGACTTCAGCTGCATCCTCAATTTGTGAAGCTGAAGTAGACATTATTGAACCAAATGTAATAAACCTGCGGTGTAGTACATTATCTGTAGAAGCTCAATCCCCAAGTAAGGTGTCTCCATCTAAGCATTTGATAATGAAAAATAAGTTACAAAAAAAAATTAAATATCAGGAAAACAGGCGACAATGGATAGAAAATTATCAGGAAACAAATTGGTACAAGGAAAAATTGAAAGCAATGAGTAAAGCTAAATATCGTACAAATAAGTCTCACAGAGACAAAGTAAAGTTAATGAGTAAAACTAAATATAGTAAAAATAAGTGTCATAGGGACACAGTAAAGGAAATGAGTCAAACTAAATATCGTAAAAATAAGTGTCACAGGGACACAATAAAGGAAAAGGGTAAAACTAAATATCGTACAAATAAGTCTTACAGGGACACAGTAAAGGAAAAGAGTATAACTAAATATGGTACAAATAAGTCTCACAGGGTTAGAGTAAAGGAAATGAGTAAAATTAAATATCGTACAAATAAGTCTCACAGGCTGAATGTGAAATCCATGAGTAGAAAGAAATATCATGGAAATCGTCAGTATAGGCAGCGTGTTATTGCACATATCAAATTAAAGAGGCAACATATAAAGGCAACATTGACTGAGGTTGATGTAGTTATGCAGCAGTTTTTGGCTAAAGTAAATGATGGCCCAGATTTTGTCTGTTGTGTGTGTTTCAGAAAGCTGTTTAGAAATCAAGTTGTATGTTGTAGCATGGAGGATTATAGTAAAAGAAAAGAAATAGGTTTAATTGCAAGTAAATGTATTAGTGAAGAATATTTGCATAAATGTAGTACAGATTGTGTATTGCCTTGTCAGTGGTTAGATACAGCTAGGGGTCAGTTGTGGATTTGTTTCACCTGTCACGGTAAAATTAGTAGGGGTACAATGCCTCCTGAATCTGCTTTAAATAATTTGGCAACATCTTCTATTCCACCAGAATTGGCATGCTTGAATAGTTTAGAGCAACATTTAATTGCGCTGCATATTCCGTTCATGAAGCTGTTGGCGTTGCCTAAAGGTGGGCAAAATGGCGTCCATGGGCCTGTAACGTGTGTTCCTGCTAATATTGTACAGACGAGCAATTTGCTGCCGCGTTCAGACATGGACGAATCTTTGATACCTGTAAAACTGAAACGCAAGCTCACATACAAAGGGCATTATGAGTATCAGTATGTGGATAGTATGCGCATTAAACAAGCATTGCAGTATTTGAAACGGACTAATGTACATTATAAGGATGTAGAATTTAATGAAGCATGGTTAAATGGCTTTTGTAAGGAACAAGAGAGTGTGGCAGAGCAGGATAGTATAGCAGTAGATGGTAATGATGACTGTAATGCTGTTGTTGCTGCTGAGGAAGATGAGCTTTTGCATGACAGACAACAACATTGTATGTTTCAGGACACTTGTCTTATGCCTGTTGACATTGGTCAAGAAGCACTTGATCAATATTTTGATAACGTATTAAATTTAGCTCCAGGAGAAGGCAACACTCCTGTCAAGATGTTGTCTGATCATTCAAATGAAGCAAAGTGTTTCCCAGGGATGTTTCCCACCGGATCTGGGACATACCATGATAGCAGATGTCATCGCTTGACTTTGTGCCGGTATTTTAATAATCGTATTTTACATGCTGATGGTAGATTTGCACAAAATGTTGACTATATCTTCTATGCTCAGTACATGTCTGAGGTTCAACAGGTTGTGTCAAATGTGTCAATAGCATTGCGGAAGGGAAAAGGGGGTCAATTTAAAAAGATATCGTCAAATCTATTAAATGATGAAGAACAGTTTAAGCAGTTTCTGCAGTTTGATGATGGGTATCGCTTTCTCAAACCTATTAGAGGTACCCCATCTTTTTGGCAGGGCGTGCAGCGTGATTTGTTAGCTTGTGTTCGTCAGCTGGGGGTCCCGACGTGGTTTTGTTCATTTTCTTCTGCTGATTTGCGGTGGAAGAATCTTTTGAGTAGCATATTGAAACAGGAAGGTAGAACAGAGACAGCTGAACAGCTCGAGTGGGCAGATAGATGTGATCTTTTGCGGCGTAATCCTGTTACTGCAGCGAGGATGTTTGATTTTCGCTGGCATTGTTTTTTGAAAGAGGTTTTAATGTCTCCATCTAATCCTATTGGCAAAATAAAAGATTATTTCTATAGGGTTGAATTCCAGCAGCGTGGTTCACCACATGTTCACTGCCTGTTTTGGATAGAAAATGCACCAATAATTGATAAAAATACTGATGAAGAGGTAATTCAGTTTATTGATAAATATGTTACATGCGAATTACCTGCAGAAGATGACACACTATTGGACATAGTTTCATCTGTGCAGAAGCATTCCAAACGGCATTCCAAAACATGCAAGAAAAACAACACTGTTTGCCGTTTTAATTTTCCTAAGCCACCGTCTGCGAGAACTTTTATATCTCGCCCTTTTGAAGACCAGGAGGGGGATAAGGCATGCACATGTCAGATGGATGGAGCAGACCAATTGGCAGATTGTGCATGCAAACTTAGGAAGAAGAACAAAATACTCGAAAAACAAATTGCAAATAGCATCCTGACAAAAATTAAAGATGCCCTTTCAGATGACAATGCCAGTTTTGACAGTGTAGAGCAGTTGTTTAGTCATTTAAAAATAAATCAAAGGAGATTTGAGAGGGCTTACAATGTTTGTGCTAAGAAGACGCACGTTGTTTTAAGAAGGCAAGCTAATGAGGTTTGGATTAATCAGTACAGTAAACCACTTTTAAAATGTTGGAATGCGAATATTGATATCCAATATGTTGTTGACGCGTATGCTTGTGTAGTGTACATTATTTCCTACATTTCAAAAGCAGAGCGCGAGATGGGACTGTTATTAGCAAATGCACAGAGGGAAGTAGCTAAGGACAAAAGTAGCAGTGCTAAAGACGCACTAAAACGTTTAGGAAGTGTGTATTTACACAATCGGGATTTGTGTGCACAAGAGGCTGTCTACAGGTTGACTGGCATGCATCTGAAGGAGTGTTCTAGGAAAGTCGTTTTTGTTCCTGTCGGAGATAATAATGTTAAAATGAGTTTGCCATTATCCGTGTTAAAACAGAAAGCATCATCAGATGATCTTACCACAGAAGATATGTGGATGACTAGTTCTGTTGACAGATATAAGAATAGGCCAAGAGATGGTACCTTTAACGATATGTGTATGGCAACTTTTGCTTCAGAGTACCGTGTTTTGAGCAAATCCGAGATGTCTGTCAACAGGGTAGAACTACAGAACAATTGTGGCTTCATTTTGAAAAGAACACGTTCTGAACCTGCAGTTGTTCGTTATGTGCGCTTTTCAGAAACCAAGAATCCAGAGTTGTTTCATCAGAGTATTATGCAGTTGTTTTTACCATTTCGCACAGACATGCACCTCAAACCACCAGGTTACGAAACGTTTGAACAGTTCTATAGTCATGGTCACGTGGGGTTAAATGATGGACTGCATTCAGTTAAGTCAATTGTGGATACAAATCGCAGCAGATTTGAAATTAATGGTGATGAACTGGATAATATCCAAAATTCGGTGGACCCTGGGGCAGTTCTGGAAGACGCCTGGTGTGAGCTCTGCCCAGAGCAAGAACAGGAGCGTCTCCAGTGTTTGGCGGAACGTAACGACAATGAACATCCTTCAGATGAGCCAGTAGAAGGTATTCCGGATTTAGCGGTTAGCAATAGGCAGGTTTCTCATTTAGAGAAAAGACAGAATGTCCTGTGTAGAAGTGATGGCTTGGCCTTAATTAGATCCCTTAATGACACACAGCTCGCTATCTTTTACCAGATTAGACAGTGGTGTTTAAGTAAAGTTAATGGTGAAAAAATAGCTCCGTTGCGCGTTTTTGTTACAGGTGGTGCAGGGACAGGTAAGAGCCACTTAATCAAGGCTATCCAATATGAGGCAATGAGGTTGTTGTCGAGAGGCTGTCACAATCCGGATGACATTTGTGTTTTGCTAACTGCTCCTACGGGGATAGCTGCACACAATTTACGTGCAGGTACTATTCACAGTTCATTTGCCATTGGTAAAGATGTACGCTTGCCTTACACGCCACTGGGTGAGGAAAAGCTCAATTCTTTGCGTGCCAAATATAGTAACTTGCAGATAGTGATAATTGATGAAATCTCCATGGTTGATCATAAACTATTGGCTTACATTCATGGACGTTTAAGACAAATTAAACAGTGTGGCGACTATTCCCCATTTGGAAATGTTAGTGTAATTGCAGTTGGAGATTTTTATCAGTTGCCTCCAGTAAAAGGGAAACCGTTGTATTTAGATGACGATAGTGTAGGCTTGTGGACACAGTTTCAGATTGTTGAACTGAAAACTATTGTCCGACAAAAAGATGTTGTGTTTGCAGAGTTGTTGAATAGGATTAGGTGTCATTCAAAAGGGAACCCCATGCTAGATTCAGACATACAATTATTACAGCATTGTGAAACCGGTGAAGACAGCTCAGATTTACATATTTTCCCAACCAATAAACAAGTAAGTTGCCATAACATTCAACAGTTATTCAAGAGTTGTCCTGACTATGTTCAGATTGAGGCCAAAGATTTTGTAAACAGTAAAACAACAGGCAAGCTTGTGTTGAAGGAAGGACATCATACACACACAAACAATACATCTCTGGATCAGACACTGGTTTTGGGGGTAGGTGCCCGTGTAATGCTGTTAAAAAATCTGGATGTGGATGATGGTTTAGTGAACGGTGTGTGCGGCACAGTCACACATGTAGTTTATCCAGATAACGATGACAAGTTCCCGAAAATGATTTATGTAAAGTTTGATGAAGATCAAGTGGGAACTAAAAGGAGGAGTTGCTCTGCATTTGCCGCCGCGGTTGAAATGGGTTCCACGGGCATTGAAGCAGAAGAAGAAAGGGTAACAAAACATGGTGGATTGCGCCGCCAATTTCCGCTCAAGCTTGCCTGGGCTTGTACAGTCCATAAAGTCCAAGGACTTACAGTAGATAAAGCGGTAGTTTCGCTAAAGAAAATCTTTGCAGCTGGTCAAGCATATGTGGCTTTAAGTCGAGTTAGAAGTTTGTCTGGTTTAGTTATTCAGGATTTTCACGAGAAAGCCATATATTGCAAAGACAACATTCAAGCTGCAATTGCAACCATGCCTCCCTTCTTGGTCACAAATGATACAGGTTGTAATTCTACTGCAACATCTTTTAATGTGTTTTTGATGAATGTGCAAAATTTGACTCAACATGTAACTGATTTGGCTTTGTGTACACAGCATCTGCAGCTTAACTGTATTGCTGTGACTGAAACATGGCTGCCTGCAGTTTCCTCATTGGAAACAGTCAAAGTGGATGGTTATGCTTTTCACAATCATCCAAGGAGTTTGTCGTACAATAGCAGCAACCCTTTATTCAAAGAAATTCAAGACCAACAACATGGTGGAGTTGGCATTTATAGTGCAGACAATTTGGCATACAGTATTATCAAGGTACCTCATGTAAATTTAGAATGTTTGGTTTACAACTGCACTACATACAATATATTAATTGCAGTTATTTATCGACCACCATCTTACACCATAACTTTGTTTAAAGAAAACCTTGAAAACTTAGTTGATTGGCTAATTGACCAAAGTAGCACAATTGCTGTCATGGGAGATTTCAATGACAACATATTGAAATCATCAAGTATCAGCAAATTAATGACTGACAAAGGCTTTATCCAAATTGTCAAACAAGCAACAACAGAAAAAGGCACATTAATTGATCATGTGTATGTCAAAACAACACATTATGATGTACAGTCTGTTGTCTTGCCCACATATTTCAGTGACCATGAAGGGATTCTATGTTCATTTACATCTAGGAGTTTGGAACAGGAATAAGGACAACTGGAATATCCTCTGTCTATCATGCTAACATTGAACAAGCATGTTTTAGTAATGTTGTTCTTAGAATTTTGTATATCATGGTTTTTATATTGTTATTGGTTTTTTTCTTTTTATTAATTGTGTAAATATTTTTTGTTGTGTTTTTTCTATTTTTTTTTTGTATACATGTATTTTTTTTTTAACATAATATTACAACACATAGTGGTCTATGACTGTAAACATGTTATTACAACACATAAGATAACATTACAACACATAGTGGTCTATGACTGTAAACATTAAATGGCAACACATAGTGGTCCATGACTTTCATGTGATGTCAAAAACAAAAAAAAGACACTAGTAATGGTACTCCTAGTTTACTGGGATGGGGTTCGATTCCCTGTGGTGTCCTGCTGATAGTTTTGGCATTTACCTGTAAGACCACATATAGCTAAATGACAATGTTAAAAACTGTAGCTGTCTATCATGCTGACATTAAATAGGAGTTGTTTAGTTTTAATGTAGTTATTAGAATTGTTTTATAATAAGCATGTTTTTGTATTATATATTGTTAATGTGTTTTGTAGTTATATTAATGTTGTTATTGTGTGATTTGCTAACATTTAATATGCACAGGGAGACGTAGTACAAATGGCATCACAGTTTGACAGTCGATTAAAAATGGCCACTTAGACGACATGCCACAACCACGCCCTTCGACGTAGAGTTGCAAGTAGCACAACGTTTGTTTAGCACCATCTTCTGACTGTACTGACACATTTTAAAGCAGAACTCCCTGGTAGGAGTTAGTTCCCAAACATGGGAAAAAAATACCACTGAATTCAAAATGGCCAACTTTGACAGCACGCCATGGCCACGCCCTTCGACGTAGAGTCGCAATTAGCACAACTTTTCTCAAGTTACATCTTGTGAGTGTACTGAAGAATTTTGAAGCCCAAGCGACAACTCCCCTGGGAGGAGTTTGTTCAAATACAACGGCAAAAAAGATCACGGAATTGAATATGGCCTACTTTGACGGCCCGCCACGGCCACGCCCTTCGACGTAGAGTCGCAAATAGCACAACTTTTCTCAAGTTCCACCTCCTGAATGGATAAAAAAAATTTGAAGCCCAGGCGACAAATCCTCTGGGAGGAGTTTGTTGAAATAGGAGGTGAAAATTGAAAAATGTCAAAAATTGAAATGAAAATATCTGACTTCCGGTGGGTTTTGGGGTATGGGTCCAAGAGGCTTTTTTGTAGGTCGTGGACTGTTACATGGGCCTACCGAGTTTCATAAATATCCGTGAAACGGGGTGTCGGGGCTGCTTTTTAAAATTCCTGTAGGGGGCGCTACAAACACGACAAACATGATTTTTGGTACCTGAGCTCCGGGCACTAGTCTACACATGTCCTGTGAATTTCATATTCATAACTATTACGGTCTTTGTACAGTGATTTATGCTGACATTAGAGCGCCACCTAGTGGGGGAATTTTGTTCTCGTTTTAAGGTAAGCCTCAGGGAGCCATGTGCTATCATCGTACCAAGTTTCGTTCAAATCGCACTTGCCGATGTGGAGATATAAACTTCTTGAATTTAAAGAGCGCCACCTAGTGGCGATGGTCTGAAAATTTGTTAGATGGTTAATGGAGGTATAAGGAACTATTGACCAAAGTTTGGTGTCGAACAAACATACCAAAGTGGAGAAATTGTCCACTTGCATTTTTGACGTAAAATTTACACAAATTAAAATATTTATAGCGCGCTTATTTTTTGAAATATCGAAATACTTCCAATTACTTTTGTTCATGGGACAGTCTGGAGATGCTACGTGTGAAGTTTCGTGCGAATCAGAGAAAGGCGCATGATTGGAACCTATACACGTAGTAGTTTGTAGTTTTTGCGCTGTAGCAAAAAAAAAATGTAGGCGGAAGTGGGCGTGGCCTATATGAGGAGGTGCAGCAATGATTCCTGCATGTGTGGATATAAGGTTTATGAATGTGCGACCAAGTGTGGCAGAGTTATGAGCGTTACGGAATTTGCTCAAAAACAGCGCCACCTAGTGGTCTTCCAAGTGTGCGACATGAACGTGACGCATAGAATATATAATTTTTCACCAGCCCCGACAACTTTGCCAAATAAAAACAGTCAAATGTATACGTTGAGATGGTGCAAATCGCCGGCAAAGTCGCTAAAATAATAATAATAGGAATAATAATAAACGAAGCAATTTCAATAGGGACCTTCCAGTTTCACTGGCTCGGTCCCTAATAAACGAAGCAATTTCAATAGGGACCTTCCAGTTTCACTGGCTCGGTCCCTAATAATAAACAGAGCAATTTCAATAGGGACCTTCCAGTTTCACTGGCTCGGTCCCTAATAAACGAAGCAATTTCAAAAGGGACCTTCCAGTTTCACTGGCTCGGTCCCTAATAATAAACGAAGCAATTTCAATAGGGACCTTCCAGTTTCACTGGCTCGGTCCCTAATAAACGAAGCAATTTCAATAGGGACCTTCCAGTTTCACTGGCTCGGTCCCTAATAATAATAATAAACGAAGCAATTTCAATAGGGACCTTCCAGTTTCACTGGCTCGGTCCCTAATAATAATAAACGAAGCAATTTCAATAGGGACCTTCCAGTTTCACTGGCTCGGTCCCTAATAAACGAAGCAATTTCAAAAGGGACCTTCCAGTTTCACTGGCTCGGTCCCTAATAATAAACGAAGCAATTTCAAAAGGGACCTTCCAGTTTCACTGGCTCGGTCCCTAATAATAATAAACGAAGCAATTTCAATAGGGACCTTCCAGTTTCACTGGCTCGGTCCCTAATAATAATAAACAAAGCAATTTCAATAGGGACCTTCCAGTTTCACTGGCTCGGTCCCTAATTATGGACTCTTTTTTGCGGGGGCGGGCATGAAAACTAGGGATGAGCGAGTACAGCATTATCTGTATCTGTTAACCATATGAATTACCTGTATCTGTATCTGTACTCGGAGTGGGCGGGGCCTAACCCGGAAGTGGGTCGGGTTGTCTTGAAATGAGCGAGGTTTTAACCAGTATGTTATTTTAAGCATGCAATTGATATGGGTTGATCAGAAATTGTTATTTATCGCTGATTAGAAAACTATTTACAGGACAGCATCAGCATTGAAAAAAAAAAAAAAACTCAGACGACCGGTGTGTGTGTGTGTATGTGTAGCTTGATTTCCAATATTTATACCACTACTAGCTTTATTTTTTCACGAAATACAGCAAGAAAGTGTCGGACACCGTGCGTGAAGTAAAAAAAACTGGTTAGAGCCAGGCAGCCAGATGACGGTTAAAAAAAAATCTCTGACAGGCAGAGACGCAACGCGAGTCGGCACCACGTCTGAACGAACCCACGTTTACCAGAACTCTACTGGTTCATAAGTAAGTACCAACCTAAGTAATAACAAACCTGAAGCTGAAGAAACCCTAAACATTAACGGAAAACGACCCGCGAACCTGAGTGACTGAGGGAGAGACAGAGAGCTGTTCTGTGTGTGAGTGATCAGAGCGGGACACAACAACACATCTGCATTGTGTAGGGGAGGGGCGCTGTAGCCTATCACAGAACGCTGACACAGTCAGCTACCCAATGAGGATTTTCATTCAATCCGAGCACAGATATTGACACGTATTACTCGTATAAAATACTTGTACTCGGCAAAAGTGCTTTATCCGTACCGGATACTCAAAAAGCAATGTCCTCTTTGTTTTCTTTTTAGTTGTGTCATAAAATGAGCAGTCTTGAAGAATAAAATGAAAATGCAGTTTGGATGATCTATTATTCATTTTATTTATGAGTCAAATAATGCAGCAATGACCTTGAAATGAAAATGCCTTTCTGTTAATGCATTTTAATTTTCAAATTTGACATTTCAAATTGAATTTTGGTAACTATTTGCTGGGCATCTTTTGAAAATTAAATCTTAAATGTCCTTTTCTTTTTCATTTTAATTAAGTTACAAAATGAGCAATATTGAAGAAGAAAATGAAAATGCAGTTTGGATGATTTATTTTTCATTTTATTTATGTGTCAAAAAATGCAGCTATATTCTGAAAATGAAAAAGCATTTCTGTTAATCCACTTTGAATTATGGTACAGATTTGCTTCCATATCCATTAGGTTGATGCATGACCAAATCCTTGCTGAAGCCAGGGTAAGATGTTCACAGCTTTTTGTACATTAACTTATGTTTCAGTACCTCAGCAACTCAGTCTAACACGATCTTTGACTTAAACACAGAAAGCTGAGGAGGGCAAACGGGCACTGTCTGGAGGGGACTCACCACGGAGCTCCACCAAAAGCAGCTGAGAGAAACGTAGAGGCCGTGCAGGCCGATGTAGTGGCCTAACTACAGGTTTGTTTATGTAAAAAGTCAGATCAGATGACTGTAATGACAAAAATGTAATACAGATGTTATGTAAAGTAGTCCAATAGTAGAAGAAATCATTAGCTACTAAATTAAACTGAAAAACATACAGTATCTTATTTGTAATTTCAGGAAACGTCCATCTACTATATATACTTACTTTATATTGATTCTCATCTATAAAGGAAGGCAATTACAACTCAAGCTCAATCTTTGCACATTTTTGTTCTTGAGCAATTAGATTTTAGATTATTAGAACATTAATTAGAAGTGTGCTTCTAATTAATGTTCTAATAATCTAAAATCTAATTGAAACAGTGCAAAATTGTGTATAACACAACAAGAAAGGGTATGATGAAACAACTTGATTGGAAATCTGGATGGCAAGTCTCTTTAGTGAAAGAAATACTGGTAAACGTTACAATAGCAGCAGTGGAAGTGTCGTGTGGTCTGGAACTTGAATATTCCAAGATGGGGCAATATAGATGGTATAATATAGAATACTAGGAAAAAGCAATGAAGTGGTTGGAAAAAAACAGAGACAGGCTGTATTGATAAAGTCAGATGAGACAGAAGAGGCACTTTAACACAAACTATTAAATACATACCAAACTTGGCAAGGCTGCCACTCTACGAGGACCTCTGTTTTGCCCTATCAAGGAAAGGAACCATACATTCAGTAGTAAGATAATTAGTTCAGTGTTGGCCTATGAGTTTGATAGACAAAATGCATTTAAAACTACCGTCAGATTGAAAATAAGAGAACCAGGCTATGGTGACAGGAAGAGTAGTCAATTAGCAATTCACTTTTTTCAAACAATATATAGTTACACTCAATCTGTACAGACATTCTGTACATACCTTTCCTCTTACTCTTCTGCGTCAGAGCCCCGTGACTGACGTCTTGGAGGTGCACAGTAGAGACAGCTGTGGGATTGGAAAATAAAATATTACTCATTCAGGCAAGTTTTATTTGTATGACATATAGTACCTCATGCATGATCCTTTGATTGAAAAATCTTTTCTCCTTACCTGGCCCTTCCATGTCTGGGGGTGCCTCCTCCTCCACCTGCACAGCCTCCTCCTCCACTGCGCGGCCTCCTCCTCCTCCTCCTGCGCAGCCCTGTCCTCCAACTCTCCCATGTCCATCGCCATCTAAGATGACATAAGATAACACTTACTGTTCAGAATTGGACAGTGAGTGAGGTGCGTTCCTTTAAACATCGTTTAGTTAGACCAGAGAATGTCTAATAAGGAGAGAAGTTCCACTCTCGGTTTACTTCCTGGTTCTGAACTGTTGCAGTTCCCCTCTGGTTCCATGTGAGGGCGCTCACATGGTGAGTGCAGAATGAATGGCGGTCTATGGAGCTATACCCCTCAAACTCCACTTTTCTCAGGATATAATTTTTTGTCTAGTAATTTGAATGTTGCTTTCGAAAGGGGATGCAAAGAAAGTCACTTATTTGCTTTAAAAAAGTATTTTAAAATGTCAATGACGTCATACTCATCTTAGGGGAGAGTGGGGTAAAGTGAGACATTTTTTACATTTGTTCCCCTCCAAGCGAGCTGAAATGATATATCAGTTAAATTTACACATTTCCCATTAATTCAGGATGTTTTCTTGCAATGGAAATTATTAGAATGTATTCAGGATGAAGGGCAGTGAAAATATGATGTTTTTAAAAAAAGTGGTCTTGTGTCTCACTTTACCCCAGTTTAGGGGTAAAGTGAGACAGACCAGAAAAGTCAATGGGGTAAAGTGAACCAGCTTGGGGTAAACTGATCCACTTACTTTTTCCACTCTGAAACTACCATAACAACATATGTTTCAACAGTTAGAATCCTGACAACTAGCTTGACAACCTCACATTCCAGAACAAATGTTGGACAAGTAACAGAATCATGGGGATTGGTCAATGTGGCAGGGTTCGTCCTCACCACACGCCACCTAAGTGGCTTTCTTTCGGGGCCCTCCGACACAGGACACGGGTAGATGGTGTTCAAAGTGTTTATTGGAGTTTCAGGCAGATGGTATACGCCGAGCTGATGGTACAACTGCCATGACAGTGCTCCTCCTGGAGTGTGTGGTGATAGCTGGTTTATCCTGGGTGCCATGATTGCTCATGCACCACAGGTGTGCAGCCCCACCCAGCCAGAGTCCAATCAGTGTGACTCCGGCCAGGTGAGGCTGTAGACCAGCCATCAACACACACACTCCACATACACCTCCACAGTCAATTAAGCACATTTTTTCCTAAGCACTTGAAAGTAATTCTAAACAAAATCAAATACAACATAATGTAATTCAAAATGTTTAATTAACATTAAAATGAGATAGAAATCACCTTGTTGCAAATGAGATAGAAATCACCTTGTAGTGTTGAACTCATACACTACAAAATATTCATTTTGTATATGTAGCCTACTGTATAAAAATGCCAGTAGCCTATTGAACACAGCCCACACACACACACACACTTAATAATAATAATAATAATAATAATAATAATAATAATAATAATAATAATAATAATACAATAAAAACAATTTCAGCAAACAGAACACAGTCTGGGGGTCAGAACACAGGACCCTTACAGCCAGCTAGAACAGCCTGGGACTCGATCCACAATTAGAGCATCAGTCAATCCAGCCCTGAAGACTGCAGGGGAAGACGTAGAGCTGCTCTCTACGTGTGGTCCCTCCAGGCGTCTTGGGTTGAGGCAGCTTCCTTACTGTAATTATTAATTACATTAAAAATATGTTTAAAACTAAAAAGTGAGACACTGGGTAAAGTGAGACACTGTATCACTTTACCCCACAGCATTTGTCTCACTTTACCCCACCTCCACCTTTTTAGAAAAAATTACCTTTCTTAGCAATTCAGGCTAACCTTCAGCTAACATCATGACATGATGTTATATGTTGGTAGTTCATCAACAGGTATGATATAAGTTTTTCTACCTGAATCAATTTGCTTTGGCACAACAGCTGATTAAGTTGACAGCAAGAAAATGTACTTTTACATGCAAAAAAAATGTTTTTTGGAAAAAAACATGCTTACCTCAGCAAAATGAGCTTCTCTCCTTTATGGGCAAGGGGAAATGGGAGGAGCTTGAAAACAAAATGGTCACATGGGCACAAATGTGTTCTGTTGCCTAGATACAGGGCGTGTCTCACATTACCCAAGCTGTGTCCCAATTCACGGAATGCATCCTTCGAAGTGCGCATTCGAAGGGCGCTTACGTCACAACGCTGCGCGAAGGCTGTCCCAATTCGCCGACTCCTTCGAATGCGTACTTCAAATGCGCACTTCTTTTCCCTCTTTTGGAGGACGCATCGCATGTATCCTTCGCGGCCTCGCATATCCCAAAATCCTTTGCGCGCCGCTGTTCAGAGGCGGGAAAAGAATAATGGCGACACCAAGTGGCGATGAATTTATATTTAAATGTAATAAGTATTGGGTTTATATTTAATTACTTTTACTTACTACTTGTTATACTTTTACTCATTACTTATATTGTATTACTTTTATTATCCCCGCTTTATTTCCAGACTGTAAAACTGCAAACTCAGTTAAACGATTGGATTGAATAAAGAGCTACGTTTATGATTATCACTATTATATGTTATACTTCATTATTATCATTATTATGATCATTTTTTGCTTTATTACAACCCGTCTGTTTTTCAACTGACGGCAACGGCTACGTTACTACGGTTACTACCAACTGACGGCTGGTGACGCGGCTGTGGTCACGCAACCAGGAAATGCTTCGAAGGCTAGACCGTCTCATTTAACAACGGTTGATGCGGACTTCGAAGGACCCTTCGAAGTACGCATCCTTCGAAGGCCGCGAGGCTGCGTACTTCGAAGCATGCATCCCGTGAATTGGGACACAGCTCCAGTGTCTCACTTTACCCCACTCTCCCCTACGACCAGAGATACTGCTTTACGGCAAGCCTCTCCCTTTCCCTCAAGGCATCGAAAACACAGCAGTACATACATAACGATACGCAGATAAAAGTGCCAGCAACCAAAAGTTGCTGTGTTAAAAAAAAAAGAACTTGGGCGAAATTGTCCACCATAACGTTCTGGTCCCGCTTCGGATGCCAAGATGCCATCAAGCAGATCTCTGGTCGTAATCAGTCCTTCACTGACCAATCAGCATTCATTAGCAGAATGCTAGCGTGTTATGGGCAATAACAACACGTCCTGTAAGAAATCGAAAGGACATAAGTACTCGTTCATTCAACTTTCGATCTATAACCTATGTTGAACTTGTAAGAACTACAATCAAATCGGAGTTTTTTCAATGAGAATCAGGTGAAAGAGACACATTTAGCCGTGTAGCTCCATCTGCTCCCATTCATTCTGCACTCACGGCGCCCCCAGTGGAGCTCTGGTGGAACTGCAACCAGAATTCGGTACAATGGGACTTAAAGAAGCACTATGCAACTCGTTTATCAAAAATAACCTTAACCATGCAGGTTGAGAGTCGTTCTGATCGTTCTACAACACTTTCTGGGTTGTTTGGTGGGTGTTTCATCTCCCCCTGTTGGGTCCCCGCGGAAAAACAGAACATGCAACTTCATGTGGCCGTCCCGGCCACTTACGGATGTGACGCAGCGGAAGTATCCAATCGCGCCTCGAAAATGTAGTCAGATTGTAGTTTCACTGCTTTACGGTAGACCTGGGCGGGGGTGCCAAACATGGGTCCGGCTGAATATAAAGAGTCAGTTGCAAGGCAATTCTGGATCAATCGACAAATCCACTATGGATCCATCAAGACCCAAGAGGGGAAGGTCGGAGGAATCGAAGAATAAGAGAAAGGATTATGATAAACAAAGAAACCAGACACGAGTGAACATAGGGCGAGCTTATGCGGAATGGCGTCAACTGAGAGACTCGGAAGAATGCAAAACGGACACCGACTTGGCTGTCTTGCTGCTGAAATTGTAAGTAGCCTACCCTTGGGTGAACTTCGTTTTTGTATTGTGGTTTGAGAGTCTGTTGAACAATGTGTTTTGCTCGACCGTTTTATTGTGAGCCCTGTATGTGTTTAGCTTGGTTGCTTCATGGCTAGCTTGCTAGCTAGTGAGGGTTTATCCTAGCAGTGACTTGCTACCACACATGTTTGTTTGCGGTCCGAATCCAGGTTCTCGTTGTGTATTACTATTTATTTATCGAAGTGGGGGGTGGGGGGCGTTGTCAATGAGTTTTTACGACAGTGTTGTAGGCCTATTCCGAAGCTGCAGGGGGAGCTCTATAGTGAGAAATGCGAACCCAATTCCGGCGAAAACCCAGAAACAGCGGAGGAATAACCGAGTTGCATAGCGCACCTTTAATAGGGAGTGGACAGGCTCTCCGTAGACGGGCTCTGGTTAGACGTTCATTGGACACTGTTTCTAGTTTTCGTGCACAGTTTCAAGGTACCCCCAGATCAGCAGTCTGAGTAGCCAATCAGTGAACTTTATTCACCTGTCCATCACGCTGAACTGTCCCGCCTTCCAATCAGCGCGAGTCACGTTGAGTCAGAACCACAGTTCGAGGCCGGAGACTCAAGAACACTATTATCTATTTCTTTACCGTGCGTCCTTTCGAAAGTAAGTATATAAACGACCTGTTTGCCTTGTCAATCCGTTTAATATCAAGCATCTCGTATAGTCTAGTGAATGGTCCGGTTGTTTAGCACGTGGAGCTTGCATGTAACTTGCGTGTAGCTTGCGTGTAAATCGCGGTTAATTCCATATAATTATGTATGTACTATTCCTCGGTAGACTTATGGCGTGTCACTAGACACTTTCACCCCGTTAGTGGGTTAATTACTCGTTCTGTAAAATTAGTAGCAGCCCTGCCGTTTGTACAGTGAGAAGGGCTGTTTCAGATCTAGCGCTGTGCTCACAGCTCAGCTTCTTAAAGGGCCAGTGGTAATGTTCATGCATCTTATGCCTGGAGTTGTGCCTTTGATATACATACCTTATCTGTGAAGGGCATTCAGGATCTGTGCTACTTACTCATTGTTATTCATCAGTATTATTCAGAGCACTTCTTCTGTTGAATTGTGGCTGTTTATTTAATGCATATGTGACAGTAAGAAACTATATTAGTATATATTATTATTATTATTATTATTATTATTATTATTATACTTAATATTGTATTTTCTGTTTGTTCTATTTCTATTCTGTATAGAAACCACGGTTTACATAGTTTCACGGCCTACACAGCCTTTCATGGCCGAAATGTCGGTTGTCTAGAATTCAATTCAATTCAATTTTATTTGTATAGCGCCAATTCATAACAGAAGTTATCTCAGGGCACTTTTCAAATGGAGCAGGTCTAGACCAAACTCCTAATAACATTTACAGAGACCCAACAGTACCACCATGAGCAAGCACTTGGCACGGGGGCAAGGAAAAACTGCCTGTTAAAAGGCAGAAACCTTGGACAGACCCTTCGGCTCTAGGTGGGTGGTCATCTGCCTTGACCAGTTGGGGTGAGAGAGAGAGAGAGAGAGAGCGAGAGAGAGAGAGAGAGAGAGCAAGCAACTACATCAATGCACTAGCACCAATGATGGGGGACAGCGAGCAGCAACAACAGTAACTGTATATAACTGGTAACTGATATTAGCAATGGCAGTCAAGCAGGACCATGGAGGCTCCGCCAGGATCCATGAGAACCTGCGAGACAAGAAATCACAAGAACTCCGGGGAAGAAGTGTTAGTAACATGCATTAATGGGACATGAATGTGTGCACACAGAGAGAGAGAGAGAGAGAGAGAGAGAGAGAGCGAGAGACTCAGTGCACCAAGGGAAATCCCCCGATAGTCTAGGCCTATAGCAGCATAACTAAGGGATGGTTCAGGACTCACCTGATCCAGCCCTAACTATAAGCTTTATCAAAGAGGAACGTCTTAAGCCTACTCTTAAATGTGGAGAGGGTGTCTGCCTCCCGAACCACAACTGGAAGCTGGTTCCACTGAAGAGGAGCTTGGTAACTGAAGGCTCTGGCTCCGGTTCTACTTTTAGAAACTATTGGAACCACCAGTAGCCCTGCATTCAGAGAACGCAGTGTTCTAGTGGGGTAGTAGGGTACTATGAGCTCTTTGAGATATGAAGGGGCCTGCCCATGAAGAGCTTTATAGGTGAGGAGGAGGATTTTAAATTCTATTCTAAATTTTACAGGGAGCCAATGCAGAGAAGCTAGTACAGGAGAGATGTGATCTCTTTTCCTAGTTCCTGTCAGTACTCGCGCTGCAGCGTTTTGAATTAATTGAAGCATCTTAATGGATTTATTTGGACAACCTGATAATAAGGAGTTGCAGTAATCCAGCCTTGAGGTAACAAATGCATGGATTAGTTTTTCTGCGTCTGTCTTTGATAGGATGCGTCTGATTTTTGTAATATTACGTAAATGAAAAAAGGCAGTCCTAGAGGTCTGCTTTATGTGGGAATTAAATGACAGATCCTGATCAAAGATAACTCCAAGATTCCTGACAGTGGTGCTAGAGGC
Organism: Merluccius polli; assembly: GCA_030340625.1. Taxonomy (NCBI): domain Eukaryota; kingdom Metazoa; phylum Chordata; class Actinopteri; order Gadiformes; family Merlucciidae; genus Merluccius; species Merluccius polli. The sequence goes on from JAOPHQ010003997.1 coordinate 51,559, forward strand.
CAATGTAATGCCATCTAGAGTAGCTATATCTGTAGACATTAAGTCTCTAAGGTTTTTGGGGCCAAGTACAAGAATTTCGGTTTTCTCTGAGTTTAACATCAGAAAATTGCAGCTCATCCAGGATTTTATGTCTTTAAGACATGTTTGTAATTTAGATAATTGATTAATTTCATCGGGTTTGATCGATAGATATAACTGCGTATCATCTGCATAACAATGAAAGTTAATGGAGTGCTTTCTAATAATATCGCCTAAAGGGAGCATATATAAAGTAAATAGTATTGGTCCAAGTACAGAACCTTGTGGAACTCCATGACTTAACTGTAGTATTTATTGAAGATTCATCATTCACGTGTACAAACTGTGAACGATCTGATAGATATGACATAAACCAGCTTAGTGCGGTTCCTTTGATGCCAATTTCATGCTCGAGTCTCTGTAAAAGAATACTATGATCAATGGTGTCAAAGGCAGCACTAAGATCTAATAATACAAGTACAGAGACAAGTCCATTGTCAGAAGCAATCAAAAGGTCATTATTAACTTTAACCAGAGCTGTCTCTGTGCTATGATGAACTCTAAATCCTGACTGGAAATCCTCGAATAAACTATTGTTGTGTAGAAAGTCACACAATTGTTTGGCGACTACTTTCTCCAGAATTTTAGACAGAAAGGGGAGATTAGAAATCGGTCTATAGTTGGCTAAAACCCCAGGGTCAAGAGTGGGCTTTTTAAGAAGGGGTTTAATTACAGCTACTTTAAAGGACTGTGGTACATATCCTGATAATAAAGAAAGATTAATCATTTCCAGTAAAGAAGTGCCAATTAAGGGTACAATTTCTTTAAGCAGCCTAGTTGGGATGGGGTCTAACAGACAGGTTGATGACTTCGATGAAGAAATTATAGAAGTTAACTGATGAAGACTGACAGCAGAGAAACACTCCAAATACACATCTAAGTTTGCACCAGTCAAAGTGTCTGATGTTGGAGAGCCTGCGATACCTATTGAGGGCATTTGGTGACTAATTTTCTCTCTAATAGTAATAATTTTATTATAAAAGAAGTTCATGAAGTCATTGCTACTTAAGTTGATAGGGATACATGGCTCAATAGAGCTGTGACTCTCTGTCAGCCTGGCTACAGTGCTGAAGAGGAACCTGGGGTTGTTTTTATTTTCTTCTATTAGTGCCGAGTAAAAGGCTCCTCTGGCATTACGGAGGGCCTTTCTATAATTTTTAAGATTATTTTGCCATATTAAGCGATTTTCTAATAAATTGGAAGCGCGCCATTTCCTTTCTAATTTCCTTGTTTCTTGTTTTAATTGACGAGTTTGTTGGTTGTACCACGGTGCTAGTTTCCTGTGTTTTATTATTTTCTGTTTTCTAGGAGCGATAGAATCTAATGTTGATTGTAGAGAGCCTGCAGCACTATTAACAAGATTATCAATTTGGGAGTGACTAAAGTTAATATAGGACTCCGTTATATTCAGATATGGCATTGAATTAAACACTGATGCAATCTCCTCCTTAAATTTAGCTACAGCACTGTCAGATAGACATCTGCTGTAGGAAGTTTTGCTTAATGGCTTATAGTCAAATAATAGAAATTCAAAAGTTATTAAATAATGATCAGATAGGAGAGGATTATGTGGAAAAACTATTAAATGTTCAATATCCATGCCATATGATAGAACAAGGTCAAGAGTGTGATTAAAACAATGGGTTGGTTTATTCACACTCTGACAGAAGCCGATTGAGTCTATTAATGAGGTAAATGCGTTACTAAGGCTGTCATTTGTAACATCCACATGGACATTAAAATCACCTACAATAATTACTTTATCTGATTTAAGAACTAAACTTGATAGAAACTCTGAGAATTCAGATATAAAATCAGAGTACGGTCCAGGAGCGCGGTACACTATAACAAATAGGACTGGCTCCAGTGTTTTCCAGTTTGGGTGAGAAAGACTAAAAATAATGCTTTCAAATGAATTATAATTTAGTTTTGGTTTAGGGTCCATTAAAACCCCCGAGTCATATATAGCTGCTACTCCACCTCCTCGGCCTGCGCCTCGGGGAATGTGAGTATTAATATGACTGGGGGGGGTGGATTCATTTAGGCTAACATAATCCTCATGGGACAACCAGGTCTCAGTAAGACAAAGCAAATCAATATCATAATCTGATATTAATTCATTCACTAGAACAGCTTTGGATGACAGAGACCTGATATTTAACAGTCCACATTTAATTCTTTTATTTTGTGCTACTGAGGAGTTGGTTTTAATTTTTATTAGGTTTTCATGGTTAACGCCTCTTGTTTTTATTTCTTTACATAATGTAGGCGGTCGGGGGACAGACACAGTCTCTATGGGGTGGTGGGTGGGGGACTGTACTAGAGGAAGCGCAGAGAAGTGTGTTAAACAGCAACTCTGCTTCCTGGTCCCAACTCTGGACTGTCAGGTTTTAGAAATAAACTGCATCATATTCCTGGATAAGAGAGCCGCTCCATCCAACGTGGGATGGATGCCGTCTCTCCCAATCAAACCAGGTTTTCCCCAAAAAGGCTGCCAATTATCAATGAAGCCCACATGGTTTGCTGGACACCACCTGGACAGCCAGCGGTGGAAGGACGCCATGCGGCTATACATGACGTCACTGGTCACATTGGGCAGGGGTCCAGAGAAAACTACGGTGTCCGACATTGTTTTGGCGTATCTACACACCGATTCCACATTAATTTTAGTGACCTCCGATTGGCGTAATCGGGAGTCATTACCGCCGACGTGAATAACAATCTTATGATATTTACGTTTGTCTTTCGCCAGCAGTTTTAAATAGGATTCAACGTCGCCCGCTCTGGCCCCAGGGATACATTTGACTATGGCCGCTGGCTTCGCTAACTTCACGTTTCTGACTATAGAAGAGCCAATAACCAGAGTCTGCTCCTCAGCGGGTGCGTCGCTGAGTGGGGAAAACGTATTAGAAACGTGAATGGGCTGGTGGTGAGCCGTGGGCTTCAGTGGGTTGCCACTACGCTTCCCCCGGACAGTCACCCACTCTCCGTGGCTTCCCGGCTGCTCGGGGTCTACCGGGGGACGGCTAACTAGAGCTATCGCCGGCCGGCCCGCACAGACTACCGGAGACGGTGTGGTGCGGTACCGGGCCTCTAAGTCACTAATCCTCACCTCCAGCGCACTAAATAAACTACATTTAATACAGGTACCATTATCACTAAAAGAGGTGGAGGAGTAACTAAACATTTGGCACACTGAGCAGGACAGAGGAGCAGAGGAAGAGGGAGAAGACATCGCTAACTGCTAATGCTTAATGTAAACTAGCGTGTGAAGACTTAAAATAGCGACTTGTTGCTTAAAATAGCGACTTGTCGCTATTTTAAGTTTAAATGTTTAAGCGGGTAAATAACCGCTGTAACGAGTAAAACAAATGTATATTCAGCGTTCACCGACAGCTACAACACCAAACAGTGTACACACAGAGCAAGAGGTAGACCGGAAATGAGTCGATGCTTACCGCAACAGCGACACCTACCTACCAATCACCGATCGGAACAGAATCCGTTAATGCAAATGAGTGGCATGTGTGTGTGAAATTAAAGTCTCTATCGGGAAATTCGTCTCATCATTCATCTCAAGTTCTAACCGGACTACCTGTGGCGTTTGTTGTCTACCCGGCCAGCCATTCAACTAGTTATCCAATACAGTCCTTTAAACCAGATTACTTCAACCAATCAACAATTTTTACACTTACTCCTTGGGAAAATTCATGTCTCACAGTAGCAGAAATGACTGAACAGTGCAAGTGTAAGTTCAGTTTTAAAAAAGATGAAATTAAGACCAATATATACACAACTATAAACAAACATGAAAAGCGGTTAGCACTTAGTAATTAGTATATTGTAATTTGTAGCATAATATATTGAAATATATATGTTATATAGCAGTATATAACACTGGAGGACTAGCCTCTTTAATTGTCACATAGATATTCCAATATGTCTTCACCTGTGTGGTCCCCCTGCCCTCTTCTGGCACCTCTGTGGCCACAGAGGGTCCCACAGAGCTACAGCTGGGGTTGCAGGGCATAAGATGATGAGTAAACACCTCTTCACTCTCAGTCCCAGTGGCATAAGGGGTCCAGCCTGTGCAAGTTTGAAAAGTGTTGCTCACTAAAAGCCATGGGTAATTGCAAATGGCAACAAGATCATAATAGTAATAGTTCCATAGTGAGCATGAATGTGGTAGACAAATAACAAGATGCAATTAGTATTTTGGTAAACAAAGCTGAGGGCGTGTGGAATTTATAAGTAAAAAATCGTACCTTGACACACACACTCATGGATAGAGCCCATTTTTGTAAGGGACTCCTTCACATATGTAGCTAAGGTGCAGCGAGGTACGATAATCTGTACCTTGTGCTCCTTTTTGGTAGGTTTTCCCAGAAGGAGGATGGGTTTATAACCAGCTGCTTGAAGTTTCTCAAGCTGCAATGACATTACAGTATGTTAATGTATTGCCTGCAACTGTTCAAAGCAATAGTGATTGTGACAGTTAAATGTATAACAGAAGTAGTCTGAATTGTCTACATACCATGAGTACCACTTCATCCTTTATCTGGGATAAAAAAAATTTCTCTTCCCGTTTTTCCTAAAATTTCTTCAATGCCTTTTTGAGGCGCAGCTTTACGGGCTGCTCCATATTGCAGTGGCTGCAAAGTTTCTTGGCACAGGGAAGAATGCCCTTGCCAAAAGCGCATGTCTTTTTGTGGTTTCCCCCAGGCATTACAAAAAAACAACAGACTAACGCAGACATAAACAGACGGACACAGCTACACAGATGTTTTTGTTTTTACAAAGATACACAGACAAACAGATTAGATAGATAAATAAAACGGATAAGATAGATAGATAGATAGATAGATAGATAGATAGATAGATAGATACAATAGATTACATATACAGATAGCTAGATAGATAAGATTGATTAGAAAGATGATAGATAGATAGAAAAATATAGATTAGATAGGCAGATAGATAAGATAGATAAGATAGATAGAAAAGATATATTAGATAGATGGATAGGTACAGTTCAGCTGTAGATACTAGTAGATAGATGAGAGATTCTTATTTGAAGCTGCAGGGAGAGAAAAAAGTAAATCACTTAAAACAAACTATTTTTACAAATTAACCATAGCCACTTACATTACGTAAATTGCATTTCAAAATTAATGTACAAAATGATGCTGTGTATGGTACTTATCTTAGCCTGTTTTATTGTTTATTTTGTTAGTAATTAGACAGTCTAATTACTAATTAGACAGTCTAATTACTAAAGAACTAGCTAGCCTACCAGAGGAACAGGTTCAACCTGCTGGTAGGCTAGCTACAGTAGCCTATGATGCCACGTTTTTGGCATCTGTCTCTGGGACACGATTCAATAGATTAATTTTCATGACAATGAGCACAAAAAAGCATGATACCGGGTTGTTTGGACAGGTTGGAAAACTGGGTAGGGCTTTCAGGCACAGTCTTAAGTTGGTTCAGGTCATATCTACAAGACAGGAATTATTTTGTTTCAATTGGCAACTATGTATCTGAACTAACTAATGTGACACCTGGAGGCCCCTTCAAGGTTCAATCCTAGGGCTGTCTTTATTCAACGTTTACATGCTCCCACTAGGGCTAATCATGCAAAATAATAATATTGATTACCATTGCTATGCTGACGACACTTAAGTCTATATAGCACTATCACCAAATGATTATCGCCACATAGATCTGCTGTGCCAGTGCATTGAGCAAGTCAAAGACTGGATGTGCCAGTATTTGACTGGACAAATCTGAGGTAATTGTTTTCGGTGCTAAAAAAGACAGAAAGTTACCCTACACCTTCACTTTCTGTCCTTGCAAACCAAAAACCAAGCCAGAAATCTCGGTGTTATCATGGATTCGGATCTACATTTCAGCAGCCATATCAAATCAGTAACAAAATCGGCCTACAATCACCTTAAACATAGCAAGACTAAGAGGACTCATGTCCACACAAGACATAGAAAAACTTGTACATGCCTTTATAGTAGGCTAGATTATTGTAATGGTCTCCTTGCAGGTCTTCCAAAAACATCTGTTAGGCAGCTACAGCTTGTTCAGGATGCTGCTGCTAGACTTCTAAAAAAGACCAAACAATTTGAACACATTACACCAATTCTAAAATCCTTGCATTGGCTCCCCGTATGTTAGAGAATTGACTTCAAAATACTACTGCTCACCTATAATCACTACATGGCTTAGGGCCAAAGTATGTCACTGAAATGCTTTTGCTACACAAGCCTCCTAATCACTAAGATCATCTGGGACCAATCTGTTACAGTAATGGTTCCCAGAGTCAATATGTAGGGGTTCCCGCGCGACAATGAGAGACAGTGTTCTTGAAAGGTCTTTATTGACGCTTATCAAATGTCCAAAGTAACAAGACCAACTTGGGGTGTTTAACCCAAACTGAAAATATACGACGCAATAACGTTCCCTCGAGAACCGGCCATCTTCCTCTCTGGGATCTCGCTCCTCTCGTTCCCTTTTCTCCCCCTACTGAAACACAAAGCCGACACATAAATGCACATTCCCTGATTGGACCTGATCGCGGGCACCTGCTCGCAATCAGGTCCACTCCCCCCCCCAGCTGATCCGGTGTGCTCCCAACCGTCCTCTACCTCCCCCCCCCCCCCCCCCCCCCCGCAGGCCAAACGTCGCACGTCCCACCCCACACAATACAAAACACAACTCTGACTACTTTTAAATCAAGACTAAAAACTCGTCCACAGAAGTCCAGGGGTCAACCAGCGCTGGGGACTCTCCAAACGTTCAGGGAAATTCCCCCCTCACCAAAGTGAGGAAGTGGGACCCGCTCCTGCAGAAGTGGGGTAGTTAGTGCAATGTACAGCAAAACTGATGCAGCCAAGTGTTGCGTGTGTACCATTAGTAACAAGCCCACATGACTGCATGGGTAGCTGTCACAAATATGTCTCTATTCCTCCACAGCCACCTATCCTATGGGCTGAACTTAAGAATCAGACAGGATTTATCCACATACACGGCATCCTGCAACAGGCCAGTATGGAAGGCTGGTTAGCCTATGACAGGTAAGATCCCAAACGGGTAAGAAACCCCTAATGTAGGCACAGTCATGATTACTTGGCCAGGTTACTAAGCGCTGACTCACTCAATCATAAAGTGATGGGAAGATGAAACCATGGATTGGAATACAAAAAATATACATTTCTATGGCGCATGGACATTAGTCTTGTAGTCTTCATGTCCACGCCGATCGAGGTCTGCTGTGAATCTTTTCCTGGAAGCCCAGCCACCCAGGAAATTAGCCTTATGGCTATAAGCTTATATATTCTGCATTTGTCTCAAATGTTATTAATATATGCTGTCCCTTTGTTAAATAAATAAACTTCAAACTTCAGCCTGCTCATCCTCTCCGTCTCCTGCCTCAACTCTTCGTCCTGAACACAAAGAGCCTCTCACACTCCTCCTCTTCCTCCTCCCCTCTCCGCCGCTCCTCCAACTGGCTACGGTGTCGCTCCACCTGAGCGTCGAGCTCCTGCACACGTGCGGTTCTCTGTCGCTCTTGGTGCTCTCTCTCCGCTTATAGTGTTTCTATATGAAACACTATAAGCAAAAAAACAAAGTACATGCATTTAATGTAAATCAATTTTATTATTCTAATTACTATTACAAAGAAGTAATGAAAAGAAAGTCTCAAATAATGTTTTACAAATCAGCCTACGACACTAAAATAAATATGAGAGAACAGTTTGCAGTACATAATGCAATGTCTTAAAACAATCAAATAAAAAAATAATAACAGCAAAAAAAACCAAAAGAAAATCCTGAAGATACAAGTTTACCCATAGGGTTTACAGCTAATTTAAATGAAACAGGAGGGCAGTTCTAAAAGATGGCACATGTAAAACACAATATCCATTCTGAATAAAAATCAGAGTCCAAAAGATCCCAATCATGTGTAGGCCTAATACCTAAAGCCTACTTTTATTACTTTCATCAAAGCTTATTTTTCCTCATGTTATTTCCTGCATTTCCTCATTGCCTCCAATAGCAGGCAATAGCTTTAAGCAGGAATAAACATTGGGACAAAATGTCCAGAAATTGAGCTGAGTAACCTTAGAAAATAACTGTTACAGTTTACTTAAGATCGCATCTTTTCATTGAAGACGATGCAACAAGAGATTTGTTCCCAATCTCGAGAAAACTCACATTAACATGACTCAGCAGTGGAGCAATGGCTCGGTGATGACATCATCAGTGAGATTGCTCAATCTCAGAACGCTGCACTTCCTGTGTTGATGTATCACAATGATTTTTTTCAAGCTCTAGTAAATTCCTAGGTTATATCTCATCCACTAGATACAGGGTTGATCAGCACTAAACAGACAACGCAAACATCAAGCAGCATAGAACATACAGTTGGGCACAAAAACAGTTGGAGCGGTCGATCATGTATTACTTGTAGAATCATGAACAAATAAATACAAAGAGTGTAGAGAGTATTCAAATAACAATGCAATTTGATAAATACATATTAAATACAATTCATAAATAGGAAATAAGTCTTTTTGCAGGCTGTTTGTCATGTGTCTGTGACTCGCACTTGCTAATAATAAAGAAAGTTAAATAAATAAATAAATAAATAAATAGGAGTGTGAGGAAAAGAAGAGAAAGGGAAATGGCAGGAAGAGATGGTATGAGCAAGAGAGAGTTCAGAGAAGTTCAGTCATTTCCCCCAGGGCTTTTTCAGTTGTACTTGCAGCCCACCGCCAAGCCAATGAGCTAAGTATTCCTTACAGAGTGTGTTCAGAACGGTGTTGCTAAAAGCACACTGCAGGGTCAGTGGTGGCTAGTGGCAGTTGGTGATGATGGAGCTTTCATTTAAATTTCCGAAAAGCTGGAGGAAGAAGGAAAGAGGAGAATAACACTTGTTGGGTGGAGCAGAGGGCAGGTGAGGGTCCTTGTCTGGGGGATCAGGGGGCCGATGAGGGTCCTTGCCCGGGGGATCCAAGCTCCTGTGTCCTCATGGTCTGTAGGTGCTGATGTTTCTCATGCTGCGGACGATGTCGTGGCAGAAGGCGCGCAGCTGGGTGAGGGTCAGGTGATTGGCCACCTGTATCTCATAGTCACCGTGGAGATGAGCAGCGAGGTCGGGACTCTGGTACGGCTCAGCGCTGCTCCCCCCACCAAGCGCTTGCATCTATAATAGGACACACACACATTTCTGCAAGTGTAAGTGCCTGCAAGTGTGGTTGTGCATGCAAGTACGTGTGGTGCATTGTGTTATACTTGTAGATGCAATGTTCACACAAAAGTGTGTGTGTGAGGGTGGATGTGTGCCTTTTGAAAACTGTAACTGGGTGTGTGTCTGTGTGTGTGCATGCATGTGTGTGTGTGTGTCTGTGTGTATGCCGGTGCATGTACATGCCTGGTGTGTGTATGTGTGTGTGTGTGTGCATACCTGGTGCGTGTGCATGCCTTGTGTGTATGTGTGTGTGTGTGTGTGTGTGTGTGTGTGTGTGTGTGTGTGTACATGCCTGGTGTGTGTATATGTGTGTGTGTGTGTGTGTGTGCATATGTGTGCTGCATGTACCTTGGTGATCTGAGTGTGGAGGTCTCTTAGGTCAGCCCTCAGGTCATCCAGCCCCACCAGGTGGGGAGCCAGAGCTTGCAGCAGGTCCTGATGCAACTGGATCCCAGCTGACATGCGACTCAAGCTATTTTCCTGCAGTGGGCAAAATGTCTCTCATTAAAAAAAAGTTACAAATATTTTGTAATATGTATTACTGTGATTACTCTTTTCATTCATTTAATTAAAATTCATTAAATGTTTAATCTTATCCAGTGGAAACCTGGAGGGAAACATATGGGTTAACTGTAAAACATTTTCCATTTTCACCCAGGGCTGTTATCTATTTAATTGATTAGTTGTTATGCAGTCAACTGAGCAGCGTACAATATGAAGCTAGGATTACAACAAACTGTCTTATCCAAAGCTGACCTGGTGTATAAGTCCAATTATGTAGTTAGCATAGTGTGTAGTATCCTAGACCTATGTCTTTTCCTAACTGTTTCTGACTGTCTCTCTGGCTGTCTGACTGACTATTTGTCTGTCTGACTATTCGTCTGTCTGACTGCCTGTCTGCCCGTCTGTATGATTGTCTGTCTGACTGTCTGACTGACTATTTGACTGACTGACCAGTGTGAAGTGCGCTGATAGGGGCATGAGAGCCGATGGGGTGGAGATGCCCAGGGAGGAGGCCATCATCTGGAGCATGGGCATCTGGCTGGAGGGCTGCAGGGTGAGGCCCTGCAGAGAAACACACTGTGGTTACACAACTGACCACACAGCCGGTGATTGTGCCATCCTGCTTCTTCTTGACCTCAGCACGGCGTTCGATACAATGGATCATGACCTTAATGATCTTAATAGACGTTGTGTCGTTGCCCTGCCTTAAACTGGTTCACATCCTAACTCAAAAATATGACATTTCCTTCCACTGTTATGCTGATAACCCACTGCTTTATCTCCCGCTGAAACCAAAAGAGTCCAAACTAATGAGTCGTGAGATGTTAGATGGCACAAAACTTTCTACAGCTGAATGAAAGCAAGTCTGAAGTTGTTCTATTTGTGTTGCCCTCCTGATGCCATCAAACTGGTTACCAACTGTCTTGGCAACCTTTCCTCCCCTTCAACCACATGTCAAAATGCCTAAGTGTGATATTTGATTCCGCCTTTAAATTTGACAAGCAGGTAAATTCAGTAAAAGCCAGTTTCTTCCAGCTTCGTACTATTGCCAAAATCAAGCCGTTTCTCTCATCCAAAGATCTTGAGAAAGTAATATCCACACATTTATATCCTCACGCTTGGACTACTTCAACTCCCTGAATACTGGGATCAGACAATCATCCCTGTCCCGCCTGCAATTGGTCCAGAACGCCGCAGCCAGGCTCCTGACAGGTACCCGCAAGAGGAACCATATTATTCCTATTCTGGCCTCTCTCCACTGGCTGCCAGTACCGTACTGGCAGCCAGTCAGAATTTATTTTAAGGTTCTCCTATTTGTCTATAAAGCCCTAAACGGGCTGGCCGCCTCCTATATCGCAGAACTCCTCACCCCTTATTCTACCTCCAGGTCCCTCAGATCAGCCGACTTGGGGCTCCTGGCTGTCCTGCGATCTAAACCTAAGCTCAGGCGTGACTACGCCTTTGCTGTTGCCCCTAGACTATAGCATTCCCCTCCCTATAAGATCTGCCCCCTCAATTGCCTCTTTTAAGTCCAGGCTCAAAACATACTTTTATTCACTAGAGTTTGAATCCTCCCGCTGATTTCTGTTTTGAGCTGTTCTTTTTTTCGTGATTTTAGCTCCCTGCTCTAGTCTATACAGCACTTTGGTCAATGTGAGTTGTTTTTAAAATAAATAAATACATTTGACTTGACTTGACTGTTTCGTCATTTAGCAGACACTTTTATCTAAAGTGACTTATGGGGAATTCAAATGTAATTCACGAGGTGATAGCAGATGGGCATTAGGGCATCTTGCTCAAAGGATGCCATCAGGTTGGCTGTGCCTGGTTTGAAAGCTTTCATTGTTTGAAGTGAAGCAATTTGCTGACCTTATTAGGCTGTTACAGCCAAGTTAATACTGAATGCTTGGTCTTAAAGACTAATAACACATTTTCTATCGTTTGACAAACTCTAAACACATATCTACTTTTCTTTACACAGATTTTTACGTTTTGTCATTTGGTTGGGATGCAGTGGAGTGGATAACATTCGTTATCATGGCCCAGCTCAAATTCCTGAAGACAAGCACGACTGCATGTGCCTGGACTTGCAGTCACAAATACAATTACTGGTTTGCACAGTAGGGCATACTACTAGTGAGAGCAAACTTCAATTTGGCTTGTTTGTGTCAATGTTACGATTCGGAAGTGAATGCCATCCATCTACCAGTGACACAATCATAGTGAAACACCACTGGTGGCCTACCAGTGGCTGTAAATAGAAAAAACACAAAAAAACGAGTAAACTTTTAGGAGTAAAGTAAACTTACCGCAGTGTGGACGGTGTGGTGCACCACAGGGATGTCCCCAAGGATCTTCACCACTAAAGTCCTGCAGCGGTCAGCTGCCAGTTTAAACTGAGGGTCGGCCACGGTGAGACGGCTGTGTGGTGAGGGTGCAGACAGGACCGACACGGTGAGACAGCACTGCAGGGATAAAACTGCGCAAAAGGAAATGAAGTTACCGACACGACATTGGGTTTTTTTAAGCAGCGAGGAAGCGCCCACAAACAATTCACGTCCCGCAGTATTTTTGAATGAGCTTTGAGCGCGCGCGGTACGCGTAAAAAAAAGGGCAGGTGCGTAGTCTCGTTTTCATTTACTTTTAGATTTTAAACTTTTACTTTAATGTATTAGTATGTATGTGTCCGTGTATTCACCTATAACGTTTGCGAACGCATAAAAGGGATATGATATACACTTACAATAGAAAAGGTTCATTCCGTGTCAGTTGGTTGTAATCGCCTATACTTTCGTGACCACCACTACCGCTAATAATGTCTGTCTTGTCTCCCATTTGCAAGGTCCTAGTACTATTTATATTGAAATATTCAGGACTTGGGACTTTCCACTGACGGCGACCATGGGTGGTGAAGTAGTTTGGATAGTATAGGTGGATGACTCCTCGGATAATTTCCGAGGTGACGAAGTGGGAACGGCCTGCGTCAAACGTCAAAGTGAAGGAGACGAGAGCTGTATCCACATCGTACATAATTCGTCATTAATAAATCAATGTTGTTTTTTTGTAGGACCGTAGGCCTATAACGTAGCCTATCATAATACCTATACTTCTTACTGTAGGCTATATTAGGAGGATAACATGGTGTGTGTGTGTGCGTTGTATAGGCCAATTGTTAAACTTCACTACATCCTTTTAAGCAATCCTGGAAAGCCGTGTTTGTATCATGCGTAACGGCAAGGAGAATGACGCTGCCTTACTACGGGTGACGTCATCTCCAATATAATAATATAACTTTCAGTCAACCATGAGGCCTATTCACAAATACTACGGAAAATACCCAAGGAGACATTTACTCACGTAGGCTACTGTACGAATTTGAGGTTACTTGAGTATTTCTCCACTACATCTCAGAGGCAGTATTAGGCCTATATTTACTCCACTACATGACTATCTGACAGCTTTAGTTACTAGTTACTTTGCAGATGCATAATCATAATAATAATCGATAAAATACATTTTATTATTATATCAATAAGACTTTTTTTCTGCATCATGAGCATAATGAGTAAGCCTACTATTTTGATGCTAATGCTTTTGTACTTTTACTTAGGCCTGCATAACATGTCCAATGCAGGACTGTCACTTGTAACAGAGTATTTCTACCGTGTGGTATTGCTACTTGTACTTAAGTGACAGATCCCAGTACTTCTTCCGCCTCTGCAGATACGACGGACGTTTCTGTTGGCATGAGACTGAACAGGTGGTCCTCCGTGGAAGAAGCAGACATGAACACATGAGGCCTGCAGCATCCATGTCACGGTGTACTGGTAGTATTATAGTCCAGACACATTGGACACACGCTCCTCATGGACATCCAGTCCTTTCACCCGTAAACCTGCCGTCTCAGAGTTAAGCAGCAGTACTGTGATGCATCTTTGAAATCGTTGAGAAATAATTCATTTAAATTAATTTCTTTAAGAAATTAGTCATGATTTCCTTCCTTTAAGTCCAAGATTGAGAAACAGGATTCATGATTTATTTCCGTTTCCTTAAGCCATATTGCCGTCAAAGCCATTCTCAGGATTTATTGCAATGCTGGGAGCGGGAGCCAAAACCATTTCGTCATAATTAGGCGTTTCAAATGTCGACTCCAAAAGCTGGATAAACAAAGCTAAAACATAGCATGTGCGTCATATCCTATGAACACCACTGTCGTGAATGCACTTTAACATTTATCGCTTTTCAAAATTCACAAAATTGCACTTCATTTGATGGAAACTGGTAGTGGCTATATTAGTGTTTGAATACTTGGTGTAATCAGACTAAATCTTCACAACGATATTTCGTATCTCTGGCAATTTCACCCGTTAAAGCAACCAGTATTATTAGGCCTACAGAAATTGTCGAGACATTTTAACGAGATGCATATCGTTTTGTTCGGTAGCCACTAGAGGGCAGCATATGTGTTTTCATAGGATGTGTGAATGTATAAAATAGGTTTAATCTAAATGCCACCAACACCAGTTACATTTACTATTTCCTGTAAGACTATGTATTTCCTATACAAGTCTGTTAGAACCTGTTTCATATTTTTTTGCATTCTTTACCCTTAAACGATTTACCTATAGAGATACATAGGACTGTAGCCCTAGCTGACCACAGCCTTTAACAGCAATGAACATCACACACAGACAGATATGTATAGACAAAAAAAAGCACATTTTATTTCAGTTCTCGCCCTGCCTCACAGATGTTACAGGTTAGATTAGTCGGATGGACCATGTCAGGCCAGGTTCTGGTCGACTGTGCAACGGTAAGGCAGGTAAACACAGAGTCAAGAAAAGAATGGAAAAGATGGAGGATAAAAAGGTATGGTGGTGTGTTGATGATCTGCCGATGGATGGCAGCGTACAAACAAAACGGAAACAAAACAAACAACATCCTGCGGCCACAGGACGTTAACTAGGGGAAACTGTCGTCGTCGTCCTCAGCCATCTCTTTAGCGAACTCCAGGTCTTGCTGCTCGCGCTCCCGACGTTCCTGACAAGCAAATAGGAATTATGTTTAGAGAACATGTAGATTGCCATATAGCACTTTTATCCATACATAAATACATGTTATTATGGAGTCGGTAGGGGTTAGGCATCTTACTCAAGGACAATGGTAGACTGGACATTGGGGATCGAACCCAGAGCCATTCAGCTGGGAGTCAAACACCCAAACCACTACTCCATCTTGCACACCAACCAAACTAACTTCAGTGAATAGCATCAGAATTTTGTGGAAAGGCTGCTCCCTGGTGGTCACAATGAGAAATTATCTTGACACAAAACGTAAAACAGGAAACAATTACCTCTGCTGACTCCAGGTCCTTGTTGTAGGCTTTGGGAGGGAAGCGCATGGCCTGAAGGGGTAGACAAAACACAGAGATGGGTTAAGCAGGTAAACAGGAGACACAAATGAAACTCTCCCAACAGTGTTTTTCAACCTCAGGGGTGAGAGATCATGAGGGCTCGCTTAATATACAGGGTTTCCCACAGCTGTCTATAGGCGAGGCGTGGTGCCCCCGCAAAATGACTGACCGCTTCTACAAACAAATTCACTTTTCACAATATGATGACGACAATGTGCGCATTGTAGAGACTTTGTTTTTTTACCATTGCGGAGCATTCGCCCATCAAAGTTTGTAGTTGTAGATCTCTCATTAGATCCAACATGAAATACGTCTCCTTGTGAAGCCGAATGCAATTGATGTAGGCCTGTTGAAAGTGCTATAGGCAAGATCTATAGCTTGCCTATATGACCTAGTTAGGCCTACGATGTGTAACTGTCAGAGATTAATGTGTAATCGATGTGTAACTGTGAGATCAACTGAAGAGAACCCAAAACTTAAACTGTGATTCTGAATAAATATAAATGCTATCGAAATTTCGTTTGGATATCGTTATTATTGAATATACAAATCTGTAGATTAGTGACATTTTTTGAATGAAGGTTAACGGTTGAAAAGTGAATGAATTAGTTACGACGTCTTAAACAGTGGAAGGTCCGCCGGTTACAATGGGACGAATGGTAGAATATGACGATTTGAAACTAAAACTGCGATACAGAAAAAAGTATAACAGCTATCGAAATTTCATGTACACGGCTAGATAGATACATATCTCTAGATTCGTTTAATTGTTTGAACAATGGGAAACGGTTGAAATTTGAATTAGTTACGACGTAAAGCAGTGGAAGTAAACAGTGGAAGGTCCGCCGGTTACAATGGGACGAATGGTAGAATATGACGATTTGAAACTAAAACGGCGATACAGAAAAAAGTATAACAGCTATCGAAAATTCGTGAACACGGCTAGATAGATACACATCTCTAGATTCGTTTAATTGTTTGAACGATGGGAAACGGTTGAAATTTGAATTAGTTACGACGTAAAGCATTGGAAGAATAAGAGGCTGCAGCCCATTGATTTATATTGGAAAAATAAAGGTGGAAAAAGTAGAATAATTTGAAAAGCTGAATGAATATGAAAAATCTGAATAGATAGCCATAATGTCGTAACAAATCTGAACATTTTGATATTTGAATGGTTTCTGTAGCTGAAAGTATGAAGGAGAAGAGTGCCAAAAAACGTTCGGAAGAAGAATAAAAATAAAAATAATAAAGATTTCGATATCTAGAGTGTGAATGCTCGAGCATTCACAATAATAAAGATTTCGATATCTAGAGTGTGAATGCTCGAGCATTCACACTAAATATGAGTTATGGCGTGGTTCATAAGCTGTCTGTGGAATTGTGAGAACAATTTAAAACTACTCAAGAGACTATGGGAAAAGTGGTTGAATTAAATCGTATTCATAAGACGTTTGTTTTAATTTTCTCTACAGCATGTGAGTGAGTGAATGAGAGAGCGAGTGTATGTTTGTCAGTGCATGGATTCTGACCTTGACAGACATGTTGTGGATGTCCAGACAGAAGGAGATTCTCTGGTGGAAGGCAAGCTGAGGCTCCCTGGTGCCATAGATATCCATGGTCTCCTTGGACTGGACGTAGCCCTTCTCGTGGTTAATACTGGCCTCAATCACACCGTCGCGGATGGCCTGCACCGCAACACAAACATCGTTTTGATGTGCAACATCCACAAGACCATTGGTGACTACTATGAAGCATTATAGTGTATTGGAAGGAAGGAAGGAAGGAAGGAAGGAAGGAAGGAAGGAAGGAAGGAAGGAAGGAAGGGGGAAAGAAAGAAAGGAGAGAAGGAAACGAGGAAAGAAAGAAAGGAGGAAAGAAAAAGGAGAGAAAGAAAGGGCAAAGAGACTCAAAACACCTGCCTCCCAGTATAGACTCATGGCCCAAGCTGAACACATTTGAATACACAACACATGCATCATTTGACTGCAGGTGCATCTTATGACTTACACATCATTTGAGTTTCACTTGCATCACGTGCTCGTGTATACATGTGTGCGAGTGTCTGTATGTGGGTGAGTGTATGTTACCTTGGCAACAATGAACTCGGCATCCTCTGGACTGTCCAGCTGCAGCTTCTGAGCGATGTCGGCCAATGAGATGCGAGAGTAGGACAGGCTGATCATACGCACACCTGGAGCATTACATACGTACACGTTTAGAATCCCAAAACTATTTAGTGCTTCAATTAAACTAGTGCTGTCGGCATATGGTTAGTGGAAAGCAAAATGTTACATTATGACATGTTTATTTTTGTGACAGAATTTACAGTGATGTACATGAACTCAATATAAGGATTTAAAAATGATTTTAAAAAAAATGTGAAAACCAAAAATGCAATCATACAACCGGTTACTTGATTCTTAGTCGAGTTCCCAGTATTGACACCGAAATTAAACACAGTCGGTATTGGAGCCTGGTGACCTACCGGTCTTGATGACGTTGTGGCGCAGGCGGATTATGAGCGTGTACGTCCCGTCCACCTGGAACTTCTCCCCAAACTCCTCCAGAACCTGGTTGAACTTGGCCAGGTTACCCATCCTCACCGCTACGCCGAGACAGAGACACAAAACCCACACCGGTGATTAAGGGTGCTCCGATCATGGGGGCCATCACCGAGCACTGGGTCTATTTGAAGCCTTCTATTTTAGAGCTGTTCCTAGTGACCAACTTCCCTGCCATTTAAACCAATTTTTTGTAAACTGGTGCAGGTTTTAATCTATAAGGCCAAACATTGTCAGAAAAAATATTGGGTGTATTTTAACAGCCATTTTAAAGGCTTAATCACGTTCTTCAATAAATAAATAAATGCACTGAAAGTATAATGAATTGACAACTCTTTATTTATCGGCAGGCAACATGTGCAACATATTCAACAGACTGGTAAGGCCATTTTAGCGAGCGTAGAGAAATTCTGATCTGAATCTGAGTCTTCTGATCGGCTTTTAGACTACCGATCAAACTATTTAAAATGAATATAGGCCTCTAATGATCAGCCACCGATCTGATGATTATCATAGCTTTTTTGTCATTTAAACAGATTGAATTTCTTGTTGTTTTCCTTGTGTCGTTGGGTGAAGCCAATGCAGAAATCCACAGAGTGTGAGCGTGTGAATGTATTAAAGAGTGAGTGAGGGAGTGAGTATGAGACTGAGTGAGTGTGTGAGAGCATGTGTGAGTGAGTGTGTGGGAGAGTGAGTGTGTGAGTGTGTGAGAGAGTTGGAGAGTGAGGAAGTGAGAGTATGAGAGTGAGTGTGTGAGAGTATACGTGTGAGTGAGTGAGAGAGTATGAGAGTGAATGAGTGAGTGAGAGTATGAGAGTGCGTGACAGCGTGAGAGAGCTACCTTGCGTGAGAAGGAAGTAGGGCATGAGGGACCTCTTGAGTGAGGGCTGTCTGAACTGCAGTCTGTCTGGAATCTCCCCTAGCAACAGCTCCACCACAATCAGCAGCTTGTGGACCTAAGGATGTCATGGCGAAACGGATGTAATACAGAGTGAAGTCATGCAGTGTCCGAAATTGATTTTCTTGCACGCACGCACACACACGCACACACACACACACACACACAAAAGTCAATCACTTCACCATAACATTAAAGGACCGTACCGGTCTGGGGGATCAAGCCATTGTAACCGTCTCTCCTGGCTCACTAAAACATCCGTTAGCGATATCATTTGTCAAAATCACTTTGTTGTTTGATTCTGCCGAACAGCATTTAGCGTGCACGAGCCTGCCACGAATGTAAACATTAGTATTTATATGGTGATTCACTGTTATATTGTCAACAAACTCTGTACTGACTGATGCACATTGATTCCAAAAGACCAAAGTGCTATAATATTTCCATTGTTTACATTCTTCGCAGGCGGGCGCACGCTAAATGCTCTTCGTCAGAATCGGTACAAGGAAGTCATTTTGCCAAATGATATCGCTAACAGATGTTTTAGTGAAGAGAGACAGTTACGATGGTTTGATCACCCAGACCAGTGTTGTCCTTTAAAATCCAACATTATAGTATTCAAGTTTATTGGCGAGTGTATGCAGATAGTGTGGTATGCTGCTACTGACTGTACTTACCGTCTGTTTGAAGCCCACTGCGGTGTGTTGAGGAGCCTTCCTGAGAGCGTTGGTCAGCGTCCGCCTGGCTTCAGTGTACTCCAGCTGGATCGCCTTGATGCGACCTGGGCAGACAAGAAGTGGGAAACCCATCAAGCCTCTTGTACTGGACTTGACTGACACCTTGGGCTGCAATCAAGAGACCCACTGCTGATGGCCCCTGCAAGCCATGTTTTTTTTTAATGTTTTTAAGATGGACATAAAATGGGCTTTCTGAGTATTCTATATTGAACCGCAACCTGCTCTACGTAACTTTAACACCACAGCCCTCAATATAATTTTAATTTAAACCCATTCATCCGATTCAAACTAGGGATTTTGCCACCTAAATCTACACCTGGGTCTCCTCAACTACTCCAAAATCCCAACGTTTCGGTCTTCCACAGTTGGTTGTGATTCGTGTAAGTTTCCACCATGCACATACCAATTCTTATCTGCGTGTGCATGGAGGAAAGCACCAAGCACACTGTGTGTTGTACAAGCACACAGAGTGTGTACTTGTACAGCTCAAACACCACACTCCCTTCTTCACAAGGGATGGGACTTCGTACCACCACTCACCGGTGTAGTAGAGGTACCTGGCCCACTCGTTGTTGTTGGCTAGCTCGGGGAACACTGACTTGGACACCAGCTTCTCGGCCTGGTCGTAGAGGTTGAACTGCAGGTAGTTCCTCAGCAGCAGGTTAAGCAGCACGGCTTGCCCGTCTGCGTCGTGACGCAGCGTGGCCGTGCGCAGCCGGGTGTGGAGAAAACTGGTGGAGAGGGAGAGAGGGATACGTGTGGATCATGTAGTGCTGCAATTGTCACTGTTGACGGCTAACAATGCTCTATACACCGAGAGCTCATATTGGGCCTCATTCACCAATATCTTCTTAAGAATCTTCTTAGATTCTTTCTTAAGTAGATTTCTAAGAAGACCCTACGTCAGATTCATCAACGTGTTCTTAAGCCGCTGAATTGTTCGCAGCTGTGTTCTTAGATTGATGAATGCCATCTCCTCGTAAATTGAGCGCGCGTGCCAGGTGAGTCTAATTAACATAGGATTAGCATAGGTAACCGCCCATTAATGCCCATAAAAAGGGACTGCAGGGCCGTGTACAGGGCCTCTGAAAAAAGATCTACGTGGTCCTGAAAGATTCGTTCCCTCCGTAGGGCACGATCCCCAATCTCCTGTAGCAGCAATATATAATATGCCATTGTTTTGTAGGCCATGGATGGAGAAATGCCACCTATAAATAGGGTGGGATCACTAATTGACGGCATGGTTTCCAATGTACTCGATTCATTTTAAAGCGTTGGCACATTTAATGTAATTAAAATGAAAAAAAAATGAAATTAATAAATAAATACATAAATATGACAGAAATTTCACTGTAATGTATTTTATTGAACTTAACAAAAGAAGACAACACAACCATGCCAACATGTCGGCACTGAAATGTGCTTAAGAGTACTCCTGAGTGTTCGTAGGATTTGTTCTTACCTAAGAAAAATCCTGCATAAGAAAAAAATTCATGAATGCCACAATCTTCGTAAAATCTTCATAAGTAGGACTTAAGAACAAATTTGTTCTTAAGAACGGTTCGTGAATGAGGCCCATTGTTTTTTTTAGTGATGGGCAGCGCAGGAATTTCACGAGGGCCACGAGGGCCATGGCCCTCGTGCCCTCGCAATTTGGCCTTGTGCCCCTAAAAAATATATCTGCCCTGAGGCCACAGTGGCCTTGATGCCCCGCCCGCACTGCCCTAGTTGATATCGCGGGTTTCTCCTCTGCCTCTTCCCTGTAAACACGGCTTTGAATCATAAGCCACCCCGGACCTACGACCGGGGGGGGGGGGCGGGGGGGCAGATAGACACCGCTAGACATACGGGACTCGCGGTGATCGCGGCTTTAGTTCCCCGTGTCTGATCGCTGTAATTCGGAGCGTGAATATCGGTTGAATATCTAATATCTTTCTAACTTTAAAAAACACTTTAGTATTTTTAAGACGATAGTCGCACATCCCTCGTAACTATGCCGTGAAGGTGAACCCTCCGGGACTCCGCTATTAACATGAACCGCTCCGCCGGAGGAGCCGCACATCCACACGCACCGGACACCAAAATACAAACACACATGTTTTACATTTGATTGCTTTTAAATAAAGTTGTGTGCAGTTATACGGTTAAATACGATTATTAAAAGTGTTCATGTCTCCTTTCTGGTCCAGAACCGCTTGGTCCATGCCGTTAATCGGCCCGTGGGCCGCCTATTAACGATACCACTATCGATACTTTTTCTATTAGCGGCCCCGCCCCCCCCCCGAAGACGATATATTCGTCCATCACGATGTTTTACTGTAAACATCCTCAACTGCCAATTTAAGGGACATCGCCCAACCCTAATTATGACAGTCCTGGACCGGCCCAAAAATCTGGACCGGCCCAAAAATGTGCATCGGCTCACCCGGTACGCCCGATGGCCAGTCCACCCCTGCTTGTCCCGTTAGTTAAAAATAGTAATCCAATTGTGAAATCCGTGTTGTAATCGGCAGCATACAAGCTAGTTATATTGAAAAGTAAATAAAGATTCAGACGTGCTGCGTGATGATGTGTTCAGGTCGGCTCAGTAAAACGACTATTAGGTTATCATGATGTGTTCAAGTGTAATGTAAAGAAAAGGGAAATTGAGATTTTGGCGAGAAACATGAGCAATACAGTTGTATAGTGCTCTAAACATTTTAGAATATATAATTAAACTACTGATGCCAATATTTATTAAACATCTGGAGGATCATGCCTGACAAGGCAGACATGTTAATTTTTCTGTATTTTCTGCAATACCAGTTCTGTTAAAAACATATTGTCGCGTCGTCTTTCCACCAAATAATAGAAAAGTATCGATAGTGGTATCGATAAAGACTCGGATCGATAAGGAGTATCGATAAAGGTATCAATATCAATAAATATTAACGATCCCCATCCCTACTGATCACATAACCTGGCATAAATGCTAGTCATGTAGTTG
This sequence comes from Merluccius polli, assembly GCA_030340625.1. Taxonomy (NCBI): domain Eukaryota; kingdom Metazoa; phylum Chordata; class Actinopteri; order Gadiformes; family Merlucciidae; genus Merluccius; species Merluccius polli. The sequence continues at coordinate 73,998 of JAOPHQ010003997.1, forward strand.
AATGAATGAATGAATGATTTTTTTTTGTGTGTGTCATTGCCACCACTGTGGCCCATCCCATCCCAGATTACAAGACACATTTAATAACGAATACAAAAAAGAAAAAAAGTATGTTAAAAATCTGTATTTAGTGTACTGGACGTTTGTGCAAATAAATAAATGCATTTGAATTTACAGTTGAAAATATCTTGCTTGAGCTTCTGTTATGTATTCAATTCACATATATTTATACATTCTTAGTCTTAAAATCATTGTTTTATTTTATGGCCTTGCTGCCCTGGCTTTTGGCCTTTGTGCCCTCAAATAATTGACAACACGAAAGGCCAAGTGGCCTTGCCCCTAAAATTACGAAATTCCAGGCCTGGTGATGGGATAGTGTAGTGTAGGGCTGTCCCGAATACCATATTTTGGGCTCCGGAGCTTCGGTAGTAATCGACAGGGGAAAAAAAAAAAAGTTTTTTTATGCCAATTGCCTTAGCCAATTGCCTTAGCCCCAGATGTTCCCACATTACTCCTTATTAGGGATGGGCATAATTAATCGATGATCGATCATTGATCGTTAAGAAATGTGTCGATCAATTTATATTGTTATCGATCAAAAGGACGTTGTGTTGCATACTGTGTCTTGAAGCGGTGCGGTGATCGCGGCTTTAGTTCCCCGTGTCTGATCGCTGTAATTCGGAGCGTGAATATCGGTTGAATATCTCTTTCTAACTTTAAAAAACACTTTAGTATTTTTAAGACGATAGTCGCACATCCCTCGTAACTACGCCGTGAAGGTGAACCCTCCCTGCTCCGCAGGAGGAGCCGCACGTCCACACGCACCGGACACCAAAATACCAACACGTGTTTTCCATTTGCTTGCTGTTAAATAAAGTTGTGTGCAGTTATACGGTTAAATACGATTATTGATTAATGACCGATCGTGTACTGCGGTCAAGACAACCGTCTCTCGGTTTCGCGTGGTCAAGCCAACCGCTCCAACATTTTAAATACTTCCATAACTGACATTTTAACAAAACGTTCAGCCTCATATACGTTTTCTGACTAAGGTATTTCTTTTAGATAGTTCATGCAATTGTTTCTAAATGTGTGGCTCATCTTTTTGTCGCGAGCCTTTTCCGAGCGCCGGCTGCATATTGTATGGGCATGTCGGCCTTTTCCCCTTTTTTCAAAACAGTTATACAGTTTAATGCCCACTTTTACTGCCTTGTTTGATTATTGTTGGCCGATAAGTAGGCTACTTATTTTAATTGGAATACAGACTTAGTCTTGTTGAATCTCCAAACCTTTAAGAGTGCATTGTTCGGCTTTTACGAGCGCCGCATAGGCCTATAACCAGGGACGGGCTGCCATAGGGAGGTTCGGCCGGACGATTTCAGGCCGATTATTTTGTATTTTTTTATTTTGTGTATTATTATTTTTGGGCCGGTCCAGATTATTGGGCCAGTCCAGGACTGTCATAATACGGTCGTAGGTCCGCGGTGCGCTACAAACGCTACAAACTGAAGCCTGACGTTCACTGCTGTGAGTGATGTCACGCGCCCAAGCTGAGATGGTATATATTTCCACATCTTAACAGTCAAGTATAAATATAGTACAAGAATGTGCTGACAAAATGTATTTTGCGGTTCGCCTTTAGTGATGGCCTACATTTAGAAAAAAAAAAAAAAAAAAAACAAATATCCGAATCCCAAAATTGAAAACCGAATACCTACCCAACGAACGAATATCCGAATAGTCGAATATTCGGGTCCAGCCCTAGTGTAGTGGCCAGGGTTTTCGGACTCCCAGAGCAAGGAGAAGTCTCGCTCTGAACCCCCCTTGGCAACATGTGGTTAGACACAATAACTAGGGCTGCCCCCTAATGGTCGACTAACCATTCGTCGATCGGAAGAGGTTTCGTTGACCTAGTTTTCATTAGTCACTTAGTCGCACAAAATTAAGACTAAAAATATTTTTTGTAATAAATAGAACAAGCGTCGCAAATGAATACAACGTCAAACATCCTGGTCAATTTGCTTTGATTATCTCTTCTTTGTTGAATGAGTGCATTGCTGCCTCCCGCCACGCATTTTGTTGCCACCAAATGGTATATTATTATATTATTCAAGCGGAACTGAAAAGCCCATAGAGATATACTAGAGTGCGTCAAACATCTTGGTCGATTTAGTTTGCCTGCAACAGGGCAAGGAATAGACTCAGTCTGTATTGTTTTGATTTCTTCTTCTACAACAATGTATTTGGTGTTCAAACGGATATGATGTACGTGTAGTGCTGGGCGGTATGACCAAAAATTGATATCACGGTATTTTTCTAAATTCTAACGGTTTCACGGTATATTGCAGTATTTTTTTTTTCATGCATAATCAGGTGTTCACAACATATTCTACTGGTTGAGAGAGGAATTACTGCTGTAGATTGACTTAGGATGGACTATTTTACCAGCATGATGAATATTGTAGAATAATTCCACACTAGTAGTAATAAAGGTTTGGCACCAGATAATTATGCTGAGCCACTCATGAATCTAATGAAGTGAGGAATCATAGGCAAAGAGAATTGCAGTCAAAATACAAAACTTTTACTGTGCAAATTTCACAAACATCTTACAAACCAATACAAAAAGTAGTGCAACTTGCAATAATTATACTTTTGCTTCAAGTTCAAGCCCAGGTACATTACTATTATTCAAGTAAATTTAAATAAAACAAGGAAAATATAAAACAAGATTGTTTTGAAGACACAATTTGCCTTAATATGGGCTTTGAGGTATATATTGACACCAAAAAAATATAGTAAAACAAACTGAACAGCATGCAAAGAACATTGAACATATACTGTAAAGTGCAACTTATTTCACAGTATCATCCTGTATAAAAGAAACAATAAATTACACATTTCAACATTTTAAAACATTTCTAAATTTTGTGCAACAAAAACCAGATGGTCCACAGCATCAGGTTTCAGTGCAGCCCTGTGGCAAGTCACAATGTTGCCACCAGTGCTAAATGCTCGCTTGGATGGAGCACTGGTGGCAGGGATACATAAGTATTGCCGAGCTAGCTTGGCAATTCTGGGGAAATTTGTTCGGTGGCATCTCCACCAATCTAATGGGTCTGCATCACTTTCCACCTCTGTGGTCTGTAAATAGACCGTCAGCTCCATTCTTATGTCCTCTTCTGACAGTGGGCTGCTGCTGCTCTTCTGTCTTTTGAAAAAGCTGGCCAGTGTCTTTTTTCTTTTTTCCTCTGGAGTAGGAACATGCTCTGCTTCTGCAGCTCCTTCTGCACCACCAGCAGCCCCTGAGAGAGTGTCCTGAGCCCTTGTTAATGCCATGATCTCCTCCACTGCTCTGGAGAGAACCTGCTCCACCTTTTCTTTCTCCATATATTTGGTCCTAAACCTTGGATCCAGAAGAGATGCGAGATCAAGCAGGTCATCTGTGACCTGATCAGAGTATTTGTCATTCAAGTAAGCTAAAATGTTTCCCTTCACATCCTTTGTCAGCTGAGTGTCAGTCTCTTCCTCAGCAAGAATGGAGGAGTTGAAGAGACTTAGCACTGGCTTCAGGTAGGAGACACTGACATACTTTTCCCCTGACAAGGCATCCGTAAAGTCCTGAAAAGGACTCAAAACCTTGTTGACAGCCTCTAGGACATCCACATCTTGCCAGCTAAGGACCAAGTGCCTTGATTTCTTGTCAGCCTTTAGAACCTGACTGATGGCCCACTCTTGCTCAAGCACTCTTTCGATCATTATTTGACGCGATCCCCACCTGGTAGGCATCTCAGTCATGAGCACATGTTTTGGAAGACCCAGATCAATCTGAACAATGGCCAGGTCCCTCCTTTTCTTCCAGGAGTATGAGAAAGCTGACACAATTTTCTTGCAGACACCTACTGCACGTTGTATGCGGTCATCTTTCACACCTCTCTCTGTAAAAACAACAATCATATTAGTTCACTTAATCTAATGCCAATTAAAACATTTATTTAACTAGCCCCAAACCAAATGATTATCCAATAAACCCACATGAAGCAAGTTGAAAATAACTTCCCTTCAGGCATTGATAATGATATTATTAATACAAATACTACTACTACTACTACTACTAATAGTAGTAATATAATAATAATAATAATAATAATAATAATAATAATAATAATAAATATGATAATGAAGAGAACAGAAAGCTCATTAAGTTCATTTTACAGCTATCAATTATGATTCACTATTAATATAATAACTATTGCTTACCTATGGCTAGGTGAAGCCTGTGACCAAAGCACTGGAGTCTTGTCCAATTGTTCAGTTCGATGGCCTTCTTGATGTTCGCTCCATTGTCTGTAGTGATGGCCACTAGCTTCTCCTCTGAAAGCCCCCAGGAATCAAGTGCCTCATGCAGGCCTGCTGCGAGTAACTCTCCAGTATGGTTTTCAGGAAAGTAGCTTGTTTGCAGGCAATGGCTTTGCAACAACCATTCCTCACTAATAAAGTGAACTGTAAGGCTAAGGTAGGGCTCCATAGTACGACTAGACCACATATCTGTCGTTGCTGCGAAATGACGGACTGTCGCCAGTTCTGTTTCAAGCTTAGCTCTGTTTTTCTGGCATAAGTTGGGGATTGCAACTTGGCTAAAGTACTTTCTGCTCGGCAACTCATACCTGGGATCCAGCGTCTTGATCATCTGCTTGAAGCCTCCTTTTTCGACTGTATTAAGCAGGACCATGTCTTTGGCTAGGTGGATAGTGACAGAGTTTGTAATCTCGTTCCACCGTTTGCTTTTTCTGTCGTAGGGAGTCCCTCTTGCAAACGCATCTTGAAGTGACATTTGGCTCGACTTTTCTTTTGCGTTCCCCGTGTTACCTGCTGCTGATGTGGAAGGCGCTGACCTTAACTTCATACATTCTTGATATTCCAAGACATGCTTGCGGCTAAGGTGATGGAGCAAACTGCTTGTGTTGCCGCCTCCGGCGACAACTTCAGCCCGACACCACTTGCATAAAATGGTTGTTGGGTTGAAGTCGGTCTTTTTGAAACCAAAAAACCTCCAAACAGCAGACACGGCTCCTCTTTTTAGCACAAGTTCTTCTGTGTCATGTTCTGCAGCTTCGAGTTCGGAACTTTCTTCAATGTCTATCCTATCCATCATCACTGCAACGTAACTCTAGGTTTGCCTCGCAGTCGTCCGAGAATACGCTCTGGTCGTAACATGCATGTTTAGAAGCGCACTGCGCAACATTGAAAAGGGTCCGTCTGAAACAGCGTCGCGCGGCGCAGCGTTCCGAACGTTGTGTAATCAAATATACCGGTATATTAAAAATTCATATAACGAAAATACACACCGGTATTCGGTGTGAACCGGTATACCGCCCAGCACTATGTACGTGTTTATTTGCATGAAGAGCAGGGAAGTGAGATCCGATCACAAGTGGCCACTGGAGACGCATCCTAACGCCAGGTGTGAACTGACGTACTTGGAACTGTCCACTTGTGATCGGATCAACCAAGACGCATGTTAATGCCAGGTGTGAAGAGGGTTACACCTGTGTTAACCCTAACCCGATGGAGCACCATACGTCCACACGCACCGGACACGAAAATATGAACAACATCGTTTCCATTAGTTTTTGACAAATGTCAAGCTCTATTGCAATTGCTTGCTTTTAAATAAAAATGTGTGCAGTTATATGGTGTATAAATAAAATTAACATGTTCAATGTCTCCATTCTGGTTGTTCCGACAACATTCAGAACCGCTTTGTCCATGCCGTTAATAGGCAGCCCGCTTTGTGCGTGTGCTTGTAAAAATTATATATTTTTAAGGCTCATTATTACGGTTTTGTATCATCAGTAAAGTTGCACAATGTTAAGAGTGTTTCTTTTATAACACTCTCCCTCACCCTGGGACTCAAACCATTTTCTGATGCCCCCAAAAAATACATTAAAAGTGCGACGATTAGTCGACTATCGGGTTGAAATGGCGACTAGAGTCGACTAAGAAAATCTTTAGTCGGGGGCAGCCCCAACAATAACAAACAAAGGAAGCGAAAGGTAAAGAGAAATGTTTTACTTCCCTGAAGGGATCCTTTCCATAATGTTGTCAGACACTTATAACAATATTGGATCAATTGCAAAAATTGTTGTCACCATTAGTCCCCCCCCCCCCCCCCCCCCCCCCCCAAGTTATCCTAAAATGTCCGCAGTCTACCTGTAGGCATCCTTGAGCAATAATATCCTTGAGCTTGTCCATACCTGCGGATGGTGTCGAGCTGATTGAGGAACTCGTAGACGCGTGAGTGATAGTAGTAACACTTGGCGGCCACCAGGTCCAAGGCCCGGCGGTTCTGAGAGCCGACCCTCTGGAGCAGGTCGTCCGACACTTTCTGAGCCTGCAGGGAAAACACCCGATACAAAAGAAAATGTTTTGCAGTGCTCCGGCAGTTGGCAAACTTGAGTCCAATGAATCCATGCTGTATAGTTCCAGCACAGCCATGATAATTAATCAATTAATCATTTAGTCTACAAAATGTCATAAATAATAGGAAATGCCATCACAAGAATGAAAACGAAAACTAAAGTATTAGTTTTATAATGATCCATAAACCAAATTTCTGAAGCATCCAGCAGAAAATGTTTGGTACTTGATAAATGACCTAGATGATTAATCGATTATAATAAATTGATTAGATACATTTTCTGTCGATCGACTAACCGACTAATCATTGCAGCCCTAGGTAAAGACAACATGCAAGCAAACATTTTGGAACAAACGCTGTGGGACAAAGTCACACACACCTCTGTGTAGCTCTTGTTGTTGGTGAGGTGCACCACCATGAGCAGCTGGAGGTAGGCCTCCACCTCAGGCAGCAGAGGCGTGGCGGCTGCCTTCCCCGTCCTGGGCCGGAAGGGGACATCCCCCTCCACTGTCTCCATGGGCTGATAAGGGGTGGGGGGGTATGATCAGACCCACACACACTTGAGGGAATTCCACTATATCAGGAATCAAATTGGACAATGCTAACTGTTATGCTACCCATAAAAGCCCTGGTGTGTCCCTTCCCTTTTGCTCACAGGCTGTAGTGTCTCCCCTACCAGCCACTTACCTCTTCCAGGAAGCCCAGCAGGTAGTCGCGGACCGTGGCGTTGCTGGTGTAGAAGCCGGTGATGGCCTTGTGCAGCACATTTGCGTTGAGGCGGCGGCTGGTGGAGGGGAGCGCCCGGAGAGCACGCAGCACGAAGCGTGGCTCCTTCCCCGACACCGCCTTCTCTATCTGCTTCACATGCTCCTTAATGTCTGATGAGGTTGGAGCGAGGCAGAGAGAGTGAGAAAGAGACAGAGAGAGAGGATAAGAAAGGGAGGGAAAGTTTATGGTTGGTGAAAACAGGGCAATATGGAGATGAGTAGGTTGAAGATGGGAGAGAAATGAGACAAGATGCAGTGGAAAATAAAGAGCAGTGTGGTAAAATGTGACAAATGTATAGAGATGTATGGCAGATGATGAATGAATGAAAACAATGAAAATGAATCTAAAGATCATTTAAGATATGCCACTGCAAACTGAACAGTCGCTGCTTGAATGCATGCAGGGTGCAACAATTGTAATTTTTGTCCACAGGCCAAATGGCTAGTGAACTTTTACCAGCCGCTCAATAGATTGCCATAGTTTTCTTTGGCTGGTGAGTGAAGCACATCTACCAGCCACTTGCATATTTTACCAACATTTGGCTGATGGCTGGTGCTAATTGTGTGCCATGAATGCATGCATATCAAATTACAAGGTCATAACCACAGTTAATAGAATTACATAATAGCAGGTTATCTGAAAAAAATTCAGCCCAACAATGTATGAGGACATAAGCACTCATAGGCATAGCAGAAACATAGCTAATGTTAGCTAAGCTAATCAGACGGGGCTCCTATTGCTGTCAATCACAACAGTGACTTGTATTTGTTTGTACGACACATTAGAACTCGCAGTTTGCCCATAACTACGAAATCCTTATAATAAAACCATTCAAGCAACACATACTGTTAACGGTGACGTTATTTTAAGGTTTGGCAAATTATATTTGCAGTGTTTTTGTTCAGACTGTGTACACTATAGTTCTCCCTACAGCTTTCATTTGCTAGCCGGCTATGCTACGTAGTAGCTAAACACCGTGGTAAACATGCTAAGGGGTTGAAGCGTATGATGGTAAACATGCTATAAGGGGTTGAAGGGTATGATGGTGAACTGTGCAGTTATTCCGCCATTCTCCATCCCGCCTGCGTCCTACCGTCCAGGGTGAGGCTGTCCAGCTCCTTGGGAGGTTTGACGGCGTTAGCGGCGTCCTCCTCCGGCATCTCCACGTCTTGCGGGTCGGGGCCCGCATCCTTCTGCTTGTCGGCTTTGGAGTCCTTTGGTTTCTCGCGTCGCTTTGCTGTAGTCTCCTTCATAGTGTCTGTGGAAACAGTATGTATCTATGTATGGAAAAAACACCTATGAGATGAAGGTCGGGATGTGCCTTCAAAAGGTTACGGATGTGCTTTTATTCAGCAAGTCGTAACTCACGCTACTTCGTTCGTTCGTTCGTTTCGGCAATGACTGGCAACTATCGTGGAGCGCAAAGGATTCTGGGATACAGACCCTACTGGTCGATGCGGGATAAGCAGTCGCAACTAGTGGATTCAGAGTTGTTTTTTCCTCTCATTTCTATTTAGGGACCGAGCCAGTGAAACTGGAAGGTCCCTATTGAAATTGCTTCGTTTATTATTATTAGGGACCGAGCCAGTGAAACTGGAAGGTCCCTATTGAAATTGCTTCGTTTATTATTATTATTATTTTTGGCGACTTTGCCGGCGATTTGCACCATCTCAACGTATATGACAATTCTTTTTTATTTGGCAAAGTTGTCGGGCCTGGTGAAAACTTATATATTCTATGCGTCACGTTCATGTCGCACACTTGGAAGACCACTAGGTGGCGCTATTTTTGACCAAATTCCGTAACGCTCATAACTCCCGCATACTTGGTTGCACATTCATAAACCTTATATCCACACATGCAGGAAACATTGCTGCACCTCCTCATATAGGCCACGCCCACTTCCGCCTACAATTTTTTTTCGCTACAGCGCGAAAACTCTATGACTATGTCTACGGGTTCCAACTACGCGCCTTTTTTTGATTCGCACGAAACTTCACACGTAGCATCTCCAGACTCTACCATGAAAATAAGTAATTGAAAGTATTTTGATATTTCAAAAAATACGCGCGCTATAAATATTTTGATTTGTGTAAATTTTACGTCAAAAAAGCAAGTGGACCATTTCTCCACTTTGGCATGTTTGTTCGACACCAATCTTTGGTCAATAGTTCCATATACCTCCATTAAGCATCGAACACATTTTCAGACCATCACCACTAGGTGGCGCTCTTTAAAATTAAGAAGTTTATATCTCCACATCGGCAAGTGCAATTTAAACGAAACTTGGTAGGATGATGGCCCATGGCTCCCTGATGCTCCCTTCAAAAGCACAATAAAATTCCGCCACTTGGTGGCGCTGTAATGGCAGGGTCAAGCGCAAAAATCGCTATTTCGATCACTGTACGAAGACTGTATGAGCTATGAATATGAAATTCACAGGACACGTGTAGACTGCTGCCCGGAGCTCACATACCAAAAATCGTGTTTGTCGTGGTTGTAGCGCCCCCTACAGGGAATTAAAAATACAGCCCCGACACCACGTTTCCCGGAAATGTATGAAACTCGGTAGGCACATGTACCAGTCCAAGACCTACAAAAAAGCCTCTTGCCCATACCCCAAAACCCACCGGAAGTCAGATATTTTAATTTCAATTTTTGTCATTTTTCAATTTTCGCCTCCTATTTGAACGAACTCCTCCCAGGGGATTTGTTGCCTGGGCTTCAAATTTTTTTTATAGGTTCAGGAGGTGGAACTTGAGAAAAGTTGTGCTATTTGCGACTGTACGTTGGAGGGCGTGGCCGTGGCGTTCCGTCAAAATTGGTTCTGTGGTCTTTTTTTCCAATGTTTGTGAACAAACTCCTCCCAGGTAATTTGTCCGTTCTGCTTCAAAGTCGGTCAGTACAGTCAGAAGATGGTGCTGAACAAACGTTGTGCTCTTTGCGACTCTACGTCAACGTGCGTGTCCGTGGCGAGTCGTCAAATTTGGCCATTTTGAATGGAATGTCAAACTGTGATGCCATTTGTGCCATTCCCTAACCCTAATGTTAGCTACTACGAGTTTCCCTGTGAACGCCCCGGTCTACCGCACACTGCATGGACCGCGTCGGACGCCAACCTGTCGCGACACTATCCACGACACGCCCCGACGGACTCGGCGAGGTCCCGCCCAACGCTCCTTGGAGCTTTAATTTATATTAAAATGCATACCATTTACTATGAAAAAAACAAACAAACTTGTAAATGCAAAACTATTGCTTATGAAAACTAATGGAACAGCTAAGACAGTAAATAAATAACCATTATGAATATTGCTCACCCCAAATTACTCTGTTGCATATACTGATGTTATTCAATTATTAATATGAATGTTAATGTGTGCCTTGTTGTCTGGTACTGGACAGTCTGTATTCAACATTTCCAGTTAGAATTACATTTTTGTTGGGGTACAACATTTATTCTATTCAGTTCTGTGCATTATCCAAATGTTATACATTTTTAAAACAACAAGAGTCAATGTGTGTGTAAATGTCAATCAGAGTATGCTTGGGGAGTGAAGAGGGACACAGTATATTGGGTGTGAAGAGACGAAAACACAGACGTTCGTAATAACAGCAACCTCTTCACCAGAGAGGGGAGAGGTTGTTTGATTGATCATGTCTTCTACTTAATGATACACTGGTGGTACAAGTGGAGGAACGTGTGTGTGTGTGTGTTGTGTCTGTGTGTGCGTGAGGGGGCACCTGTTTCCATAGCAACAAAGGATGAGCCGTGAGCTGGGAAGAGTCAGGGAAGTCATGAGCCTTCAGACAT